>OY740769.1:34758722-35110538 GCA_963513935.1 Aphrophora alni
ATCGACATGGCATTTATCTCGATGTACAATCAGTTTATTTATTTTAAGTCAACTTCAGTTTACAACTCCAATAGATACAGAAACCATTTTTGTTAGGTTTCCTATTGTAATTCTTTACATTTTCAAAATCAAACATATTATTGAGCTTTTTCAGAACCTTATTTTGTACATTCTTTGCTAAATTAAAATTAACATTTATCAGTTCAACGCTATCTATCAGCAGTTTGTTTGTACATATTATACTATTGGATTTAATTTAATATTGATTTTAGTATTTTTATATCATTTTCATTTTTATAGTAATTTTCAGTTTGACTAACCATTTAGAAATTAATGCGTATGCTCTAGAATCTAAACAGCAAAATTTTACTTTTCTACCCCCTCTTGAAAACATATTTTTTGTCCACATTTCCAAAAGCTAATGCAGAGAAATAGGCTACACTAACACTAGAGCTGTCGATTGATTAATAAACGATAAAATGTAGAGATGACACATTTTTTGATTAATTATCAAACAAACTATAGGTGGAATAAACACCCGAGTTGAACTTGTATTGATGACTTTAAGGTTTAACATTGTATAAATCAAACACGTTATTAATTTCAAAAGAAATAATTGTATTTATGTTGAATTATAAATTTATCTTCAAGCAGCTTATTATCTCATATTCTTTGTTTCATAATAACCAAAGTAGCATCATAAAATTCCTAAATATTACTCCAATATCAGTTATCTTGGCTATATATCCATTATTTAACCAATATTGGTTCATATTAGTAATTAATATTTAACCAATATTTTCATTGGATTAATATCGATACATATATTTTAACAATATTGTTAATCTAATATTGATTAAATATAAGCTTTATGTTGTACACCTAAGTCACACTGTCGTTTTTTTTTACCAATAATGGAAAACTATTGTAAAGGTTATATGTCGCCAATAAAGAAATTATGCAATTGACCAATATTTTATTAAATTATTCATTTAATTATAAGAAATTACCTTCTTTCATCCGCCCGACAATCCTAAATAGGTAAGAACAGAGTAACGGTTTCGGCGATCTATACCATCACCATCTTCAGATTTGCTAAAGCAATGTGTTTTAACACAATCAAAAGAAAAAAATAATAAAATCTTGAAATTATTCCACTCTGGCTTAGTTAAAAAATGTAAACAATTTTAGTTGTCTTAACACTATGAATGAAATGTCAACGAAATTTGCTAATTTCCATTAAAAACACAAGACTGATCACTTTAATCAAATTCGATCCTTCTTTCAAGCATTTAAAGTTGCAACTGGATAAAGGATAGTGACTGTACATATATGTTTATTTAGATCTGATGCTGGAGGGAGATTATAGTGTTGAATATTTTATTAGAAGAACAATTTGTCAATAAGGACGTAATCTGGTTGTAACTTTAGGCTTCTGTAAATCTGATATTTCACCAAAGTACCCAAAATGTACGTAACACGTCCATATTGCAATCAATTGAGTTATCAATATGGTTATTGACTAGATTTATGTTTAGCGAAACTTGATTTTTGTTTGTTATTGTCCTTTTAAGTAAATGTTCTGAATATTTTCGATCTGTATGTCCGATATAAAATTATGGACAACTAGAGCAAATTATCTTGTACATACCAGACTGTTTGTATTAATCCGAGTTTGGTAAGGGTCTTGATTAAAATATTCTACATAAGTAATTTGAAGTCTTATGACATAACACAATATCATGTTTCTTCATCCCTTTCCTTAAACAGTGCTCCAACTTGTTAACATATTTAGTTGATATATATGTAGGTTTTTTGTTTCTTGTTATTAAGTATTTTTCAAGTAGTCTATCGATCATAATTGATTGAAAGCCATTGGACGTAGCTATGAATTTGATACTTTACAATTCCTTTACGTATTTGGGTAACTATTGTAAGGGGCAAGTTTATGAGAGAAAAGATGATGTAAAGAATCATGTATTATTAGGTCTGTGGTTGTGGGTTTTCTGTAGATATTAAACTCGTGGCATCCACATTGTTTGAAAATTGTGATGTCCAGATAATTTACTTGGTTTTCCGTTTCAATTTCAAAGAGAGAACTCAGGCGTGGGAGATAAGCTGTTAGAGAATTCTTAAAGTCGTTAAATTTTTTGGAATTTGAATTAAAATATAGGCCCTAAGTCATCAACGTACCTATGGAAGTAGCCTATATGATTTTATCTTTATTTTTGTTTGTGTCAGAGAAAAAATATTTATTTTCGATACGGTTTAAATATATTGTGGCATAATCCTTGAAAGTGGGGAACTTATTGCCAGTCCGTTTTTTGGGGTATAGATGTTTCAATTGCACTGGAAAAAATTTTGATTCAAAACAGAGTTAACCTGACTAATTAACTCGTTTGCTGCTCTTCTGTCATATTCACTCTAGAATATGAACTCATTTTTAGGCCTAATAGTTTTTTTTCTTGATAATTGATATATTAATAATATGGTTGAGGTGGGCAAACGTAAAGATATACTAAAAATATAAAACAATATTTGCGACCCGTTATAACAGCGTATCGGCTGCCAGGTGCATATTAATTATTGTGATTTAACTTAAGCTTAGGATGTAGTTAAATAGATTCAGAATTTTAATTTATATATTTCGTTTGAAAAATAATAAACAGCTTTTGGAATAAAATTGAACAATTATCTTTTACAGCGCTTTATTGTTGTTACTTTTCAACGCTATAGGCGTAACATTGACACAGTGTAATTATTTCTGTTTTATAAAGCTTAAAGTGGTCTATTCAGTAGTATGAAAGGGCTTTGTTAGGAAGGAATTCTACATAAATGTCTCTAATTGTGTAACAGTACAAAGTACTGAACGGTGGTTGCTCTTATGAATATACCGGAAATTGAATAGTTTATGCAACGCCACTGGGAAATTGCTTTGAATTGGCAACAAAATGGCAACAAAATGTTAAATATTGAACTTATACTTTTTGCGTGATTTTATAGACTTCAAAATATAACAAACTTTCTAAAGGGACAGTATAATTCTGGCAGAACTACTTCACTTATGGTAGCCTATGTCATTACGGAAGTCGCAAAAATTTTCATTTGTTGACCAATCATCAAGTTTTGATGGCCTAAGAAGTGATTAAATACACGTAGTGAGCCAAACGTCCTTCATGACGGTCACCTAGAATGAGTATAAATGATTAAAAATGTAATAACCGATTAAAAGAAACATACAAATTTATTTAAAAAAGTTTTTTTATTAACAAGAGAACGGTGATTTATTTTGAGAGGTCTTTTTATTTAAAAAACTATTTGCATATATTTGTAGACAATGTCGTTGGGGTTCTTAAAACTTGGTTGGTAAATGTATCTTTATGGTGTGTGTATCTTAAAAATTATCTATCTTTAGGTAATACCCGTGTTCTCAAACTTCGTATTGTAATTTTATTTTTCAATCTATTGTTTTGAAAAATACAATTTGTACATTTTAAATAGTCTCATACAAATGGAGATGTATTTTCGTGAATAATTGTTTTTAATATAATAGAAATTCCCTGCAACTCTAAGGGCTCCAGGAAATTAAACAACTACATCACAAAACTTTACGCTTATTGATCCTGAAATTAATATTCCTCTAGTCTAATCGGAGTCAGTCCACCCCTCAGATTGTTCCTCAATCAGACAGGGACAAGATGCATTGGTGCTGTATACAAGTGGTTTCTTGCACGTAACATATACTCATCTCATAATCAGTGTCGTCTCATAATAAAGTTACAAAACTTTGTAACTCGTCTGCCTTCCTGTTCCCTTCTAATTTATGGTGTCCTACAATCAACGTAATTTTTAATGTAAATTATCTCTACCTTAAAGTAAAAAGGAACTCATAAAGTTTGTTTTTCACGAAGCACAGACTATGAATGCAAACTACCTCTCAGATACGGAAACTCTTATCTTGTGATCAGTCCCACATTGAGAACGGTTAACGACAACGCATGTCTCCCGTAAGTTTTATAGTCTTAATTGTGAATAATTTGTGTTGTTTAAGTGTTTGTGTAGTGTATTTTAAGTGTACATTTGATAATAACTGATAGATAATCGAAACGCGTCATGTGAAGAAAATACAAATGCATATCAAAATAAGGATTGTTTGGCAGTATCACCATAACATAATTGATATAGTAAAATAATCTTTCTACTAATGTAATCTTTCCAATACCTACACAAACACTTAACCAATAATAATAGAAAAGTTTTTATTAATCTCGGAAAACTCGTTCCTGAATTACTATGCGATAATCACTTTTACATCTAATATTTATTTTAATTGGTTAAAAATACAAAATTTAATCATTCTATTGGACATCCACTGTTCAAATTGACAAAAGCATCCATGTTAAAATATTATCTAGAATGTGCATGCCATTTAATATATAGAATATTTTTAACAAGATATAAATGTTCATTGATTTTAAGGAGTCAAATGAAATATAAAAAAAATATTGGAGACTGTAATTTGAAATATTTTGTCAATAAAATTATAAATGATTCTAAAGTTTAATAAACATTGTTGTTGTGTTTCGTAATTAATGAGAGCATTTTCAAACGTTATGTAATTTACTCAACAAACAAAACTGGGAAAAGCAACTTTAAATCAATACACACACGCTTGAACAGTTTCATTTTTATGTGAAACACAAGATAAGAGAAAATTGCGTTGTTAGAAAATTGCTTCTTACCTAATACCTTAACCTAGGAAACGTGAGAGAATCAATTATCTTTCACTTTACACGTGTCTTTCCCTCTCAAAGAGTATTGGAGTATATTAGATTTAATCAATTATTATCTTTGAAAAAACACTTTTTTCCTCTCTACCTCTTTCTTATCACTTAAGACCAAAATACATTCTATCGTTTAGCTTTTCTTGAAGCAAATATAAACATAAATTATTATATTATAATGATGACTGGGCTCCAGAATGAGAAATAATTGAAGAAGGTTTGAAGATGTGGTGCAATGGCATTCAATGGTCGGAGTAACGCTTTATTTTATTAAAACAAAATATCTGTTTATTCGGAGGTGAAGTGAAAATATTGTTGTATTTTCAAACAGATAATGTCGACTTATTTCAATATCTGGTTTCTGTCTGTCTCATATCTGAAACGTTAAGTAAATATGTATATAGTTGGACAATTCCACAAAATTGCCATATCCATTTTTTATTTAGCACAATGCACAAACAACATGCAAATAACCATTTCAATAACAGTTCCATGAACCGTAAAAGAGTTTTGTTCCTGCAAATCATATTATACAATTTTTGTGTGTGGATAGTAGCATAAAATAAGAAGAAAAAAAAACTGTTCTAGAATCTAAATACTTCGACTACCTACTAGTTCGAAATAGTAAAGAAGGATACGAACAGAGAGATATGCGAGGGCCTTTGACAATAATTAATCCATACTGCTCCGCTTTCTAATAAATACGTTACGGTTGTATTTTATAGATTCTTTCATATTCAATGTAACTATAAAATTTATTATTATTTAATTATGTAACGAAGACCATTCAGTTCATATTTTAATTTTATAAGATCGTAAAAATCAGCTTGAAGGATCTCTCAGGTATTTATTAAAAACTGCAATTAGGATGCCCTCATTACAAAAACAAACAAATAATGTAATGTTTTCCAATTTTTGGTTTTTTTCCACGTTCTCTAGAAATGTATCACAAAGGAAAAAATCTATGAATATTACGGTGTATTTATTATATTATGCGAGGAAAATAATTGAAGATAATTAAAATTATAATGAATGACAACAATGATACAATATGTATCTGAACACATTTTTAATAAGCACTCGACAGTGTGGAAGGCGTAGGGTTTGACGTAAATATCTTTGAATTTGTTTAAGATTATGGTATAAGAAAATTACCGTTGTTTGAACGGAAGTGAAGGGAAAAACTTTGTTTTCTTACATACTGTGAACTCTGCGTTGTGTAAGGCGCATAGTTAATAAGTTTTCCCCTCAATTTTTTGGTCTTGTGTATGTCTTGAGGATTATTTACTTTGGGGATTTGTTTCACACTTGTGTTCACTGTTAGAATGAAAATTATTTATGGCAAATTTATATGAAGAACCTTCTAAAAATGGGAAGTTACTATTAAACCGCTTTAGAATGTTTTCAAACCGATAAAGATATAATCAAAATATTTATCTATTTCAAAATTAGTTAAATTTCAAATTATTTATGACCGGAAGAGGAAGAAACATAATTTTATAATTTGAGAAAGTCAAAAAGTGGTAATATGTTTGTTCGAAGATCACGAACAGCTTCTCTTCTGTGTTCCTTCTTAAAAATGAAATGTCCGACAATAATAATCAAAGAGTTAATAAAATACCGGTTAGTAGTTTTGAAATACAATCAAAGAAAAGCTCATATATAAGCTATTTCTTCAAGAGAGGGGAACGGGAACTTTAGGAAGGAAAAGTAATTGATTTCCTTCCTTGCGAAAGTAGAGGTAAGGAGCATAAGGAAGCAATTATTCTGTTGTTTCCTTTTAAAATACATTACAGAAACAAAAGTAACTACAATACAACTGAGTTTCTGGAGAGGCACCATTATATAGTTAAGGTCGAAAACACTCGAGGAGGAACACGACCCGTAATTTGTTAATGGTTTTTTTAATATCATAATAGCATCACAAATATTGTTTAATCATTATATTTTGAATGATTGACTCAAGCCTACCTTATCGGAATTCCCACCATTCGTCATTATTATGATTCGGTAGCAATAACAACAAACCTATTTTACATTAGTATACTGAGTTTACACCCTAACCTAACCTAACATAACCTAACCTCACATTACCTAATCTAACCTAACCTAACCTTACCTAACCTAACATAACCTATTTTACATTACTATGCTGAGTCTACACCGTAACTCAAAACGCTTTGCACACTAGTCAGCGAGAAAAATTGTCACTAGACTGACTGGGGTGGGAGATTGATGAAGGTATGGACTAAATAATTCACTAGAAAAATGAGTTTGTCTTATAAGGAATATATTAGGATTGTTATAACTACATGCCAGGTGAAATAAAAAAATGTAGGTATATATTAATATATGGAAGTCAAACTTATAAATTTATAGTAGAATAAATGTATAATACAATATAGATACATGTAATATTAATTTATTTTTTAAGGGCAATTATATATATATATATATTTAAGTGATACGAAAGGCATTAACAGTTGAAACTGTAATGTATAATAATGTACAATAATGTCTTTAAATTATTTAATAAAAGTAATAATCACAATAAAAATAAAATGTAAACAGTAGTCAAATAAAGACGTAAATATATATTTACAAATATAAAACAGGAAAAATACTAATCGTTTGAAACTGTAATGAGGTTATTTGATAACTACACATTAAATACTTAATTTGGTAGAATAACACGTTCAATAATACGGAATAAAATTTCACATTGTTATCATACAGAAATACGACACCTATTGACGTTGTTACTCGCACACGGATATTTGTTTCGGGATGGAAGTTATTTGAGGACTCGCAGACGGATGTAACGTCCAGTTACCCCATGATACCCAATCTCACACTGCAACGAGATAATAATTGGTGGTGGAGGGAAAGAGAACGATCCAAGAAAGATTTGGGTGATGTAACTCGTGACTGAACGCTGCCGATTGTAGAGAACATTGATAAATTGCGGAGAAATCAAGTTAAACTCCGTGATGTGAATTCTCTAATGTTTAAAAGACGCATTTATATATTAAGTAATAGTGAAATGTCACAGGAAAACATTTTACTAAATAAGTTAAAATTGTGTTCATCAATAATAAAAGTTTTCTGTAAATGACTTCCCTCTCGATTCGCTCGAAAGTTTAATTGGGCGATCCTGGCCTCACCTTAATCAATAGATTTTGAAAAGTGTTAAAATATCCATAAAAAATGGAACTTTATAAGTTTTGTTTCAAAATAAAATTAACAATTTAACTTAAACAATCTTTATCAACGAATAAACAAGCACAAACCATTTTCGTAATGAACTATTTAATTTCTCCTTTAGTTATTTAATAAAGTAAAACAAAATTGTACAGTTCGAATGGTAAGCTACAGATCTTATAGAAATATCAGCTGTGTTTATTATATTATAAAATATTCAGTTATAGGGAAATTGTAAAATTATCTGCTGAAGTATGTAATCACCTGAATAACTATCGAAATCTTCTCAGTTTTAACTTCTCTGCATCAATTAAAACCAAAACAGGAGCAAATTTACATATTCCTAAAAATTTTAACAATCTAGCCGTAAAATAAGTTAAATGCTGCATGAATGCTGCTGAAGACATTTAAATACTTCATTAGCAATTTACTTTCAATGCGGATCCATGAGAGACTGTACTGCAACCTACATGCAACCTACATGAGACAACTGCCTTATCATGCTCGTATATAAGGAGATTCTTCATTTTTAGCTCCTCGTCATGTAAAGAGAATAATAGAAATCAAACACAAGTCAAGGACATATTTACACGTAACTTTTAAACTTAGATCTGCCACAAAGTGTTACCATTCAATAGAGATTACGTTCCTAACTCATTAAGTCACTTTAATTCCAATTTAATTATATAGGCAACAAATTGTGTTGCGGCTAAATTAATAATAATAATAATAACAATAATTTTATAGATAAACATCCCATGAAGGGCCAAGACCTGGTGTACCTTTATTCAGTCGGATAGTATGTGGTCATATCCTTTTCGTTTCCTTAATGCCAGCCTACATTAATATACCTGTCCGTTGATACGGACTTTTCGCTACGATACTGAGTCAACTTCGTACCATGTTTGAGCCCAGACGATAACCAGGGGCCGATCGCACTCAAAACGAGACCGCGACAGCAAATAAACAAACATTTATTGGTCCATCAGTACATGTGCATACATTACAATAGACTTCGTCACATAAAGGCCTAGGCCATCTATTAATATGACAGATGACCTAGGCCTACTCAATAATAATTTCCAAATTAAAATATTAATTTAAGTTATAAAACGGGTGCTCTTTTAGCCAACAGTAAAATTTATGATACAAATCCTTGTTTGGTAAACTCTGAAATGTGGCAGGCAGTTTAATTAAAAGTTTGATACCTAACACTTATTACGATAGTAATACGAAATTTGACCTGTGCTATTAAATTGTTATAAAATCAAAATAAACATTTCAAACTTACAATAATTTCAACTGTTTAAAACCTATCAATTGATTAAACAAATTTTCAGCACAATATATTAAATTAAAAGTGCAGATCTTAATTTTGATAAAAAATAACGAGAAGTTATTACTTAAATTTAATTTAATTTAATACCCACTGTATTAAAAATAAATTCGATATTTATATAATTATGAGACCCGTCAGGTCTTATTTGTTGCCAGGAGTGTGTAATAAGTCAAATTAGAGGTTCCAAAAACCTGTGTTTAAAACCTGTGTGATTAGAGCCCATCACACATAATCATTACCGTGATTGTGCACATATGCTTATATTAAAAATTTAGAAAACAAATAGTAAATCTTCTACTTATTCAAGAAAGGTTATTGCTTACAATCTGATAGGGAAATATTCTTTAGAAAACTTTGAAAAGATCAAGTTCTGAGACATTTCAAGTCAATCTCTGATAAACGATCGAACTCAAGTTATTTGACAATATCGCCCAGAGCAAGCACTCAGATCTCCGTCCTAATCATACATCATACACTTCAATGACATGGAAATGATTTCTGAAGGTAAATAGATATTGATCGATTTTCAATTTAAATAATTTGAAGACGGTGTGTTGTGATGGGACGGTGTGATCCCACCTTGTAAAACATTGTAGAAATTCGTAAATTGTTAGTGAATAGAAGAATTACAGTGTCCTGTAAATACACCATTAAAATTTATCTTTTAAAACCTTTTAGATTATAAAATATGTCCCAACATTAAAGAGAGGTTTTAAAGAAAGGTTAAAGAGAGATGGCAGAATTGCACGTCCGGCCGTGTCTACTTCGAAATTCAGAGACAACCAAATGACCCCAAAATCTACAAGTCGGTTCCGAGAGCAATCGCAACATTTGCGGCTAGGGCTCGGACGGGGCATATTATTACGAACAATTACCTCCACAGATTTGGTTTAACTGACAGTGCATCATGTGGAACATGCCAGAGAGAGGATGAGACTTTGGAGCACATACTCATCCACTGTACCTACCATATAGAAGAAAGACAAACCCTAAAAGAAAATGTCGGTGAAGAGCCCATGCTCAGAAAGATCCTCACAGAAACTCAGCATTGGGCCTTAGCTGCAAACGTATACCGGAGACATCGAGCCATCGAGGTGAACAGCCTTGGACGCTTGGACTAAGAAGTAAGAAGTAAGAAGTAAGTAAAGAGAGGTTTTAACTTTATTAAATTTTTAAATATAGGCCTAGTTGTCCTCAAAATAATCCTATATTCTGTGTTGATATATAAATTCCATTTTATAACGAGGAACTCAAGAGATATAACAGTTACAGAGTTAAAGAGTTACAGATAACGAATTATAACAACCAGTAAAATGGTTAGAGATTAGATTAATCTAATCTAATTTAAGATGGTTACAACCCAAACATAATGAAACAAATAATAAAACAGTTCAAATCACAACAATCCCTCCAACTAAAATTAAATGAAAAAACCCTCAAAGCAATGTCCTCTAAACTGCAACATTGAAAACATAGTATTAAAAAATAATTTGTCAATAAACAGGTAAACCAATAGTATTGAAACAGAGAATATCCTGGGAAAGCAATACGTAACTAAACCAAGTTTAAAAAGAGTAATGTACAGTATAGAGTGTTCAAATATTTATACTTCGACTATTGTAACGTTCGAATAAATCTTAATAACGTTACCAAAAAATAAAATTCTTCGAAAAAAAAAATATTCAATTTTCACATTTTTTCCAACATTATAGCTCAAATAGACCACAATTATAACAGTATGGAATACACATTTTGCATACAAAAAACAAGAGTAATTAAAAAAAAAATTATAAATCTAAAAAGAGAAAATACATGGAAACCATACGGTAATGCTAATTCTGAATACAGAATATCTCATATGAGATTGCTTGAAGATCAGAATTGGCAATTCCAACATAGGGAATGAATAAATGACTAACAAAATGTCCTGACGCAACCCGTACAAATCATTTAATCTAGAAAAAAATTGGAAGCAATGATTGTGAAAATAGGACGTTTAGGTTATCGAACTTACAAAAATAAATAACTCTACAAGGCTACCAAAAAGGTACATTACGAAGTTACCTTTATGTAACTTTATATGTGTTAAAATATTTTGGGTACTTTTAACATTATTCCTAGCAGATCTGTTAATCAGAAGTAAGGTTGCCTCAATTTTATGTTATAATTGCCAAGTTCTTGCAAACATTTAAAACATTATTCCATTTACAATGTTTAAAATTAATAATTTTAAGTTACAAAAATGGTGTTCCCAATTAGGGTAAAAAAGAAGTGTTACTTTATTCACCTCTATAAACTTACTGATACAGTTTACTGATATACGTTCCATGAATAATCTAGTTCTTTTATGAATATTCTAAAACCAAATTAACTTGTTTACAATTTAGCAGCTGTTACTATGGATTGTTTTAATAAACTGGTTTTCCAACAAAAATCATTATAAATAATCATTGCTTGCAATATATAATTAAAATATTATTAAACGAACATACAGTTTTGGTACTATATAGAGGTTAGAAGTGTACAGTACAGTATACAATTTATAATAATAACACTACAGACAAAATATTTTCCACCCACGCATATGAAACTTTTAAGGATGGTCTTGAATTTCCGCCGGTTGCAAAATAACGTTCTTCGAAATTGAAAAAGTTTTCGTTGGTAAAATAAAAATATCCCTCTTTTATTGACTTTTATAAATGTTTGTCTTTATTCTCAGCGATCGTTTTGTGTTTATCTTGGGGTAAGGCTAGGTTAGATTGTTCTATATATTTATTATTAATCTGTTATTACTATTTATTATCTAAATAGAGATAATGAAATTGGTAGTTCTTAGCTGCAGTGTTTGTTATCCTGAATAACTTATCTAAATTTTAAATGCTTGTGTTTAATTTAATCGGTTAAAACCGACATACTGTATTATAAAACTGACGGTTTATTCCTTATTTTTTCCAGAAAAATCTATATAAGGTAACTTCAACGCTCCATGTATAAAAAAAAAAAATAATAAAAAAAAAAAATAATAATAAAAAATAAAACTTAAGTAGCAGGTTACTTACAGTGCGGATCTGTGAGAGACTGTACTGCAGCCTATTTCACTTCCTTATCACGTCCGTGTATCAGGAGTTCTTCAGTTTAATCTCCTTGTCATCTAAAAAGAGTAATATAAATCAAAACCGAAGTCTAGAACTGAATACAGATAAATCTGACTCATTTACAAATATTTTTATTTAAGTCTTGCTAAAGTTTGACTGATTAGAGATTAGTTTTTTAATCTGTTAGAACAATTCAATTACAATTTATTTACAGAGTTAATCGAAACTATCTTAAAGTTAAATTAATTTTCTCATAAAATAATTAAAATTTCAAAAAAAAATTTGGTTCAACATCCCATGAATGGGCCTGCTGGAAGCTTTCTTTGTCTAGTAACGTTTGGCCATCATATTAAATTCACCTCGACGTAATTCCTGCCTATTTAATCAGAATTTGCTAGAACCATTGTTATCCATATTTCATTACGATACTGGGTCATTACGAACTTAACATTTTTTAACCTTGACCCGAGAGCTCTTTACACTCGAAGCGTGACAGCTACCTATACAACCTACCAGAGACTTACGTCCTCGCAAATTAAGAGTAGTATTTTTAAAACTGACAACTTAGAAAATAATTCTCGGAGTGTTTCAAATTATTAGCTGTTTGAAATGGTTTTTGGTAGACACATTTTACCAGGTTCTATATTAGTCTATAAAATTTTATTTTGTTTTACCAATTTTACCAGACTTCGTGACTTAATGGTGCCATTAAATTTGGCGTACATACTAAATAAAATAATAACATGTCAAGGTATCCACTGCGTACTAAATACTTATTATTATTATAACTAAACTAAGGCTCATGTGGCAGTTAAATAGCTTCTGGACTTTTTTATTTCTATGTTTCTACATTGTTTCGTTTTTGTAATTTAATAAACCTGAACCTTTCATACAGGTTTCTTTGCAGATTCTTTTCAAGTGTAAAGGCGTTTCATCGAGGCAGTGTAATCACTTCTGTTTTCCAAAGCTGTAACAAATATAAAGTATTCTTTCCTGTAGAATAAAAGGGTGCATGGAAATCCATATAAATTAATTTCTCTAATTTCTTAACAGTACAAAACGGTAGCTGGTGCTGTGAATGTAGCGGGACTGAATAAGTTTAGGCAACTAGAAAATTGCCTTAAAGAGATTGTGACGGCAGCGCTTACATATACTTTATTTATTTAGGACACATAGTAAAGGGTTGGTATGGAATTCGCAAAAACTTCCATTCATTACATGATATTCAAGTTTCATGTTCTCAAGTCCGTCTAAAGGAATTAATTATAATTAGTATGCATTTCGTCTACAATTCCCTTTGTCCTTGTTTCCTAAACATGTAAATTTAAACCTTATACAATCAATAAAATTTGATATTCGCATACTTAAGAAGTCCGCCTAGGTCAGTCACAAACAAATGATAGCAAAGACACAAAATCATGTATAAAAGCTCCAAGGTTCGGAAAGACCAAGATTCCAAAAACAAAAATCGAGTGAATGCTCAAGGAAAATGAATAACTTTAATATTATCTCTACTTAAGTAATGTCTTTTGAAAAAAAAAAGTGCTTTACAATAAAACCTCCCGTATAATTGAAACAATATTTTCATAAATTGTTTTTAATAATATGTAAATGTCCTATAAAAGGCGCACAAAACCAAGGGTCTAAAAGAAGTTATACAACTGCAGGAGAAGCTATAATCCGAAGCCGACGTATTGGCTGGTAACTGTTTATATCAGAAAGGAAACAGAGATTTTTCGCAGAAAGGAAATGTTTTTGTACATTGAAGACAATATAATAATGAAACCTTGGTGATAGTTGAAGGCAGGCGTTATTTTGATTTTTATTAGGTTTACATTTATCTTGATAGAAATGTAATTCAAATTTATATTTTTAGTATAAAGCTAACATTTATAATATGTAGTTTATATTCATAGTGTAGAAACGCTATAAGAATTCCCAGTTGTTTTCTACAAGATTATCCTCTATGCATAATAAGATGTGTCTTCATGAACCTGTATTCGAAACCATGATACGGTTTACAGTAAGACCGAAATCATCTTTTCACGCAAACGACATGTGTTTCTTAACATCAGTTTGGTTAAATTATTATTTATATTTCTAAAATTACTATTTATATTTTGCGTTTACGTTATAAAATATATAGGTCATAAGTGGTTTTCTAATTTTGAGTTTTTCATATCTTTCTTCTTAAACACTGGAAAATTACAATAAAATAAGCCTATTATTTTTAAAATTAAGTGCGCAAAAAATTTAAGAAAATAATAATATCAAGATCTATCTGAATCCATTTTAAGCAACAACCACTCGATAGGCAAGATACAACGTTGGTTTGATGAAAATTCATCTGATTTAAAAAAAAAATTACGTTAATGTTATTAGAGAACTTTGGTTTGATTTGGAAAGAAAGGAAGCAAAATTTCATAATTTAAAATTTTTTTTTTTTTACATTTATCCCAGTTTCGTGTAAGGTGCATAGTAGATAAGGCTTGTTATTGTTTGTGTCTTGATAGGTTTATTCACTTTATGGTGTAATTCACATCGGTTTTTCAGTACTAAAGAGAATTATTTATTCAAAATGTATGTACACAAATTTTATGATTGTACACAACCATTAAAAAATATTTTTTAATTAACTGATAAAAAAAATATCAACATAATATTGAACGTAACATTAATTTTTTATAAAAAGGAAGTGATTGGATATATGATTAATCCCATCAAGATCTTCATTATTGTAGAAGTTTATTAAAAATTGATTATTTTGTTTGTTAAAAATGGCTTGTTTGTAATCTTGAAACATATAACAGTTGAAATATGAGCTGTTTCTTAAGAAAAAGTAATTTATTTCCTTCCGTGATCAAGTAGAAGAGGGGCAACGGGTGTAAAGAAACAATTTTAATTTTGTTTCATGTTTCAATACGTCATAAACACGACGAAGCCGATGTCATTACTTTATTACAAAACTTTTATACTTAAAAAAACAGGAATTTATACTTTAGTTAAGGTAGGCTTTGAACCAGACATTTATAATTGGGAAATAATCATGATCACCTTAAAAACTAACTCTCTTAGAACACTAAAATATAAAAAATGTTGATATACGCGTCGTTAAAGGTTCCAGAAACATTGCTTTATAGTATTTAGATTTTGTCAATGACCCAAGTTAAACAAATTGTACCAATCCTAGTTATCACGCAATATAAATTATCTAATTTTGTAGTCGATTATTTAAAACAGCAACGCCGTTTAATTTTAATTCCGGGTTAGTTTTTTTACGTTTATAATTAATATATTTATGCTTCTATTTTTCATTAATACTTTATTTGTAAAAACCAAGTTAAACTATTTATCGATGCAAAAAACTTCAGTCCAAATGCCAAAAACTTTATTTTTTAATATTTTTTCGCCTTATCAAATTTGTTTTAAATTGGTATAAATTGGAGGGTATGATTATTGATTCTATATTAAGTAGTAAACTAGTTTTTATTCCACAAATGCATGTATGGATAGCTTTGTAAATACATTAACATGCATTTACTTTATTTGAAATAAGTATAGTGGAATCGTAAAGAGAAAAATACATCATTTTGTTTAATTTTTTGAATTTTTTCAATTTTGTTTTAATGTAACTTTTGAATTTATTTACATTTTGGTATTTAATTATTCAAATTCTAACGCATTACTCTGTGCTATGAAGGACAGTTTTCCTTATAATTTGCAGAGTTTTATTAAAATGATAAATAGAGTTTAAATAATGAAATAGGTTATCGTATATTATACAGATTTATTCACGTGAATTTTAGAGAAAACACGGTGGTTTAATAAATAGAGAATTTATATCTTACTTTATTGTCTTTAAAAATCCGATATTAGATTATAATATTATATTCAATTTTATATAATTATAATAACATATTTGAGTTTTATTTTAGATGGAAAATAAAATACTCATAATTAGTGAAAAAATTTCCATTTAATAATAAATTAATTTCGCATAATGTGTAAATATCATACTTTTTGTTGACATTAGTGTATTCTAGAATTGATCTATGTTCAATAGCCAAATTTTGCGATTTCCATTCTTTCCCTTCAACAATCTCAAAAAAGTGTAAAATACGCCTTATAACGATAGAAATTTACAGTAAAAATCCAAGTTTAAATACATTTTTGATAAAGGAAGGCGATTTTATTTTTCCTTTAAGGAGTATACGGGGAAAAGTAGGGAAATGAAAAACTCCTAGTTTTGTTTATTTGATTCATTAAAGATTGAATTTATTTATTATTAAAACACTCAACAAATATTTTGTACTATCTTTTATTGTGTTTTATTTCTTTTGAAATATTTTCGCACCAATGAATATAATCAAGTATTTACAATCTTGTCTTGTTACATCTAAAGCAGGTTTTGATTATGAGGTTTGAAAGTACTAGGCAGACTCTCCTATCTGTTATTTGATAAAGATGTCAGATTATTTTTTTTTGAACTGAATGCATATTATACTTTAAAAAAGTAAATCCAACAAAAGACAATTTATAAAATACAACCTTAATGTGTTTATTTAAAAAAAGGAGAGGGGAGTGTATTGATATTTGGAGGGACGAATAACCGTTTACTGGAATTCGGACTAATCAAACTCAAATGTTGCAGTGATTCAAGTCTTATGGATACCGTTGCAATTTTTGGCGCGTATCGGTATTCTCGTTATCTTCATTATTATATTTATATATTTTATCATTTTCCTTTTTTTTTTTTACTTTTTCAGTCCCTATAACTTTTTAATTACTACTCTAATTACTTTTATTTACTAATATTTTTGAATCAGATTAAGTTACTCTACAAAATGACATTATTTTACTATTGAAATTTTATATTTTCAATTCTAACATTGCTTCCTTTTTAACTTTGACATAAATTTTCCGGTGTAGCATTGCACGCTTGTTTGATTTCCTATACAGTTTAAACATGATATAGTGTCTATGTGTGTGTGTTTGTGTGTGTGTGTGTGTGTGTGTGTGTGTGTGTGCGCGCGCGCGTGTGTGTGTGCACGCGTACGTGCGTGTCAACGAAATGAGGGAAATTAATATAATATCTGTATATAATGCAGTTATTATATATTATAATTTCAATAAAAATGGCGAATGCAAAGTTTTGACATATATAACTTTTGCTTCTGTGTTAATACAGATTAAGAGTTTTATTGAAACTGAAAAGAGAATTAAACTGCCCATTTATTTGCGATCAACCCTATGAATCGGCTTCATTTTTCTACAAGAGTTTCTCAAGTGAAGAAGCGATTATCGGTTTCCTTCGTCAGGTATCAAAGATGTGAGGACATACAATCGCGTGAGTGAAAATTGCGTTTTGGGGAGCGACAGGAAAAAAAGGATATCTTCTAATAATAATATCTTTTAAATGAGGGGTCACTCAATGGGACTAACTTTACAAATTTGGTACTAAAGAGGGTAAAATTTGTATTTCCAATAAAATTTGGTTTACGTTTAAAAAAAAAAATATATGGTCAAAGATAATTTAAATTCATTTATTGAGCTTAACTATATAAAATAGAATGGTGAAAATTATATACATATTTATGTTCATCTTTGACCATCATTTCAGTTCGTTTTATAGTAGAAACTTATTTTTATAACATTTGTCTCTCTTAAAAGACTATTTTAATGAGATGTTACTTAATAGGTATGTCTTTGTGATAGTTTTACCTTTTCAGCACTAATCCACCTCCAAAAAACAGACAGACAATCCATCTTTACGTAATAATGTAGATTAAATAACCCGAAATATATCCTGAGAGTTTTTACGTTTAAAAAAACGTATTAAGTTTTCCGGCAAAATTTCCGACAATCAGTACAATACATGAATTGTATTGAGTATATTGAATGGTTGTTATAACAAAGAATAAGTTTAATATTTAACCATTTTGCTGCCGATACAATCTGTTCAAAGCAATTTTCCAGTGGTTTGGTATAAACTATTCAATTCTCGGTACATTCAGAGCCGAGCCAGGGTTCTGTACTTTGTACTGTTACATAATTGGAGGCATTAATTTATATGGAATTCCTTCCTAACAAAGGCCTTTTATACTCCTGAATAGAACACTTTAGGTTATTATTAGCTTTACAAAACACAAGTGGTTACACTGCCTTGATAAACGTCTCTACCTTCAAAAAATCATCAATAAATCGTTATAAAATATAATTGCTCACTTTACAATGACTGTATTCAAATTTAAAAAAAAGAGATACTGAACAAGAAAGTCTAGAACTATTTAACTGCCACCTTAGTTTAACTAACCTCGAAGTTAAGATCTCACAAAAAAAATATATATATATGTTTATTAATCAAACGCGTTTCAACTACAAAGTCGGCATACTTGGTTATACACGAGCTACAATAACAAAAAACTATAACTATAACAGTAATTTTTATATTTTATAATTTAATTTTTATGACCATACACATTCAGCTAAGATCATAGAAAAACTGTTTTACAGTTTCAAGCAGAACCAACATTAAGTCGTATTTCAGTGTTCCTATGAAATAGATCACAATACCTTGAATTTTATCATATTCTACATTTCTACAAATCAAGTGTTCAGATTAAAAAAAGAAGGTAAAGTATTTCATTAGTATTGAAACATTTCCCCAATAGATATAATATGTTACTTGTATAGACATTTAGCGGTAACTCTTTGCTCAATTGAAATGTTATAAAACACGTAGTTTTTACTGTTATTGAAGCCTTTAATAAAAGTACTTAATTTAATAGTACAATAGTTTAAAGAAATTCAAAATGACTTATTGCTTGAGATTATAAAATTTACCAGTTCGGGATTTATCTGTCAAGAAGAGTTGTACTGATATAAATTTTCAATATTATTGAATATTGAATAAAGTAGTTAAATTAAAAAAAAAAACAGCATTTTCTTAAATAAAGTAACTTATCAACAACATTATCTCTCAATCCTGTCGCCAACCGTAAAAAAAATACATTTAGAAGATTTCTACTTTCCGTTTGGACCTGTAATATTTAAATATTCCTATTCTCCAAATAGTTCTATACCCGTCCTCAAAAATCTCATCCAATTCTGGACGTTGTATGATTCTATTAACCTTCCCTCCTCCTCAAGTGCCGGCGTTGTACACTCTTACTTCAGCTAAGAAATCACAAATTAATTACCACTTTAGATGATCAGTCTTGGGACACATGCCGTACGTGTCCAAAATACTGGAGAGCCCTTAATTTTACCTGGTCCCGCAACATCTTCTATGATGCCAAGTAATTTACGACTGGTTTTATTGTACGCCCTCTGAAGACGTATAGATTTCATTCTCAGGATGAAGTCATCCATATCCATAGCTTTTATTTATACTTTCTGCTTTATATTTATCGTCAATCTTTCATATGATCCATCAGAATCCTATCAACTAATATCAGTATCACGGTGTACTTTTTTTTATGGTGAATAAATAAATAGGTTATATCGTTCTCACATGTTTCGTCTTTTGACAGATAGATTCCAGATATTTAAAACATTCAGCTGCCCATCTCATGTGAGACTAGACATTGACATTAGGGGGGGGGGGGGGAGGGCCAAATACGTGGAAGACGTTTGAAAAGTAATAAACACATAATACAGAGCCAAGAGCTGAACCAAAGATGTGTGAAATTATTATTAATTTGACACCAGCTATTGGGACAGTAAAAGTCATAAAGATATTTTAAATTTAAATTTTGTGCTGATATTATTAAAAATATAAAGTTATTTAATATATTTTTGGGTTATAGACTGATAATAGTGTTAATTTGTCATCCTTCGTTGATGGGTTTTATGTAATTTGATGTATATATTGTTATCTTAAGTGCACTCTTCATAATATTATATTCATATGTAAAGTCTTTAAAATAATAGCCCTATATTTTAAGTTTAATTTTAGTTTAATGTGCTAATGACTGAATGTGCGACTAATAATGGTAAACATGATTTTTAGTGATCATAGCGTATTTTAAAACTTTAAAGTTGTAATAGGTTTTTAAATATTCAACTATATTTCATGTTATTTCATATTATTGTAAAACTGTACACAACGGTGAATATACTGTAGATGAGTCAACCTTATGAATGAAGTTTGGTCGGATAAATATCTTCTAATTGTTCGTGCCTGAGAGTTACTCACAAGTAGGGACGTAGTTGTAACTGCCATGAACGATCAGATCTAGCTATTTTTGATAAAATCTTAGATTAAAGTGGATATGAACCAATATGATTGATCACCATAATAAGAAAATGACTGTTCAGAAATAATTGGCAATAAACGAAAACAAACTTTAACCGGCGTTATTTTCAGATTCTGTTTAAATATATAACTATGTTTTTCAAACATGAACGAAATCAAGAACGCCATACATGATTTAATTTTACATTTTGATTAAAAACAACGGATTAATATTTTTTATGATATTGAGTTTTTGTATTTAATACAGTACGTTGTTTTGTTCTGGATGTTTGTCTGAGAATGTTAGTGTATTGATTGTACACCTTTTATATTCATCATGTTTTTGCCTATTGTTATTATGATAATAGTTTTACAAGTATTTCTACCATATAAATACTGAATAAAATACATAACATTCCCTAAGTAAACACAAATAATCAACCCCTGTGAACAAAGACAAATATATAAAGCTCAAAAAAAGAGGGATGATTTTTATTTTACCAACGATAAACTTTTCCAATTTCAAACAACTTTTACAATGTAAACTGCGAAAGTTCGAGTTCACCCTTTAAAGTTTAATATGAATCATGGGTTGAAATACAAAACCATTTTCAGTATTGTTAACATAAGAAATTATATTCCATGTATTCCAAACTCGTATACAATAACCAACAATCTTATTCATGTTTTCCGTAGACAATGCATCAGTTTCTGAGAGAAAATAAACAGTAATATCCGTTGATAAAATCTAGCATAAACAAATCAAATCAAATTAATTTTAAGTTACCACGTAAACTAAGAGAAAAAAGTTAGCTAACTATATATATATATATATATATATATATATATAATAAAAGTTTCCAGTCTCGGAACTATTCGATCCTCTTTACACTTTTACACGACTTACAAGATTAACATAAAAATAAGTCGTAATAATTTCTCGTATTAACAAATAACAACCCCCAGTACTAAATTGCAAAATATCATATTTGTACCTGATATCCTGATTCCGCAAAAACGACAATTAACTATAAAAAAACAACAACAATACAAATTTCCACGATAAATATTTTATTTTCATCAAGGTGACATAACAATGTCAAAGTAATCAAGGAAGCTTTGTGAAACTTCCTATAAAGTTTAGGCCAATAGATTTTCTACATAATAGTCTAGTAATGAGGAAATTAAACCACGCCTAAGGACTTAACAACATAGAGAGCTTTGCCATTGAAATGGCGATTTCATAAAGAAAAGAAGAACGATCAACAAAGTTTAACTTTTACAGAACTATAATTATTTAACGAAACATAAAGGTATTGAGAGTTTTATAATGATGAAAGTAAAATATCCTTTAACATAATATTGTGTATAATAACAGATAAATAAACTTCTCACAAATAATTTCATTAAATTAAATTCGTTTTAACTAGAATGTCGCCATCTTCAGTGATTCATGAGCTAGAATAATCAAACTATAAGTGATAACAAGCTATAATTGATTGTTGTAGCTCATGTGTCTCAATAAACTGGCGACGTTGTAGTTGAAATGCGTTTAAGTTAATAAACATATTATTTGTGAGAAATAAAGTTCAAATTTCAAATAATTTATGTATAACAATATGACTAACTAGTTGATAGTTGAAACCCTTTAGAAAATTGCCGAGTATGTTCAAAGTAGTGCATACATTTTTAATCTTTTTATTAATTACTTTGGTAATGGATGAAAACGAATTGTGGACTAATAAAAATGCGTTTTACATTATTGGTAAACACTATTTAAAGGACAACTCATGTGTTACTGTAATTATACAGTTAAATGTAAAATTATATTTGAAAGTTAAATAAAAGATTTGAAAGGTATTCAAATTATACAAAGTCTGTGTTAATTTGAGTACAGTGTTTGCTTTTACATTCACATGAATAAATCTTTTAAATCATGTTCGATAAAATAAATTAAATTATGACAGTAATGAAAGTGCTTTAAAAAATTTGAATTGAACACAACTTTACAGTTGAATAAATATACTAGCAACATATAAATGAACTGGAAAATGTATTAATACAAAATTAATTATTTTCCCTTTACGATTTAAATGTTGATTGGTACAAATATAGCTTGAAGGATATTTCAAAGGAATTGACATTTAATTCTTTCAACAGTAGTTTAAAGTTTGATTCTGTATATCTATTTCTAATTAAATGCGCTTTAATGTATTTACTGATATAGTAAATATACATGGATATATTTTTATTAAATGATAGTATTAATATCATTTATATTATTAAAATAGTATATTATTGTTGATACTAAAATTTACCTAAACGTGTTATATAATCGGGATCACCCATGTGGATGGAACCCAGGACTTCTTTAACAAAGCAAAAGCAACAGGGGTTCACGAGTTCGCAAAGTAAAATTTCTAACACCGACTTCAGAGAAGATAGAATAAATATTATTCCTATTGATTATCTTTAATATAAGCTATTAGATATTATGATCTCTTATATGAACACTGACTTTCAACATCTACAATTAGAGTAAAATTAAAAGTCTGTTGCAAATTACATTACTTTATCCTTTGTGGATTTAGCGGAATATGAGATTTATTAAAAACGGGTAGAAACATTATACAACAAACGTTGGCCGTTTGAAACACATTTTTGGTATTTTATTTACTTACACTTTGCCTCTAATAGCTTTTATGTGTAAAATTAGGAGGATTTATTTTGCTTTTAAGATTGTATCACATTGTATAGATGTGATACACCTAGAGGCACATTTAAGAATTTCACAATCTGTCATGTCAGCGTTTAATAAACGTATATGCGAGAAATTGTGCTCAGTTTTTATTATAATTGTATAATTACACTGGGTTGAATTTGGATATGTATACATTTTTTAGACCAACTTTAGACGTCATAGCTTCTCAAAAAAAAACACATAGAAACAAAATTCAATCCGCCATGTTTTTACAGATACAAATGCAGTATTAAATTAGCAAAATAAGCTAAATATATAGGAGTTGTTTTGACCTCTAACAGTAGGGACAACTGCAACATTTGGTACAGAGTCAACGAAAACCAGGCAGTAACACAATAAAGGTGCATACTGATTAGTGGAACAGTACCTTTAGTACAAGAATAAAAGACGATAATGTGCTTATTGTCATATATTTAAAAAAAAAGTAAAATCTATAACCCACAGTAGATAAACAATGCAATGAGTCTAGATCCCCACCACGGCAATACAGATTTTATATTTATTATTCATTTTGGATTGGTGATTTTCTTTTGAATAATTGAATCAGATCTAAAAATAAAAGTTTTTTAAACTAATTGTGTTATAGGTATCAAACACAATTTAGGCTATAGGAAATTGCTTGTTTAAATAATAAATAAAATGACAAAAGAATATTCAACAAGGTTAAAATAATAAAGAACCAACAAAAAATATGTAAATTTGGGTTTGAATCCTCGTCAAGTCAAAATATTTTGGTTTGTTATTTATTTTATATCTGTTTCAAAATATAGAAAACCAGTATCGTCAAATTAATCCTATTTTTGTTTGTGGTATCTAATTATTTTACTAAAGTGACTTAGCCAAATATTCAAACTGCGCTCTGAACATAACTCCGTGTTAATATATCTTGTAAAAACGTTGATAGTGAAACGTTGGTATTTACTACACATTGAATATACTGAAAAATAATTGGTGTACATTTTATCATTACAGTTATATATGACTTCGTATACTTTAACAATTGTTATTATGATGTTAATTTCCCCATTACTTTGCTCATATAATAACATTATGAAAGTAATATAATAAGTAAACACGACTCAACCAAACCATACGAACAAAGACAAATATTTGAAAAGTGAACGAAATGCGGATGATTTTAATTTTAACAACTAAAACTTTTTCAATTTCGAACAACTTTTATATTGTTAACGGTTGAAGTTCCAGTCCACCCTTAAGAGTTTAATATTTAAAGTTGAAATAACATTTTTCCTGTAGTTTTATTAAAGAAATCATATAATATGCACTCGGAAATTGGATGTACGTTTGAAATTCATGTTTAAGTAATAACAATTAACATTATCTTTAGGTAAAAGGGTATTTTTAATTGGCTTTATTATAATTTAATTTACAATGCTAACTATTTCTATCGTATTCTCAACCACACCAAATACTGTTTTTAACAATACGTCACAAGTTATAAATCAGTTAATAAAAAACAATGTGAGATCTTATATCTGAATTATTGTATGGTGTTATTGGTTTAAAGTAGCAGTGGTCATTAGACCCACATGCTAGTAGATGTCCCGTGATCAGCGAATTGTATCTGATACAACAAGGTGTCGTATGAAATTCGCATAACGAGGGGATATCCTCAATATCTTGATGACCCTTCGTTTTTCTTGTCCCAGAAACTACGAGAGCACCTACAACAAAACTATCGAAGGTCACTTCGTAACCCATTCTACGGAGTTCCTCCTCCAACTGTTCTTACTTTCGCACTTTTTCTATTACACTTTGATCTTAGCCAAGAGGCCGAAAAGTGATTGCACACAAATCACCACACCTACACACAAACCATAAAATCTTACCCTCTATGTTTTCCAAGTACACATTTATAATTACTAACCCAACTTATTCCGTGTTGTAATTGACACTCTCAGAACTGTCGGTGTGAAATATGTGGATTACAAAACATGATGTGGAACATATTGACTTTATAAAACTCATTCCATTCATAGACATTATGTTCAAACAGAATGATATTATGATCTACGTTAAATTATTTAGAATTATCACTGTAACTAATTGTAATTCTATAATTAAATTCATATAAAATGCTTTGTAATTTAAGTTTTGTTAGGAATTACTTCCCTATCATATTGTTCCATTGCTACTATTGTGTTGCAAATTTGTTTACACTCTCTTTTGTACTTTATTTCCCTAGCTTTCATAATATTGTTTTGAATATTTTAGGCGGAGAGTTTGTTGTTTTTTTAGGTATCTTGTTGTAAATTTTGTATTTATGTTTGTATTAAAACCACTTTATTGTGTAATAAAACGTATTATGTCAAAAGTTTCCTGTTTCAGCAGTGTATTATAAAATGAACTTTATTTATCAATATGGGATATGTTATTTTTAACATAAAACGTTGGTATGTTAATATTTCGTTAAATAAATTGGAGTGGTTGTCTATAATTTATGATTTGTTTTGCAACTGAACGTTATAATCAGCACATTATGTTTTGGGGACAACTATGTCTATAACAGATGGGAATTGTCATAGTAAAGTGTAAGGTTTCTTGTCTATAAAAATCAATTACATATTTCAATTGTTAACTTAAAAGTGAAACAATACTTTTACCGAGGTAAATTAATAAATGTCACAAATATCCTCATTATTCCCTCTCATTCATAACTATTTTTTTTATTCATAAGTAAAGTAATTTCCTTTTCGTTAAATACGGTTTGTTTGACTCTGATTTATCTTTTTAAAACAATAGCTAGTTTACGCAGAGTTTCAGATTATAATTTCTCCTGCAGAGGTTTTATTTGCGAGAAATTTGGTTTTCGAAGAATCCTTTTACAGCAGATTTGCATACTATTTAAAGGCAATTCTCTAAAACACAGATTCGTTTGTATGAAGGTTTTTATTGTAAAGTAAAAATTATATATTATGTGGAATTTTTTTATCAAATTCAACATCCGTTAAAACATTGTATCACAAATGCTCGAAGTGATCACCGTTGAAAACATGTGGGTATTTGGTTAAACTTAATTTTTTTTTGACAGGAGCCTAAGCAAGCACACATTAATTTTTTTAAATATCAGAGTTATGGATCCCATTATTCTTTGGAACTGGATGTCTATTATTTTTGGGAAGTATATGCATTCAAAATTTGGAATAAATATTGGTACATATATTAAAAATATATTATTTGTTATTTATTTACTAAAAAATGGTACCAACTTGTATTCCAGCTCTATTAGAAATTTGTAGAAGAGAAAATTATTAAAAAAAAATATATTTCGTTTTTAAACATGCGTATTAACAAATCATAAAATCAATTTAGGATGCCCGGAATGTCTTTCAATAAACAATAGATAAATTTTAATAAATTTTTAAGACATTTTCTTACATGAAAATTCATTTGCTAAAAAAGATTTGACTTATGTTTACATATTAAACAAATTTAATTTCTGTTGGGAAACAAAGTACCATCAATAATTCTTGACTAACACATTTTTCTTGTTTTACAGAATATGTTTTTTATGTCTTGATTAAAGAAGTGTATACTATCATTTGACTCTCCCACAGAAAGTGAAGTCTATTATACAATATCACAAGAGTTTCATGTTACAACCCCTTAAGCACTTGAAGCCAAACTAAATTATTAAGTGTGGAAGTAACTCTGAATTATAAACACATCAATTCTACAGTTTCCCCTGAGGAAATAACCTCCTTAGTTTGTCAAAGATGACTTGCATGTATTATAAAGGGAAATTAAAATTCAGTTTTAAAGACATACGCTCGTATGCTTAATGGATGTTACTCATCAGTGCTAATAGAATGACTAGTATTGTTTGATTTAAATTAAGATGTTTGTAGGGGATTGTGGATAACATGTACAGAAATACTGATTAATGCAAAACATTGGCGAAATTTAAGAAAAACTTGGATATAATTCAGTATATCTGTAAATAGGTTCTACGGTTTTTTTTGACTTATTATGTGGGAAATACAGTACTATCATATTCGTATCATGTTTCCAAAGAATATAGTACAACTGAGTAATTCAAATAAGTTCACAATATTAAAATAACCAAGGATTAAATAAAGCAATAAAACTAAAGTTTCAAAATTGTTTTAATAATATAAATGAGCTGTTTCGCCTTGCGGCATCATCGGGCAACTGATAATTAACAAGTATTGACAACTATTTATACATACACAAGTAACAGGAAACTGAAATACAATCAAAAAATCGGGAACGGTTTTAGAAGGGGTGACGAATTTAATACAATTTGGTCATTTAAGTTGAAAATAGGTTTAAGTGAAATAGATCTATTTATTTCTAAACATTCTAAATTATTTAATCTATTGATGTTATTTTCTATATGTAAGAGTTTAACATTCAATTTCGGATCAAAATTATGACCTGAGTTAAACTAACATCTAACTAATATTACTGATAATTAATTATCATAAATTAAAAAAATTCAGTAAACCATCTTACACAGATATAGTAATAACTGCTGATTTTAACCACCCTATCAGCCATAAACCTGCTGCTTTTCACAGTATCATACATGATACAAACCTATTATTGTACCTCTCTCACCTAATGACTTCAATGAATGAACTTTATGTAGTCCTTCAATGTGGAGTGTCAACAAGAAATATCTGCTGTTACATTAAAATTAAAATAACCGTTGCACAAACAGTGAACCAACTTTCTCACCCATTCAAATACAAAACTAAAGTTTTAGCATACATGAAAAATATGTCACTGACTCTCCAAAAACATGCCGAGAATTATGGGAATATAAAAGTAAATAATTATAGACATCCTATATGTTGGAATATGTAAAAAAAAAAAAAGTTTATTCTACTTTTTCAAACTTTGGTGAAATAGGAATATTTAAAATATATAAAAATGTGCTAAACTGCACTTTACAAAATGAGTGTTCCTTGATAAACAATAAAATTGTTGGTCACGTATATATTCTTTATGTGCATACAGTTTTAGTTACAAGGTCAGTCCTGTTAGTATCATAATAATACATTAAAATATTGTTTAAAAACAAGTTTATCGAATTTTGATGTATACGACTTTTTAAGACGCTATCCACAGTTCATTATAACTTTATTAGTGATAACACGAGTTCCTGACTTTTATAGAAGATTTAATTAGTTTTGTTTAAATCTATTGGATAAATTGTAGCAAAACTTTTATAACTTATAAGCTTATTTTTACAAAAATTTCATTAAGTATGATAATGTAACATCCCTTGTACAATTTCATTGGACATACACATAGGTTTATTTACGAAACAGTTTTTGTGCAATAGTTTTGTAGAATAAATATGTACTTTTTTCAATATGGAGAACAAAGAAACCAATATTTAAAATGTGTATAACAAGTAAAAAAGTATTAAATGGACAACAACAAAACACAAACATTCAAATTACAACATGAATGTAAATAATCTTGGAGTTTAATTGACATATTTGTGGTATTACTCAATTCAATAAGTTTTATAATAATTCACAGATACATAATATGCTTGTATTACTAATGTCTGCATACATTTGTATACTAAATTAATTCCCTATTTCTTACAATATCATTAAGTGTTTAAAATTATTACTTTTATAGTATCCATTTAAGTAATTGATTGTTTTGTCTAATGAAAGGCTCAAATATAAAAAGTAAAAACAAAATTATCAGGCCGAAATATAGGAAACATAATAATATATAATATATATCCTGCTAAAATAAAAACTTTCCAGTTTAATATACTCAGTTGTAAACTCTGAAAAATAACTACTTTTCAGTAAACAAAAGTACCCTTTATAAACAAGACTGCATTGAAAAAAAAATGCATATCAGTTACCTGAATTTACAACTATAATTAAAGTTATGTGATTATTTTATATAAAAAAAGCGTTTATTCCTAAAAGTATGTATAGGAAATACAAGATAATAATTTATTTAGTTTACGTTTTTAGAATCAAAGAAGCTAATGCACCTTAAACTTTGGGATGAACAATTAACCAACCTTTCAGTGACTTATATTAATTTTTCGTCATAACCAATCACAGTACAATATTGTCCTCTTTATTTGTTTTAAAATGTTGTCTCTTTAATTACTGATTTCCAGGTACCTTAAATATTTCAAGCTGGACGGTTTCTATTGTCTCGGCTTTCAAAATAACCTAATTACCACAATATACGTACATCAAACGTTAAAATCGATCTCACAATGCATTTAGCCGAGTAAGTTCACTCTAGTTTAGAGTGTAGGTAACAAATGGACTATTTAAGTTAAAAAAAAAAAAATCCTATTTTCATATTTTTCACTAAGCCAATTTCTCTCAAATGTTGAGTAATAAAAAAAAAAAAAGCCATGAAAATATGCGGAAATATGACCACAGTCTAAGTTTGGTTAGGTTAGTTTAGGTAAGGTTACTGCTTTTTATAAGTTCTTTCAGATTAACATGATAAAAGCAAACACGAATTTCTAAAGTGAACAAGTAATGTATATTTGTAATTCAGTATCATAGCCCCACACAGCTTCCAATTTTTGATTAGCAGTTTCCCCCAATCGTTCCACAGGGAAAGGTTTTCAAGAAACACCCCCTTCATCACCAGAAATGTGTTGTGGAGTAACTTTATCATCCCCTTTCCTTTGGATTATTTATGATCTACAAATATGGTACTACAAACCGTTGATACAACGATATAATATTTTAGGATGTAGATGTCTTTCAGTAGAAAATTTTATTTCAAAATAAATTACTAAATAATTCGTTCATTAATGTAAACACACTTTTTAAAAAATATATATTTGTTACAGTGTTTTTTGTTTGAGTGTAAAATATACAACGGCGTAGAATAAATTGAAAATGATTTTTGTTTTACAACAAAAATAAATTATTATTCTGTTGGTTTATTTTCTTTAACTGTTATGCAATTATACTTTAAATATCTGAATATTTAAATTTATTTTTTAGAAGTATAAAATAAAGTATTGTTTGTGCCTTTAGGCGCGTCATTACAACAAACTCTCATAAAAATTATCCATTTTTAATTCAGACTTCTAAAAATCAGTCTTCTTAATGTATAAATAGACCACTAATACAATTACATTGCAAAAATCGAATTAAAATGCATATAGTAGTACAGACTAAATACTAACTGTAATGTGATATCAATATAGACAGTAGACAGTCTGGACTATATCATATAGTATAGGTAATGCATGTCATAAATTTACATTGAGATTGATTTTTACTCAGAAATTTTGTCAAACATTGTAATTCCCATGTGTTAAATTTGACAAATATTATGGTGACAGAAACTTGTTGACGCAGAAATTTCTATTTATACCTCGTAATTATGACAATAAACTGTCTTCTGCTATTTTTAGGTAAATAATGCTACAGTATTTTCATTTTCCTCAGCAAATAGAAATGTATCATCAACTTTACAAGGGTTAGAGTGCAAAATATATTTCATTCTGCGAGACACTTAAATGTGCTCTTAGATTTTCCACACTCCATAATCTTACAATTTACGGTTAACTGGGCCACTGAGATGGGAAGTAGCTTAATCACTAAACACAATGCTTCTAAAACACATGTCATCGATATCTATTTGTCAAAGATTTCAATAAACAAGTAATATAGTATTCCTTGTACAAATCTCTTCACATGTCTTGCAACTGTAAAATGTAACACTTAAATTTTAGATATATTATTATTACTTTTTTTTTTTAATTGTTCACACCGTTGTTTGTATGGAAATGTTTGGTTATAAGCGGGCATATTTTGTTTATTCTTTTTCCAACGAAGGTAGTGCTGATGAATTTATTTTATTTAACCTAAAGCTTGAAGTGTATCTATACCTTACTCCTAATGTTCCAAACAGTCAGTGACAAAAATACAATTAATTTTACCATGTAGTCATGGCCGGTTTTTAATGTAGTTCTTTTTGATTTTTGGTTATGATTTTTTCTGGACAGAAGTAGCTGGTTGTAAACATAGCACCACAAAAAATACTGAGGTTTTTCGCTCTTATATACTCAGGATCATTAGTGAGATTGAAAGAAAAAAGTAAGTCGAGGATTTTTGCGTTCACTTTGAAGTTCAAGTGATCCTAATACATACCTTATGATTCCGAATTGAGTCAATAAGTAGAACAGAAAAACAAATATTTGGCAATGGTGAAACTTGTTAACAAAATAATATGTAAAGGGAAAACACAGCACTGTTAAATCAACAATGATTGTGTGTTTTACGATTTCATAGAATGTTTGATTTCTACATTCATAGAACATCAAATTTTTAAAATATGTGAAACAATCTTGAAAGTGAATTAATTTTGCGGAATTCCTTAATTCAATAAGGTTAATAGTTACTTCATGTACAAATTTTACTTTTGCATTACTAATTTCTAAATTACCTGCACATTTATTAAATATTAATTACCTATATGATATAATCCATTCTTTTAATTATTACTTCAATTGTACGGACAGTTTAATTAACACTTGGGTCATTGAATGAAAGGTCAAATTCTACTAAATATGTAGAAACATAACGAACAAAAAAAATTTCATATATTGTGCAAACGAAAACTTTAAAAAAATTAATCAACTTCTTTTTAAACTCAACATAGTTACTACTTGCCGCAAACACAATTACATTTTGTACACGAGACTGGAGAAAAAAGTATCACAACTCACAATTACAGTAACGTGAGTTTACTAGTATAATAGTTATATGCATATTTCATTTACAAAAGCTTCTAGTTATGCAATTGTAAATTCATTATTAACCTCTTTGTCTCCAATCATAAACTGATTGTAAATCATTACTGTATTTGAAATATATTATTGCATCACGAAATTTAATATTCTCTCTGTAATTATCAGAGTGTACTAAAATTTAATTAATTTATATGGTATTGACGTTTAATATAGTTACTATCAAACGATAGGACTTTACTTTAATTAACTATTTTTGTAAAAATGTAGAGGCAAGAATTTGTGATATTTTTATTAAAATTATACCTATCTCTTTGTCTCCGGGGCGTGCAATATCTTAAACGAGTAATATGTTATTCTGACCAAAAATTGATTGTGGATATTATTTATGCTCTATGATAGTTTTGATAATTGAAAATTTGAGAGAAACAACCATAGTGAAAAATACATCAATTGCAATTTCTCTAACACGTAAAAAGTCGATTATATTACATAAAATAACATTTCGTTCAAAGTCACTATAGTTATTGCACTGTAAGATCTACTTTTCTGTTTGATGTGCGTTCTAAATAAGAAGTATTGAAATCCGATGAAAAGAAAAACCGTCCAACTTAGTATCAGAAACTCAGCAATTAAAAAAGTGGTTGTTTTCGTCAATGGGAGGAGAACAATGTGGTACTGTCAATGGTTAGGACGCAAAATGACTTCAAGTGACCGTGAAATATGATTTGTGTATTATATTATTGTGTGAAATATTATTAGTGTATTCCACATTAAATATTAAGTTGTATTATTATTATATGTTTAAATGATCCTAAAAATGTGGATAATATTAATGATTATCTTATACAGTAACAAATATAAAATTATATGCCATGGATCATACTAAGTTTAAGATTTATAAATGGGTTCTTTTTAAATAAAACAATTATGATTTAAATTAGTTAATATTTATTTGAATTATATACTATTTAAATGATTGACTACGTTAATGTATTATATATTATTTTATTCGCAGTATAACATAACGATTGGGTTTTAAAGGTTATCAATTTAACATCATAAAAGTTATCCCTGTTTGGCTCAGGATTAAAAATCCTAATGCACAAGTTTAGCAGTAATACAATTTATATTGCGGAAAGAAAATGTTTACAGTAGAAATAATAAAAGTTGTTTATTTAAGACCAACATGGAACGTAATGGGGTTTGTTATATGACGAAAGGGAAACATTAATTTGATATATGATCAGCACATACTGAAAATCTACAAAAGACTCCAAATACCGAAGGTTTAATTATTCTTTTTAATGAAACCCCAACTTCGTGGAATGTAATAGAAAATAAAAACAAATAAAATCATTATCACTTTTTCTAAATTTATTTATTTCTTGAGGATAGAGTTTTTCTCCCCTTACTTTATTAAACTTGCATTTATGATTTATTTGTGATGGGTGTAATATTTACTATCTACTTGTGATATTCACAAACCTAATATTTAAGTGTTAAAGAACTAACCTGTTAGTGTATTGTATAACGTTTTGTAATATGCATTTTACTGTTGATATATTGTATATTTAAATGACGCCGCTATACAAATGTATATTTGTGAAAAAGTAAAAGAATATAGATAAACAAACTGTATTATTGTCACAAAATATTTTAGGTCTTCAATAATCTTTATTCGTGGTATTATTTGAAAAGAGCCTGAAAAGAAAATAGAAAAGGTTCCTAATTCGACTTCTATACCTGAGAAAGAAGAGATAGTGGCAAAAAAGCCATAAATATCAGTGAAGACATTGGAGATGTGAAAACGTGTAACGTCCAGCTGTCACCTCGATTTATATGCATTTCGTTATGTCTGAATAGAACAATGTTTTTATTTCAAATACAATTAATTAATATTTAAGCCATACACGGATTTTAATTTAAATATTTAACACGTAAATAGTCGATTTTGTTACCTAAACCAAAATTTAGGGAAAAAACATTCTAGTATTGTGAGATCAACTTTTCATAGATTAAATTTTAACATGTGTTTCTGTTATGTAATATTTTACAATTAAATTTGTTTACTTTTCACTTTATATTTAAAAAAAGTTATGTCATGGGAAAAAATTCGAAGTCAATATCTTATAGAATATATGAGTTTAATATGTCTCTGTCGCTAAATAATTGTTTTTATCTAAAAATGTAGAATCTTATTAAATTTGAATGGTGATATTTGTGACTATAATGATATTCAATTAAAATAACCATAATCTGAGTCCGACTGGTAGATATGAGAGCGTCAAAAGTTGAAGATTGATTTAGGAACGATGCAGCATTCTGGTTTACCTAATATCAAAGTGGCAACTGTCTACCCTATTTTGTTTGATAGTGTGTCTGTGTATAATATCCAAAAAAAAGATTTGTACACCATTTTTTAAATGTTCAAAACAATGTTTTTATTTCATGATATTTTAAAGAAGGTAGGAATAAGGACATCATACCCTCTTTCTTTATAGGAGCATAACAATAACTCTACAAACAAAAAACATAAATGTTTATTGTCTGACGTTCTAGGTTATAATTAACATAACGTCTGCTCTATGTACCCCTACGTCCGTCTGCTTATATTTCAGTTTTCGACTATTGACAATGTCAGTGGAAAACTGTTATTAGCAGAAAAGATTTAGGAAATGAAAAATCTTCAACCATTTCCGAATTACTGCCTATGGAATTTATTTTGCCAATAATGTTTTACCCATACTTCTTGAAGTAAAATTCAAAAGTACTTGTTATTACATTATAAATCCAGTGATGACAATACTTGTTACCATATAAGTCAGTTAATATGTATGTTATCGCAAGAATCAGAATGTTCCTATAACAAATCACTTTATAACCTACACAAAACTACAATACTTTTTGGCTCTAGCAGTCGCAATTGTAATCCTTTTTCCTAGTAATGCACCAATTTTTCCCTATAAATTCATAAAATCGTCATGCGTGGGAGAACATTTGGTCCTTTTCCGTAGCATGTATTTTTATACAAGGATTCAAGAAGTTTATTTTCAAAGAGTTTATGTTTTTGCAATGAAATGATTTCATCCCGATAAGTAAATTCGACAAACTCAAATCAGTGATGTATATTCCGAGATTATTTTTTATAAACCAAGGTTACAACTGTAAGAAACACATTCTTCTACTGAAAATATTTTAAATTGTACAAGATGACATTTAGAAGAATCAGACATCTTAAGTTTAAGTTAACACATGCAAACCTTTATACCAAGTAACTACAAACTGCCGTCCCCGGATACTATGGAGTTTCCTGCCAGGAGGGTTTGTGTAACAACTGAGGACGTAGTCTCTTTGAGCCGTAATCATGTATTGTATTGGACAAATATAGTTTTTATTGTCAGTGTGTTTTCCTTCATTTCGCCAAGTGTTACGAATTAGAGTTGTATATAACTTCATATACTTTAACAATTGTTATTACGATATTAATTACCCCATTACTTTGCTCATATAATAACATTATGAAATATAATAAGTAAACACAACTCAACCAAACCATACGAACAAAGACAAATATTTGAAAAGTGAACGAAATGCGGATGACTTTAATTTTATCAACGAAAACTTTTTTCAATTTCAAACAACTTTTATATTGTTAACGGTTGATGTTCCAGTCCGTACTAAGAGTTTAATATTCAGGGTTTGAAATAACGTTTTTCGTGTAGTTGTATTAAAGATATAATATAATATGCACTCGGAAATTGGATGTACGTTTCAAATTCATGTTTAAGTAATAATAATTAACATCATCTTAAGGAAAGGGTATTTTTAATTGGCTTTATTTTAATTTTTTTATTATTATAAAATAAAGTTTTTATTGTCAGTGTGTTTTCCTTCATTTCGCCAAGTGTTACGCATTAGAGTTGTTAAAATATTTTGACACATTTACAATAAAATGCTATTATACGTTTACGGATACTATTACAGGATATTACCTGTGACGTCATTATCCACAGCCAACAATGCTATTCTCAACAAGCAAAGTGTTATTAGAGCTTGTTTTATCGCGTAATGTCTTTTTACGGCCTCATTATTTTCTATATCCGACACATATTAAGTTCCGACAGTGATATTGTCTGCGGTAGGTTTATCTCTTCTCAGATTAAATTATCTGATCAAAACAAAGCAAACCTTCAACAGTTTAGTTAATTAATACAAATTGATAACATGTGTTTTGGATGTAATCATAAATTTGATTCTGTAAATATTGACAATTTATTTTTAATACGATCAAACAGATAAAATACAGTTTTCGCAAGAAACCATGTAAAAGTACTCTTGTAGGTTAGATTATAGATGTTATTAAATATAACGATATATAAAATAATGTCCTCAGGCCCCGATCTTTCCAATGCGACCATCCATATCTTTCAAATTGGCGCGAAGGATTTCTTTATGACAAAAAGATACGTTAAACTAATCATACATTTATGTGAAACCATTTGGAAAGGGATTTAAACTTGAGTTTTTAGTCTTACATACAAACTATTGCAAGCAATATAACAATGCAATACTTAAAAAAGTAGATTAAGCCCTGCACATCAAATAAATATAATAATAGTGACTGATTTGTAACTAATACCAAAATATGTGTTAAAAATTTTTTTTTTTATATAAATTATGAAATAAAACTACATTTTATAATTTTTTGCAAATAATGGCAAAATTTTCTTTAATTTAAATCGAGCTACAGGTACTGCAGAAATAAGTATTAATAGGATTGTCACTAAAAACCATTTAAAAATCCCTCAAAATGCCCTTGTGGCCGTGATCACGTTCTTTATATTCTATTGATCCTCAGACACTTAGCTTTCCAATGAGACCATTCTCATCTCTATAGGTCGAGTGGGCATGGAGGAGTTCTTCAGGGAATATATTTAGGCTCTGCTGAATTATACATGAGTTGTTACAGTTAAGTTTTACCTTTAGCTAAAGTGGTAACTGAATTTGGATAAAAACTTCTTTTAGCATTGTAACGAATTTTTGTGAAACAAAATTAATGAGTGACGACAGATATTATTGAAAATAGAAAGATATATTATTTCACTTAAAAAAAAAATTAAATCAGGCAAGGGTGTGAAATATTAGGACGGCATTTGTTTTAAATATGTAAAGTATAGTTTTGAATCAGAAAGATGTATTTTATGATTTGGAATATATTTTTACTTTCTAACATACTCAATTTTATTAATTTAAATTTAAAATAATTGTGAAAAGTATTAGAGTGTTATTATTGTAATATTGGTATAGTTTGATCTATAAATTAGGTAGGTATACAAATGATACACGACTTTTCAAGAATATGGATCAACTTGAGTTACCAGGAGATACATCATAGAATATAATACATTGGACCAATGGCGAAGAGTCAACATGGAAAATACGACATGGGGAACCATATTTCAAAATGGTTACAATGTACGTCATTCAAAGTTATATTGTTGCATACAACAAAATTCCTCATTCCTTAACCAGAAACTTTCATGTTTGCATTATTACTTCGTTATATCGACATGTTAATAAAAATTGTGTTATACAATAAAAGTGCAATACATGTCAAACGGTAAAACTTTTAATTCTGTGCATAGCACGAAACTTTACTATTAAAACATAGCTGATAACACTGTGAACTTACAACTTTTTCATAAAAAAAAAAAAAAAAAAAAAAAAAAAAAAATATATATATATATATATATATATATATATATATATATATATATATATATATATATATGGCAGGAGGGAAAATCCCATAGCTACCTTTACGCTAATTTACAAATTAATATAATTATACAAAATTAAAGTAGAACCAATATTTTAAGTGTATTGTAATCGTGAAGAATCATTATATTTTTTTTTATTGGTACTACTTTTCAGAGATTTTTACATATTTTAGATTATAAGATGGATTTAGTTTATCCAAAGGAAGATTGGTGTATGAGTGAATCCGTAACATTCCTTTAATACAAAGAGGATGTTTTCTGAAAACTTCTCCCAATAAACCCATCGGAGGAAACTTGTAATCGAATAATGAGAGCTTTATCCAACCTAAGTCACTCTAAGTTGACACTCACAGTCTCCTAAACTACGATTGAAAGGTATTGAATTAAAAGTATATTCTGTGTTGGTTCAAAGTGCAACTTTGTTAGTTTATAATTTGGTTATTTAGTAAAGGAAAAGGCGCAGTTATACCAAAAGAGCCTGTGGTCATATATTTTATATGAGAATTTGGATGCATGTATATCGTCAAACTTGACTTAAAAAATAAGTGTTATTATTGTAACAACCTTAATATGGTTGTTCAATTTAGTAGATTGTAAGACACAAGAAATATTTGGCGTGAAGTAATATGCTGATATGATAGGTCGTAAAACTAATTTGATGTTTTTCGACTTGAAAGGTGTAAAAGCCACTCAAATCAATTTACTATATATTCTTACTCATCTTTAATAAGAAGAAAATCCCATCATTAGATCCAATTTTGGAATATCCGAATAATTAGTTCAGGAACAATAAATTTAACAAATAATAAAACCTAGATATCTTCTAAATTTGTCTATAATTACAGATATTCTGTTACTTATTGTAATTTGTTTGTTTATATTTTAATTACTTTTTAGTATTTCTTTTTTTTTTTTAAAGACTTTTTAATGCATATTTGAAATCTTATAGCACCTCAGGAAATAGTTGCACTAAAAATTCGTTTTGTTTTAATTTCAAAATTACACATTTTACATTTACTATATATAAAAAAAATATTTCCCCTATCAAATTTAAAAGTAAATTCTACGATCAAAATAGAAGTAAATCTATTTAAAAGAGTTTATATATTGACTATAAGTTGAATGGTTATTTTAAATATTAAATTTACAATATGCAATTATTTCCAAGTGTGCCCTGCATATTTCCATTGTAAATATAATTCATCGTTAGAATATAGAAAACATGAAATTGGCCACATAGTCTAGTAGCGTATGACTTCTAGGAGAAAATCATCTACACAGATTTCGATCAAATTTTAATAATAAGAAAATTAATTACCAATACAAGTACAAAGACAAAGAAATGTTTTTTTTTTCTCCAGATATTTGAATTCGAAGGGCTCTGGTATGGTTCCGAAATCTCGGTCACAAGGCAAAAAAACTATGACCACGCACCGTAAAGACTGTTCTACCTATTCGAGCCTACCACTGTCAGTTAAAAAAAGGCAATATCTTGAGAGACACTGGTTCTTATTTTGTCCGCTACAACAGTTTTAGCTTATTGTATGATGAAGGAAAATTAGAAAGGTTCAATTGTAAGTTTTTTTAGTTAACAACTCTAATTAAAACAATACAACACATATGCATTAGGAATCAACATCACAACACTGAAGTTTGGAGGTTATGTCCAAGTCAATAAAACAACAGCTGACTGCACATCACACCAACTCTGAGATAGAGATTTTTTTAGAAAGGCGTACGTGGAGCACACACGCCCTTTTAAATGAAACCAGAAATTTCAAGTATGATTTTACCATGGAAACAATGACTGTACAGATGCCTTTTTAAAGGAAACTGAAAGATCTATCCTTCAGGAATATAAAACCCACAAAAAAATGAAAATGTCAAAAAATGGCTCATACACCCTTTTAAAAAAACCGATTCAATTATGTTATAATGTTTTAAAATAATTTTGAACTTGTGTAGGCTTTCTTGTGTTATTATACAAGAAAACGTACACAAATCCAAAATTAACTATATGGAAACCTTAAATAACATTCTAGGAAATAATTTCAATGTTGTAATTTCCTCTTCATTAAGGACTGAGAGTTCATATTATCTCTGAATATAGAAATGAAGTTAATGTCCCTTTTATAATTAGGTAGACACTTTGGATTATGTAAACATAAAATACTTTCAATGACTGAGGACGGTGTTACTTGAAGTGTTGTATAATTATAATTATTGTTAGTTCCTTTATTTTACAGCTAATAACATACGTTATAATGCTCAGGGGTGTAGCCAGTACACGGACTTTGCTGTTTTGAATAGAATCGATAAATAGTTAAGGGTGTATAATTTTATTCTTTCAATTAAATTACTGGTTCGTGATGTAAACACTCCCTCATGGGAACGTTTCACCACTTGTCTTGTGAAAACGGGGTACAAAGCGTTCAATAAACAATAATATAATTCTGTTCCTACAATTCAGTAGTCTCCTCAGTTTTGATGCAGATAACTGAAGTATCAATTGGTGATAGTTTCCCACTCAAATTAGCATTTTCCTATCTTTTTAAAAGTTGTTTACTAGCTATGCACAGCAGATTGACTGATTTTTATAAAATTTGTGTTAACAATTGAACTTTCATCTCAGTACTGAGTACAATCATAAGAGTCTCGAGGGACCTACAAGAATTCTCAATTAATCCAATTAATATTAGTTTATTATCGTACCAAACTTTTTCATGAAATAGAAGATCCACTAAACCGATTTCAATATTACGTGTGTTGAATGGTCGGATCACAGTAGGAACATGTTCATCGTTGCGAAATACCCACTAATTGATACGCTAGGAACAAGTAGGAGCACGAAAAGATCAAAGTACCCTATACGAATTGTAATGTAATGCACGTCAATAAAATTTCCAGTTTCGAATGTAACTACATTAACTGTTTTCATATTACTTCTATTGTATCCACATTTTTTAAACAATTGTGTTGTTGAATGAAAGGGGAAAATGTAGTCAAAATAAAACTCAGAAAAACATTACATTTTATAAAAAGCATAAAACTTTTTCAATTTAATCAACTTTTGTTATAGACTCTGTGAAGTTACTAGTTTGCCGCAAACAGAATTACACTTTGTAAACAAAACTGTAGAGGGCAACTTGTGCTTTATGTTATACGAATTTAAATTTATAAATAAATTAAATTTGTCAGTGTATTTAGAGACATAATATTAACAAAAAGTTTTTAAATAATACGTGCATAAAGTTCTTTCTTGATTATTCTAAAAGCCATAATTTCTTAACATTAGATTTATAAATTTCTTCAGAAATGTATGCGAAATGTAAAGATGAAAGCCCTAAACTAGTGTGCAAATAAATCTTACCTTTTATGAACAACGTGAAAGTGAATATTAACCCTGTCATTAAAATCCAGACTTCAAAATATACTTTACTATTAGTAGTAAAATTAAGTTTTTTACCTTGTTTCCGTCAAGTGATCACTTTTTTTTGTGTTAGTGACGCTTTTCGGGACTTTTATCCCATCTTCAGACACAATATATTTATATGACTCAACCGAGGTCGTCAAACACTAAAATTATTTACACGGCAACTGACTTACACGGTAGCCAGAAGGTGTACATCTAAACGTATTTTTAATGTGATATGTGGCTTTTGTGTTTGACGACCCCGGTTGAGTAATATATTTATGTTGTGTTTGAAGATGGGATAAAAGTCCCGAACCGCGTCACTAACACGATAAAGAGGTCATTTGACGGAAAAAAGGAAAGAAACTTTATTTTAACTCATACTGAACTGGATACTGAAAATGAATTCATTATTTGTAGTTTTTTATAGCATACACTTAGTTTATCTTAAAAATATATAAATTTATTTGTTTGTTTCCAAAAACGTTTTGACCCCTATTCTATACCATTTTATTTCTCATAAGATAACTATTAATACTTACAGTAATCAATAAATTTACACATTCATACAGTATAGAGAGATTATTTGTAGAATATCGATGAATGTTGATTAGGAAAAGTATTTGGTTTTGTAGATGAGACTGTGAGAAAGTTAGTGCGATGTTATTGAATAGATAGATTTTATCAGAAGCATATTTATTAAAAGTTGCTTAAAGATTTGTGTACATTCTAAATTTGAAGTAATAATATAACATAATATCAACTTCTGACAACTTGTCTGAGAGACAGAGGGTGTAAAAGTTATCCAACCAAACGACGATACTGACTTACCGTGTATGAAATGTTACTTAAAACATTTCTCTGAATACCTATCTAGGGAAACTATTAATCGAATATTGAGAGCTGCTTGTATGTACTCTTGTAAATTTAAAACCTCAAATTATGATTGGAAATAATGGAGTAGAAAGTAACATTCTTGTGTAGGTTGAAGTGTATTTTTGTTAGTTTCTCTTTTGTAAGTGAAACCAAAAAAATCCTGTTTTGATAATTTGTGTGAAACAAATTTTCGCACCGATATATAAAACTATTTCTTTTTTTATTATTATTTCCACATTAATCCGAATGGATTGTATTTATGACTTTACTTAATTTCTGAGATCTCATTAGTCGATAAAAGGACCGTAATAAAGCTTTTCCCGCCATTCCATTCGTTTGCCTACTCTATCATTCTTGACAACTTCTAAGTATCTACAAATTTTCTCAGTAGGAAAAACATACCTTTAACTTGTAAACAGCCAATATTTTTGTTTTCTATCGTTGAAAGAAGTAGGAGTTAAGTACCTGCAAGAGATTTTTGCTGCACTGAAATATAGAACACAAAACTACTCGGCAGTTTTATTATTGTGGTAGTGCGATTTTGTTTTCATAAATTTACTTGTTGAATAAATCATAGCTCTAAACTTAGTTTATACTAAATATTTTTCTAAAATCCATCAGGGCTTTGTCACCGTTTAACAAAAATGGTCCCTACTCTTCCTCCGATCACTTTTTAATTTCGTCCAAGTTATGACTGCTCAGGACTATCTTTTGTCCTGAGTATTTTTCTTAGGTTGTAGATTTAGTTTTAGTTTCCAACAGCTCTAGACTACTAAACTATGTTGATATTAGCTGTGCTCACTTGATAACGGCAATTGATTTATATTCTCGAAACATGGTGTATTAATCTTTTATAAACAAATGATGACAAATGTCAGATTAAACTATATTAATAATACTCTGCTCATAGAATATGTATTTTAACAAAGTTAAAAAAATTAAATATAACTATAATAATATTTTAAATCTAAAAACGAAATATTTATATATTTTAGTATATTAGAACTTGTTGTTTTTCACAATGATTAAATTAACGTACTTTTGTTTTTAACAATTCTTTTATTATTAATTTTTTTTTCTATATTAGTACTACATACGCACTTCCTGAGTATTTTAGTTATTTTAACAGGACAACCTAATAAACCCTATCAATTGTAGATGTTAAGTTGTAAAACCATGATGTTCCACTAATTCTACATTATATACTTATTATTTTGATTCGTCAACGTTCTTTTTAATTAGTCTCCCTCAGTAGGAATGTTGTCTAAAAGTTTGTTTGCTTATCCAACTAAATCTCATGACTTATAAGTGTTTTTATATTGTCTAGTTGCAGTTTTTCTTTACAAATTAAATTTTGATTACAATTTGCTAAAATTGGATAAATGTTGATGTTTATATCCGATTTAAAGAATAGTGAACAAGAAGTACGACAGCCACATTCAAACAGTTAGAATAATCTTGCTAGTTAACAAACGTATCCAAAATATGAAAAATAAAACCTGTACACCAAAATTAACAAATCAAATAAATAAAAAACTGCTAAGACAGGATTGTTTCTAATCTGCTTTGATACCAATTATTTTAATTCTTTCTTAAAATATTTTCATATTATTTCTTGGTACATACTGAATTTAATTTACTAATAACTTTCACTTGTATAATAATATTGTATTTGTTATTTTTTCTATGTTTTATTACTATAATGAGTAGTGTCGTGGGTGGGAACAAAACTCTTTAAGGATGATATTTCTCAGTTGAAAGATACTTACATTTTAACGTCATAAAATACAAATATTTTTAATAATAACTCTTCCAAAAAATACAATATTCTTGGAACTAGGGCATGTGTAACATTTATTTGAAGATAACAGCCATTTTATAGCCAAGGAATTACCCCGCAGTTTGGTAAGAAGCCAGACAATCACGCTGTGTTATAAAGATATCAGTTTTCCATATGAATAAACCTGTATCTATGAAATCAGTAATTCCTCTTCTTGTAATAATACTAATCGACTTAAGTTACCATAGCAGCTATAATATAAATTTGAAATGAATATGTCAATAATTTATATATAGACCGGTTTCTCAAAAAGACACTTGAGGTACTATAAAATTGAATTAACTTTCTACTGAAGTAATTCGACAACAATCTAACACTAATCACAATACCGGTGTTACATCAAATGATTATTTTAAATTTCATATACATCTTACAGTGTACAATAAGTACCTATTAATGTTTCTAAGTAATTTGTAAGTCGAGAATTTAGACTGACAAAATACATGTCTTTCTGGAAACAGAAGATATCTTCGGAGGAATTTGAAGTAGAGTGTGAGTCAAGATGTCAGTTACAAGGCTCGCTAGACTGTTTATAATATTTCTGTTGAATAATTCACAGAGGATGAAATACTATGAATATACGTACAGTATTTATCTGTGCTCTTAGAAGGGGGAATTCTTCAGGAACGGTCACCATTCGTGATTATAAATGTACATTGACCTTTCCGTTCGAGATATGTTTTTTGTGTGTTTATGAATAATTTATCTAAATTGAGGGTTTTACTTGAACCATAAATTGGATTTTACTTTGTCTGTTTAGAATGTGCTTGTTTCTAGGAGAATGTGTTTAGTGAAGAATGATATCAAAGATATCCGATTTCTGTTTTGGGTGCTATAAACGATCTATTTAAGAAAAGACGAAGTTGATTATTTATTTTTTCTACACAATAAAAAATAATACAAGTAAACAAGTTGTGGAAGTTGATTTGGTAAATCTTTTTTGAAGTGTACGCCTTCAGTTTTACTTATATTTACAGACATTTTCCATTCACAAATTGATGACTCAGATGTATCCAAGTGCCTTTCTATTGTATTTGGTTCATTCTCAGTACCGCAGAGGAATATAGCCAAGTTTGTATGTAATGAATTAATGCAGATAAATTGAACTCTCCTATTTACATCAAAGGGATTTACACAATTTACAGAGAGTGGTGATGTGATACAGCTCATTATACTGGAGTGGAAATTTTGATGGCACTTAGATTTGGGTGTCTGCCAGTCACTAATAGTAGCACACACGGACACTTACGGTCGGGTCAACCAGTGACTCAGCTAATGGGCACTTCGTAATACAAATATTATATATTCATATGTAAATATTTTTTTAATTTATAGGTGTCACAAATTTCTTGTAAATTTACGTTTAAAGTAATCCAAACAGAGTTTATCTACGAGCAATTTGACTTATAACTACTGTATTTTATAGCTACTGTATATAAAATTTATTGTTAAAAATAATTGGAAATAATGTAAAAAATGGGATGATTTTAACTTTTGCTAATTTTTATCTTTTAAATAAGAAAATGCCAAATTTACATTGCTAAAATTACCTATAAAAACTTATTTGCAGAATCTTAATGCTTTAACTGTATTGTAAACACCTAGTTCAGTATTTTAAGATTAGTATGTATACTATTTTATCTAGAACTACAATGCGAAGAAGTGTTGTAAGGAACAATTAGTTAATAACGAGATATTAGTATGGGTAAATTCGATTAAACTATCCCTCATAACTCTATACCATTATGATAATGTTTACTCTTAATAAATGTAATAAATATATTTTATGCTAATATGACCAAATTAACGATTTAAGTAGGTGTAGTTTTTAATATTTAATACCAACACTTTAAAAAAACAATAATCGTAATGTTTATCAATCGTAATATAAAACATTAGATTGTTAAACAATTAATCAAGTTGATTAGAAATAAAGAGCTGCAGAGATTTATGTATATAATTCACACGTTTCCATGCACTCTTATATATATATATATATATATATATATATATATATATATATATATTTTTTTTTTCACAAAAATATGAATTTAATAGTAATGTAATTATACAGTATAAGGAAAACTTTTCTTAGTCATAAGCTTTAAATCAAATATAATAAAAAATAAATTTTGTCAGGAAAATCTTAATAAAAATAAATACAAATAAATATTGGAAAATCTTTATAGAAAACTTGTAATGAAGCTGCTATTGAAACGATTTCTTTCTATGATATTTGAATGGATAATATTCTATAATATGTACTCCATTAAGTGTTGGTACTTGTGGTTGTGTGTTTGAGGATTCGAAATGCAGATTCCAACCCTAACAACCATCGATGTTTGTACAAAATATAACAGTAATATTTTTTTAAACACATACTATAGAATTCATGGTAAACAGTATATTGTACAGAAAAATATAGCCGAGAAAAATGTTTAGAATGTGTGGTACAGGTACTGTATATAGGCTTAAGGCATGTGTCTGTTAAAATCAGAGAGATGTGGTATTGGGAAATGTTCTTAGTACATTTTGTAAAAAAAAATAACAACCTGTTCATAGATGATTACTATACAAAATAAAATCCTTTCAAAATATTATTTATTACTAAATCTTCCAATTATAGTCAAAAACTTAAATAAACCACTATGCTAGAAATGAAGTTTATATATCTCAAAAATGGACAAAGACATATTAGTAGATTTTATGACAAAGAATTTTGTTGGGAGGAAAAAAATTACATGAGGCCACATGTAAGCGAACATCAACATTTAACCACAAGTTACAAGTTTCTAAACTTAACATTTTGTTCTTGGTGTACAGGTCACGTGATTAACATAGAAACTGTGCGTGAAGATTACACAGACTAGATAATGAAACCACTGACCAGACAATCCTTTGACTTTGCGATTCTCATTGGTAGCTTGCTGCTTAGCGTTTAATCTCCAGCTCATCTCTTACATAAAGTTTTAGGTAGAGGGATCTTAAAACTCGTTATTATGGCAAATCTGCTAAACTATTCTCTACAGGCTTAGTATCAAATGAGCTTCATTATATATTAAAAATTGCTTAAAATCAATAATCTTTCCTCTACAGTTTTGAAGACGAGCAATTGATTTAAAAATGTGAAGAATTTGTTTAACCAAAAGTGATTTTTTGTTATAAATTTTTTAATTGATCTTCACAAAAAGTGAACAGAGAGAACTGAATAAAATGGTTATATCAATATAAAGTGAAAAGTTGAAATGACTACGTTCGAACATTAGGCATTTGTTACTTATATGGTTTAGAAACTAAAGTATGCAATGTTAGTTTCCCCTCTGGATCATTAAAAGACGTAAGGATCGTTGCTTCCGTTTGTCGCTTCCAGTTTTTATTTTCAGAACTCATTTCGGTTTTTGAAATTGAAAAATATACTTATATGAAATTTCATATTGAATATTTTCTAACCCCTTAAAAATACTAATTTTATTCTAAAAAAAAATAGTGTATGGATTCTCTTTAATAAACAGTATTGATTTTCGTTGTTTTTGTAGCTCATGTTTTATCTTATGCAACACAATTACTATATTTTAATAACTCTGTATTCCAACCTGCGAACAATAATTTATCACTGAGGGAAAACAAAGCCGCATTCAGTTCGTTCTTGTTTCCCAAATGGTTCTAAATGGTTTTCCAAATTGAAGAAGTGCAAACCGTAATTTTGCTATCCCCCAAAAGTGAAGTGAATACAACATCACAAAAGTTTAATACTATAAACACTTAGGTAACAGCATAAAGTATAACTAAATTATTAAGTGGGGGAGTAACTAAAACTGAATTATGAACTCATTACATTCACACTGTTCCCTGAGAAAAGTACCTCCTTAGTTTGCCAACGATGGTTTACTTTTATTATAAAGGATACTTAAAATTCAGTTTTAAGACGTACCTTTTGTACGGTTCCAAGTGTACTCATCTGTGTGATAGATAGATACCTGTGTAAACTGAGTTTTATGCAAATGGTTATATAATTAACATAATCTCTGATTAAATGTCGCAATAAACACGAAACACAAAATGAAATCTTTGGCACACATAAATTAATCGTTATACGACTACAAAACGACAAGTAAGGAATTATCAAACAAACAATGAAAATTAACCATGAACATGTTGAGAGGTTGAAAAAAAAGTATTTTGATTAACGTTTAGTGAAATGTGAGATATTTATTACATAAACTATTTTACCAAATCTTATGAATAATGACCAAAATGAACACTATAGCGGTCAGGATTCGTTTTCAAATTTGCTCACGAACTTTATGTGTCACAAATTAAGTGCCGATCACAAATCTCCAAATATCGTTAAAACCTAGTCCCGATTTTTTGAACTACTGTTTAGAGCATTTTTTTGTTTCTTCATTAAACCGACAACTACCGAGCCATTATTTTAAGGGGTAATTTATTCTTTTTCATTTTATAATATTTAAAGACATTTTAAAAGTCTTTATATTGTGTACAAAATTATTATTCCGAAATTTGTTTATATTTTAAGTTACTCATTTCTATGAGAATTTTTTTTTACATCCATGGCGTAACAGTCCCTGGAGTGGCTAACCCTGCTAGACCTTTCTTCATCGAGTAATATGGGATCAGTAAATCCAGTTACTTTTAATTATAATTATCATAACGAGTATTTAATACAAGTCATAGTTTTCCAGATTTAATTCAAAATTCTAGGCTAATACCATAATAATTGTTCAATCCTCAAACCCTCATCTCAGGAGGTCTAGTATACTCAAGGTAAAGTAGCTGAACCTTTCTACATTTAGTATTCAGTTAGATCTCTCTCTTACATTACTCCCCTCACGTCTCTTTTGATCTTGTTCTCGGGTTATCTTCTGACTTTCATGCCATTGAAGTATTTGATTGTTTTAAAGAAAATACATATCGTAAATATTTCAGTTAAACAAGTGCACGTTAAGACAAAATGAAACAGCTGTTGGACTGAAGGAGTATAATATTGACGTATGACCAAATCAGAATATTTTCGTTCAAATTAAATATATATATATATATATATATATATATATATATATATATATATCATTAAGTCAAACGAAAGAAAGTATTAAATTTAAATATTCATAACGTCGACACTTTAACAAAACTATTTTTTCACACCTTTTCCCACTGAACGTAGTACGAGATTTTGTCTTGTGTATATTCTTACACAAAAATAGAGCATTCTTATTTTGTCACTATAAGCAATTAACATATGAAGTTACTACTCATTAAATCTGTTGTGACAGTGTGATCAACTTATTATGTAAAAGTATAAAGGTGGTCTATTTCACTATAACAACAGACCTAAGCTGAGATGTTAGATCAATTAGTTTAAAACTTTAACACTGTTAGAAACAAGTAGGAAAGTTTAAAAGACAGTAGATAGAATCATTCCCTTAAGGGAACACCACAATCTGTTAATGTTAGCATCCACAAAGGAATAATTAACCCAGTTTAAACAATGCTTCAAACTTTAAACATTATATATACATATAAGTGAGACGGAAATGTTTATCATTCAGTGGTATGGATATTTAACAACATTGTTTGTAGTGTAAGTACTTTTAGAATTAATAGATGTCGGAAACGTTTTAGTACATTTTAAGAAAAGCGGTAGTTTAATTCAGAGCATGAGATTAATTTAGACATAGGGCCTAGTGTAGTTAGCCTCCAGAATTGTGAATTTAATAAACTTATGAAGGTAAATTACCTTAACGTCAACAATCCTTGTATACCCTAGTGGCCATCAGTTTCTTCGGTATACCGTCATGTTTAAGTCCGGTAAATCATTTTTCTTTACTTCGTTCCGTTGTGCACTTCGTTAATAAATAGCACTTTTATAGACATTAAATATATATATATATATATATACGTGTCGATTTCATTAAAAACATATTATTTTAATCTTATATATAACCACGAACATAAACACTACTGACACAAAATTTATTAAACGAACATAAAGTTTTCGTTTTTTACTATTAAAAAAAAAAAAAATTCCACAAAATTTGTTAAATGTTTATATATTTTATGTTTATTTTTTAAAGTTTGTTTCAGTAGTGTCTGTCTTCGTGTTTATAGATAATTTTAAAGATAATATTTTTAACGACTAAAGAAGATGATTTAGTAATTAATTGAACATTCTACAGTTGAAAATAATATGTTTATTTAGAAAATGTTTTTGTTTACAAAGATTTTATTGATTCACTGATATATTAGTAAATCGGAAGTAATTTTCTCCAAATTTATTTAAATTTAACTGCGATGTTTTTTTAAATGAGCCCAATTTTATTTATATACAAACAATGGTTTAAATTAATTAAAAGGAAACCTCTTATTAAAGATGTAACTTTAATCTTTATCTACTCAAAAAAATATGAAGTTTTGTAGTTGTGGGGGAATATTGATATTTAGTTAATGAAGTCTTAAGTTACTTATAGACTTTTGTTAAATTAAGGTACAATCTTATAATTTAGTTTTAGTGTACCTTAAATTTATCTACTGTTTAGAGATAAGATAGTATTATGTATCTTAAAGATACTAGATTTGATTGTTATACAAGATAATTTTAGTAAATTATGAGTTTGGAAACAGGAGGCGATATTTATTCATAAACTGTCCGAGTTACTTTCCTCTTGTCAGTAGTTTTTAATATTTTTTTCACAGAGCATTCTCAAATTATTGAAACAAAAGTAACATTTATTAATGAAGTGACTACGACACCATGATGAATTGAATGAGTATTGAAATATTCTGCAAAAATACAATACATTTTGACATGGAAGAATAATCATCTATGAGATAGTTTACACAAAATCCTACGAATTATAGTCTTTGCATATTGTTCACGTTAAATTGTGGTGAACAATATATAAAAACAATTAAATGAAATGAGAAATTATTTATACTATGCAAAAACACAAAATAAACAACTTTTAAATACTTTGAAAAATAATACTTCTTAAATTTAAACAGCTTAGTTTTAAGCTTTAGTTTGCCCCAAACCAGAACTACAATGTGTACACAAAACAGGAGAGGAAAACACATAATAATCACTCGAACTTAAATTTACTATTATAAATAATTATGTGTATATTATATTTACAACAAAGTTTTATTACTAGTTATGTGTGTTTATTAAATATACACATTTCTACTGAAAGACATATGTACACTGAAATCTTGTAACAATGTCAGATATTTATCGACTAGTTTGAAGAAAGGCATTTTTAGATAAAAGACGGTAGATGTAAATTTACCCTAAAAAACTCCCCAACTCTCCGAAGACGAAAGGGATGTTTCCTGAAACTATTCCCTGTAGACCCAAAAAGGAAATTGCTAATCGAATATTGTAAGCTGTGTGTAACTAAGTTACTCTCGTTAAGGTTGTACAGTCTCTAATATTACTATTGCAAGTAGATTTTTGTGTGTATTAGAAGTGTAATTATGGTAGTTTCTCTTTTGACAAAATAGAAAGTAGTGTGACCAGAAAAATAAGTTTTGATACTTCAATGGAATTTGCATTACATTTGAAATAATTCTGTTTATTTATTTTTTCAATATCTATCAATATTTGTTCTATATTTCTATTTCAATGTAACAATTGAACATGTGACTGACTTGCTGAAACGTCTTCTCATACAAATATTGTGTTTAGTGTGATAAATTGTGTTATCTTTTATTTGGTAATTTAAGCTAATAAATGGATTAACTTTAAAAGGTTGATCATTATAACAATTTTCAAATTGTTATAGTAATTTCTTGTTTTTTCTTGTAACAGTCTTAATTATTGTAATAGAATGCTCTTATTCTTAATATTTTCAAGTTAAATGTAACGTTTGGTAATCACAATGAAATTCTTGAGTGCTTGAAGAGAACCGCCATTTTGTACACAATATATCACGCTCCAGGTTGGGAAGAAGCCAGGCAATCACGCTGGGTTATGAAGATATTAATTTTCCATGTGAATAAACGTTTATCTTTTAAATCAGTCCATTGCACTTCTTCTAGCGATATTATTAGTTCTCGTTATAAGGAAATTATAACATAAATTAATTATTTTACATGTCATTGTAGATAAAAATAATTAATAATAAAATTAATAACGGTACGTGTGATTTATATAAATAAATGAAATCTCTACACACCTCAATTCAGTGAATCCTGATACGGAATGCCGATGGTGGCCCTTAATATACAAGTACTGTATGTTAGTTAAAATTGATCATGTAATATTACAAATGTTACACAAGTCATAAACTTTAGATTTTATATTTTTATCCATTATTACACCAACGTTTTCCGTAAAAGAAAATTCATAACTAAAAAAGACTCGATTTATGTTTGCATATTTCGACAAATCGCAGTATTTCTATAATTATTAAGACTAATAAATACGGTTACATACATTTACAATTATAATTAAAGTTTATAATGTTTATATTTTATGTGTCAACCTAAATGTATGTAAATGCATTTATTAGAAGTATTTAAAATAAAAAGCGCTGTTGGAAGACAGTTATACATTAAAATACTTTGGGTGGAATTTAATGTAAATAAATATTAAATAATTTAATGTATACTTGTCAAAACAATCATTGTCTTTTGATAAACACCATTTTAAAACTTAAATTTAGTTTGAACCATTTCAAGAATCAGTACCATATCTATTTATCTATAACATAATTCTTGATTTAATTTCCATTTTTAGATTCACATAAAATAATGTAATTTATAACTACCTATAATATTTGGGATGTACCAATATTCGAACCTTCATAGTTACTTAGTTATTTTCTGTCGTAACAACAGTAAAAAATTGTCATCTTCCTTTGTAAGAAAAAGATTAGTTTTATATTTGTACCCTAAATGTTCCATGCTAAACGGTTTCTATTCTCTCCTTCAAAAGATCCCATTTGGCACTTATATCAACAGGTGAAATCGTTCTTGTATTAACCCAAGTATTTCACACAAGTTTTTAGTGTAGGCAACAAATAGACTATTTATGCTTACGAAAATCATATTTGTGTTTTTTTTTCGCTAAGGCAATTTATCTCACTAAAATAAGAAATAGCCATGAAAATAGAGTCAAAATTTGACCACAGTCTAGGTTTGGTTAGGTTCGGTGAGTACTTCTTAAAAATTCTTTCAGACTAATATGTTAAAAGGAAACCGAAATTTCTAAAGCGAACAACTAACGTAATGTACGTAATTCAAAGCTATATTTCTCACTTTATAAACAATTTTTAATCAACACGTGAGTATTTATATATTAATTGTTAACACAATCTTGCTCATTAGGATAGCAATTCATATTAAATTTCAGTGGAGCCACTTAAGTAGAAATTGCATATATTTATCTAATACTACACGTAAATTGATAATGAATTTCTACATACATTGGCATGTAAATGGCAAATTTATTCTATAGTTGCTATGGTAACTGGAGTGAATAATATTACTACAAGGAAAGGAATCTACTAATTTAAAAGATACACTTTTATTCACGAGGAAAACTGATATCTCTATTACACAACGTGATTTCTGGCTTTTTCCCAAGAAGCAGCGTGATCTATTGACTACAAAATGGCTGTTTTATAAATCAAATATTACACACGTCCTAGTTTCGTGTGCACTATTAGTTGGAGTGTTAACTATGAAAAATACTTATGTTTCAATATTATAATTTACCACTAGACGATTGTAGTTAAAGAGATGAAATAAACATGAAACATCTATTTATAAAATCAGATTTAATATCTCTATTTGGCTAGCTCAATTGGATCACAATTGCATAATATCTGAGTTGAACCTTACAATTTTAGTTCTGTTTATTTATTGATGGTGCTATACCGGCTATTAAAAAAAATATTCATAGCGGGCTATCAAGATGGATTACTAAGTTCATATCTTTTTTGGGTGGGGTTTGAAATTTATGAAATGAGATCTGAGATGACTTTCATATATTTCTTTACAAAGAGGGGTTTTCAATATCGTTACAATATGCGAAGTGTGAAAATCATATAAGAAAATGTTTTTCATTGGTATTAAAAAGAGTAAAAAAAAAACAGTAGACTACTCTTTACTTAAAAAAAAAAAAAATTTGAATATAGTAAATCGACGTTTAGAACAAATCCTTAAAATATAAGTTATAAGTTAAGAAATGGAAATTTGTCAAACAAATTAGTTTTAATGGTAAACCATTTATTTGCTTAAATCACTAAAGAAAAGAAACACAATTATTCACACTAAACACTACTTATACAAGACGAAGTTTAAGTGACTATGTTATCATCAGTTGTTACGTGTAAATAAAGAATCTCATGAATAAGTCAAGTTAATCAAGTCAAATATACAACCAATCCTGATGAACATAAAAAAATAAATAAGAATATTTTAAAATTGATGTAGGGCCTAACACTGTACACTTGATTGAAGTATCAAAGCTGATGGAGAAGGAAACATTGTTCATTTTACTGTTTATTCAAAAGAAAACTTAACAAATATATAGTTCCATCACACAATAATCAAACTGATTTCACTCTCAACGTATGTGGGAGAGTGTGACCTTAACAAGGATGACTTAGTTATACAGAGCTTCCAATATTCGATTAGCAATTTCCTTTTATCGTTCCAAAAGGAAAGGTTTTCAGGAATCATCCCCTCTATCTCTAGACAGAAGTGTTTGTGGGATAATTTTATCACCCCCTTTCCTTTGGATAACTTGTGATCTACAAATTCCGTGCTCCAAATTAGTCGATACAACGATATCATGTTACTGTTGTTTATCCCAAAATATTGTAACATTTGAGTAGAAATTTTTATTTAAAATAAACTTACTAAATAATTCGTTCTTATTAAAACAAACAAGAATTTATTTAAATAGTAGTGACTTATTTTAATTTACATGGAGTTGATCAAATTAAAAATGGTTTCTTGTTTTGCGCAGAATTAATAATAATAATGTTTTTAACTTTAAATATTGGAATACTAAAATTTATTTATATTTATATGTTTGATGTATAAAATCATGTATTTTATTTAGCCTTAGTAGTCATCATTAATGCAGCCTTAATAATATACATTTTTATACATTTGTCTACAAAATTAGTCTCCTTAATGCACAAATAGTCTATTAATACACTTATATCGTGAAAATCGAATTCAAATGTATAATATTGTAGTACAAACTAACACATAACTGGCAACTGGCAACTAGCAAGTTTTTGGGATTTAAATATAGACAATACAGTAGACTGTCTAGAGCAGATCATATATATATATATATATATATATATATATATATATATATATATATATATAATGTGTCATAAATATACTTCAAGATTGTTTCACTCAGAAATTTTGTCAAATATTATGACACACATGTGCAAGTTGGCATATTTATATCATGGTGACATCAAATTTTTACATTGAAACATAACAAATAAGTAATATCGTGTGTACGTGCATAACTAAACTTTATTACATTGTAATTTAATATTTTGTAACATGCATATTACTGATGACATATTGAATATTTATATGACGCTTCTATACAGATGTCTATTTGTCAAAAAGCAAAACAACATAAATAAACTAATAAAAGAAAAACATATTTTAGGTCTTCACCAATCTTTATTAGGGGTATTTTTTGAAAAAGAGTCTCAAAGGAAAACATAGAAGTTTCCAAGTTACCTTTCTATGATACAGAAAGGAGAGATTGTGGCGAAAATCCCATAAATATTCGTTAAACCATTTGGGATGTAAAGCTGTAAGAGGATTTGTAACGTCCGGCTGTCACCTTGATTGATTTACGGACTTTTATAGAATAGTCTGATTGAAACAATATTTTTATTTAAATTATACTTGAATAATATTCAAGTCATATACAAATTTTAACTTAATATTTAATGCATTAGTGCTTTTCTCTTAATTAGTCATATATATATATATATATATATATATATATATATATATATATATATATATATATATAATGTTTTATAGGATCTCTCTGACCCTAAATAAGAGGTGCTGATTTTTGTTTTTCAAATTGAATTATCATTTTTGTGTAAATAAATGTATTCATTTAAAGTTCAAACAACGGCTAATACAAACTGGTTTTGTTAGGAGAGGGTTACATTTGGAAGATTGAATTAGAGGCTGTATTCTGGTCTACCGAGTATCAAAGTGTCTACGCTATTTTGTTTGTTAGTGTCTCTGTTTGTACTATCTATTGAAAAATTGCGTACACCATTTTTAACAATACTTTCCGCAACGATGACAATAGAGGTTAACATATACGTCAGTTAATATGAATGTTATTGAAAAAATTAGCATTTACCTTATAATGTACACAAAACTACAATACGTTCTTTGCTCTAGTAGTCGTAGTTTTTATCAAGTTTCATAGAAATGTATAGTAGTAGTAGTTTTATTTTGAAGTAGGGTTCATAAAATCGCCATACATGAGAAAACAATATCTCTTTTCTGTGGTAGTTGTATTATTTTACAAGATTTCAAAATGTTTATTTACTAAATTTCACATGTACTACAAAACTATTTTATTTCAATAAGAACACTTCCTGAATCCAAATCAGTGATATTTTTCGAGATTACTTTTAATACAAACGAAGGTCAACTATTGAAAGAAAACACACTTTTCTAAAGTAAACATTTCAAATTTTACAAGACGACGTTTAAATGAATCAGTTATCATCTTAAGTTACCACATGAATACTCTTCTATCTTGGAACTACAAACTGCCGTGAAAGGATACTATGTGGTTCCCTGCCAGGATGATTTGTGTGAATGGGACAACGGAAGAGAGAGTCATTGAAACTTAACCATGTATTGTATTGGACAAATACAGTTTTATTGTGGGAACTGTGTTTTTTGATTAAATTTTTTTTATTTGATGATTGAAGTTTTTGCCCAGTATTGCCCATTGTTGTTAAAACGTTGTGATACGTTTGTAATTAAATGTTATTACATGTTTATGGATACTATTACAGGTGACGTCATTATCCGTACCCAATAGAGCTGTATTCAACATGCAAACTGTTATTAGAGCTTCTTCTCTGGCACAATGTCTTTTAACGACCTCATTTATTTCTACATCTAACACATATTAAGTTCCGACAGTAAAATTGCCCGCGATAGGTTTATCTCTCCCCCCCCCTTAACAAAAAACACTAATCTTTGCAGTCTACAATTTGATAAGATGTTGTTGTCGATGTAATCAGTGGGGGCTCATGAGTACTACAGGAGGTTCACAATTAATTAATAACTTGCAGTTTTTGAGATACACTCTGTCACACACTTTTGTGTTGCTTGCAGTATTCATATAATTTAGGTGCTGCTATACGTATTTAGCCTTGAAAAGAAATGTTATTATAGATATTACTGTACTTTAACTGTTTCACAACTTAGTAATAAAGGATTAATTTACATGCCATACTTGTTATAATATGATAATAATAATTTTTTACTGAAACAATTATTTTCATTTAATTTTAAACTAATGAAATTAACGTAAAACAGAAGCTTGTTTTAAGTGTTAAATAATTAGATAGTTAGTCTTGAGACCTCATGCTCTCAATTATTAGATAAGATTATTAAACGTATATAAAAAAGTATAAGCGCGCAAAGGTTTGTAGCATCCTCCGTCAACTACAGTCGTGTACAACTGAGCTGAGCTGTGTAACACTAACATGTAGCTTATCGGTATACTCGGTTAACCGTAAGCAAATGGACTCGCCCATCTGTCGCATATCCCGTGTGCCAGTATCGATAGCGGCAAATTCAGTCCGCTACTAGCATAGAAGAAGGAATTCCTTCTTGTAGCCACTGGCATGTTATTACACTTATTAATCTTGCTTTGCGTGTTCTATGCTGTTTTTCATTGTACACTCTTAAACTTACTGAAGATAATCCATTTAGTACAGCGTCAATAAAGATGTATAACATACTTTTCTTAATTTATAACCATTGCGCACAGCATGTATTGCAGCTTTGAGTTCTTCAACTGTCTAACTGCACTTATTTGTATTTCGCGGTCGTTTACTAGGAATTCTGAAATAAATAAATAATTAAATTACCTAAAATATAGTAAACACCATTTACGATATTTATTTAGACCACGAAGCATGTTCACCAATACCCCAATGTAAAATGTTTTACCAAAAAATTTACCAGTTCTATAAAATACGTTAGAATAGTATAATTAGACTAATCCCCCACTTTAGTCATGATATTACAGTATCTTAATATGAAAAAAAAATTGGATACTTTATGACATACCTGAACTCAAAACCCCCCAGTTCTTATAACAAAATAACGCAAAATACAAACACGTTACTACTTCCTTCAATAATGATGTCTATTTAACCGTTCAACTGGTAAACTGTTTTTAGGGGATTTTCCGGATTGTTAGGAACTGTACAGACTTCGACAACCACAGTTTTCTAAAAAAATTTATGGTGATCAGACATGATCCGCGGTCGTCATTACCCTTCGTTCCCCTAATATCTCTTTGGCACCAATGCCGTAAAGAATTAAAAATTTGAGAAATTTTAAAGTCATGTTCAGAAAGTATTTGATTTAATCGTAATTGAAATTAACATTCACATATTCGGAATTTATTAAGTCAAGTGTTCATGCTGTTTTCCCAGTAAAGACAGTGTTCAAAAAACTTGGATGCCTAGAATGTATTACAATATCAATCCAGTCTTTTATAAATACTACAATATTCAAACATGTTATAAATATAATCAATTGTAAAAACTATTTATTAAACTTGGGTAAAACGTATTTAACAACTATTCTTTAGTTTGAAAAGTAAATAAACAGTTTATTGTGTTTATAAATTTTATGAATGTGTCTTCCATACATTTAGATTCAACTGATATTTCCCACCCATTTGTAACTTATTTTATTCAATTAAGACAACCTTCCTTTTTTGTCAGCTTTCAATATGACTTGACTTGTACAGTCACTGAAAAGAAATATTTTTATTTATATACATAATTTTTACTAACACAACTAAACATTTCTTATAATTTAATGGTAAATATGAATATTTATTGAGATAATTAATTTCAGTTTACTTTGTACTAAGTATATCTTAATTTAAAAATTGAAAATATAATGATGTATAACGCTGAAGTGTGTCGGAAGAAAAGAATTAGAGGGACTAAAATATATAATTAATTGTTTTCAGACAATTACACCATAAAGAAAATTTATAGACACAATAAAGCGTGAAAATAACGACTGTTAACATAATTAATAAATAACTAATATTATAAGATTGTATATAATTTAAATATTACTCTGACTATGTGTACGCTTTTAGATTTTAAAGAATAGCTAAAGCATTTCGTATGCTATTGATAATTTCGGAGTAACGGGGAAAGATATCACCATACCTCTTTAAATATCCACTTGTGAATGTCCACTATATAATAATTAAAATGGTCTGGGTTACAAACTACCTGTAATAAAAAAATAAAAAAACATTATCCGGTTTTGTTAACGAATATATCCTTAACATGTAGTACATTTACATTCAAAGTCAACAAAAAGCTTACGGTTTTTTAATTCACGAGATATTTAGTTGATCTTGTTATTTAAAATATTCACGAAATAAAACAATAATCATAAACTAAAGAAAAATCACTTGCTCAGTGTCAAGCTTACTTTTTTTTATTGTCCATGATAGTGTATTCATGTTTTAAATAATAAACATTGTAGATATAGATGCCATTATTTATCGGACCTGTATGTGTACAATTTTGTGAAATTTGATAATTTAAATATTTTGAGTTAATGAATACACATATGTCTGAGTTGTCCTCTACCTCGGGTCATTATTTTCCTTTCAGGACTACCTGAAGAGATGTCCTTAATTAATGATTCACTATGGTTGTGACCTTAAGGTCCCCCATATTTGTTGGTCTGTTGCATGAACCCACCTATTTTTATGGCCACCTTGGCCAGACAAGGATATTCCTACATATGGTCCAGGTCTTACAAACTTTGAAGCAGAGCCCCGTTTAGCTAATTTGTCTGCCTTTTTATTACCTTCAACTCCATTATGTGCCATCACTCACTGGACAATTATTCGGTTTTCCTGAGATAAAGCATTGGAGTTCTCTCGCCATTCTCATACCAAACTAGATTTTATTGTAGTGGCTGCAAGTGCATTAAATGCAACCTGACTATCTCTATATATGTGGATACGTGTTTTCTTAGAGTCCCGCCTCACATTCTCCTGTATACAGTCATTTATGGCCATAATATATTTAACATAACATATTAACATATACCCAAGGCAACGTTCAACGTGAACGTTTCAATCCCGGTCTCAGCCATTAGGTACTCTAATAGTTTTTGGGTCGTAGGAGAACAAGAGTTGGTAAAGAGAGACCTTGCTAAGAAAGATAAGGAAAGATATAACTCAAGACTACATGAAGAAAGGTGTAGATCCAGATAGGGTCCCCTTTAAAGTGATATATAAAAGACACCACGCCGTCTGTAAGACCTTTCTAAAATTAAGTTCAATTCTTTGAAAAACGATGGTATAAAAATACAATAAGTAAAGAGGAATATTTACAGAGTTTGATATTAACAAAAGAGGGACCAACGTTTGTTTGAAATTAAATGACTAAATAAAAGAAATACAAATTTCCAACAAAACATAATTTTGAACACGATGTTTAAGTCAACAATCTTGTTTACCTGAACTACTAAACAAGTTAGACCAATGCTCAATGCTTTATACATCGCCTATCTGCTGAGCTATTTTAGTTCCGTTTCGCTTACCTTGTGCATCTGTAAACTACCAAAGATGATGATTTTGTCACTGAAAAATCATCGTCTTCATAATAAAGTGTTTGCTGTGGAAATTTATGTTTCCATAAGTAATTTAAATTCCCACAATAGAAAATTTTTTTGTCACTATTGGGTGATCTCTATGGTATGTAATACATTCCAGAAAAAAATTAATGGTTAGTCTGTAAGACTAGTTTAAATGTAATACAAAAAAAATAAATAAAATCCCATGAGTGATGCTCATTTTAATTGAATATCACCGTATAATTTTGGTACCGTTAGAGGATTATATCACTGTTAAACTAAATTAGGCGGGGCAATATAAAGACAAATGAGACGTTTGTGTGCCATATAATATCTCGCTAACAACATATAGGCACCATTCCTTGTGCATTTCTATGAAATTTAAGAAGTTGTTATCATTATTAGTGATTCTACCTGAAGCTAAAAACTGTAATCAATTTTACGCTTAAATTTGTCTAATTGAAAACAATACGTTTGTTTTGTAATTTCGTCTATTTTATAGTTTAGAGATTTTGTTACATGGCGGAACACACACAATTATACCTATATTATAACACACAATTAATTACGATAGGAATAATTTGAATTTAACATTGGTGTTCTTTTTAAAACGAACAAAAGTCAGTCCATATACATGTAATAAGTCTTTCATTAGGGATGTAACAATACTATTCATTTATTCAAAGCAGTATAAAGTTTTGTGACGTTGTTTCAGAGTATGCATACTTAGTTAATGAAGTTTGGCTATATTTGAAACTATTTATATACTTTAGTTAAATAAAGTTACAATTTTACAACTTAATTTTAGAAGTCTATCTTAAGTTTAACTTTTTAATTGTTTCATTCCGTTTAAAGAGTAATAACGTTAAAAAAACTTGATTTCGATTTGTCATGGTACAATTAACTAAACACGAGATAAGAAATAGGTAACTTCATTTAATTAATGGTTCACTGAACAGCAGACATTGCACAGAAGATGTTTTAAAATATTTAGTAAACCCAATGGGGCTACCATCAAGCGCTCGACATGGCAAACAACAATTTTTATTAACAACATATAATTCTACAGTTACTGTACAATTGAACAAAACACGACTAACAATAAGAACTGATACTCCTTTATACAGACTTGCTCCTTGTATTGTGTTTGTGAATTTACATCCATTAGGATCGCAGTAGTAATAAAAATCAGAAAGTGATGTACGTATGATCCGACCATTGTTATATTTTACTCCAATTCACATTTATACGTATATGTTTTACGTATAAGTTAAATCATGTTTCGGGGGGAAACACAACGAAACGCTATGAAATTTAAAACGTTAGTTGCGTTTTTAATCCTAGTTGGATCATCAGGGGTTTGCAGTAAAACTGTATAGTAAGTAACACCTTTGATTGCGCACCATTTTAAAAAAACAGAAATGGAAAGAAAAAATCTTGAACATATTATGCTTGGCCTAGTTGTAAACATCCTTATATTAGGCATGTTACCTAATCACTAAATACGATAAAATGAATTATTAGTATATCTGCATGATAAATGCCTATGCAAATGTAACTCCCTCTTTTGCAATTCGTTGCATTATTTCCTCTGAACTAACATCGAAGGGCAATTTGCATCTGTAATCACTCAATGTAAATTTAATGATTCATACATTATGCGTGACGTCACAAGTGCTAATCCCTTATTATTTAAGGATGCACATGTACGAGGAATACGAGGTAGAAACAGTAAATTGCGTCGTTAAAATATCGATAGAGTAACGGTAATGAGTTTCAGAGATGCCGGATGCTGTTTTCAGTGTTTACGCTCCTTACTTTCTATAATTAATGAAAAACTGTAATTTCCACAACGAGAGAACTATATAGGTTGACGTTTAAAGTCGCCATGTTGTTATTAAGAAAATTTACACATAAAAAAAAATTAACAACAAATACAAAACTGATCAGGAAAGCACACGTAACAGAACAAATACTAGAAATAAAAAATATCAAGTGAACAGAAATCACTCACGAGTTGATTAAAATAACAGAGAGTGTTTGTTAACGGTTGTGCGCTTTACGGTTTTATCGGGGGTAAACAACATTTTGTTCCCCTCTCTTATGAATTTATTGCATGGACTTTTTGATCACGTGTAATGTTAATCGACAAAATATAAGCTTAATTTAAAATAAAGTATTTTTAATTTAAATTTTATTTAACAGAAGTTATAATGACTTTATTTTTACAGTTTCACATAGTCCATTGGCTTTATATGTGGGGATTCAATTTTTTTTTCCGTTCTAAGATCCTTATTTATTTTCATCTGAATATTTGATTTTGATCAAATATTTTTGGATAGTTTCAATTTATCTACTGCCAGGCCTAATAAACCTGTTTAATTTTAAAATTTTTATTCAATAATAATGTGAATAGAGTTTCCAGTGTAACTATACACAGAAGAGTAAAGATTAGATTTAGTTACTAAGGGTCTACATTTAAGTAATTTTAATCAGCATCATTAGATCAATTTTGAAAAAAATTGATATTTATTATTTCGTTCTTATGGCACATAAAGTAAACTTTAGAGACTTTTTGAATTCATTAAATTATCCATTAAAGAAGATACGTATTATCCTTATACCCAATAGTTAGTTTCCAATAACACGGTTAAACCATTCAAGAAATAATTAGACCTACGCCTTTCGTGGCAAAATATATTGAGTCATGTTATCAACATTTCCTTCACGTTTTACCGGAATGCGAGGAACTGTGACACTACAAAAAGACAAGATAAATAGCCCTTCGAGAGTACTAAATTCTACTTCTTTATACGAAAGCATTAGAGAAGGACCGAACAATTTAGCAACAGCGCAATGTATTCTCATTTGGTGTTACGCACTGTGGAAGAACAGGATTAGGGTGTTTCATTTTATGTATAGGACTATTGAATTAAGACTAACACGTGTCAAGAGAGGCTTTAACCAAAAAATGCGATTCCTATTACTATGATTGAAAAATAAATTATAAAATTATATACTAATATTCCAGATATATTATTTTATTTGTTATTGCTAAGCAAGGTGTATTTATTACAAATAAATGTAATAATAATACGGTTTGTATAGAGTCATCTTCATGATTTAGATATTAATAATATATATTTTCACCACCTCAATAATATGTACTAAGTCCTCAAATGTTTACATTTTTAACAGTTGTGATCCATCAAAAATAATACTTTTCATCACTAAGTCCAAAAGCGAAGCTTTTCAATAAAAGTTCGAGTTTACCGGCCGAGGCCGCAAAATGTGCGAGGAACGAAAAAGTTCTTTTGGTCCATGTGATGAACTATATTTTTCGTTATACAGCAAATAATATAAGAAAACAATTTCACAAAAACTAAAATGTTATAACCTATTTACATTCAAATCGATCGTAACAGCTGTTTTAACGGTTATTTACAATCGAGAGTATCAAGTGTTTTTTCTAGATGAATTACAATCGTTAATTAATTCGTATATACCAAGTAACAGCTGATGACCTTGACCTAAGCTGATGTTTTTAGGTCCTATGACTAAAAAGAACAACTTTATCATCTCAATGCATGTATTGAAAACAGCTGTTTTTGAAGCAGTATGACGAAAAACATTTTATATGTTACATATACAAATATTTGTTTAAGTTGTAAGTGTAAGACTGACTAATATATTAAAGTGCAAACACCCTCACATACACAACAGATTATTTTTCGAATTTATTGGTTTCTCTAGTATTCCCATGGGGGGGGGGGGCTAAAAAATTGATGGTGCGTTATGTGGGGACCAGGCACGTGTATCAAATCCTGGTTTAGAAAGCAGTTAGAATTATTGTGACATGAACAACATTTGATGACCTATAGAATGAAAAGTTGGAATTTTTGACAAAATTGTGTGTTTAAAACAAAATCAACATTTAGTAGAAACACAAAGGCTGTGTTTTTCCGTTGCTGTTATTCTTTTAAAAAATCATTGACTACGAAATGGTTATGGGTATGGAGAAAACATCGTGTAAATCATTAAGTACATTTTTATTTTAACTTTTGATCAAAGTATTTAAAATAAACTAAAATGTACAATATGTTATATTTTTATTTAATATTCTTGTTTACTACTTTTCAAGGGGCATTACCCCCTCCCCCCACAACTAGACATATACTAAATTCGAGATTCTATATATGCCTCCTTAAAAAAAAATAGGGATTTTCCGACAGAGGTAAGACTGTTTTAAATTTATTGTTATTGGTTTGTATAAACAAGGATTTTTTACACAAAAATTGGTGTGAAAAATTACATCAATCCTCATCTCTCACTATCTGCAACTTATTCTCTGTTAGTGGTTAATTTAATTCCTCTAATACTATTAATATCATTTACATGTGATTTACAATTTGCAAGTGAATCAATGAATTGTTAACACGAAAATCACCAATTTACATTTTGTCTATCAGTTAAAAACAATGACCCTTTTAAATTTAATTAAATTTCAGTTCTTCTGAGTTTTGAATATCAATTTGTTTAAATTGTGCAAAGACTTGTTTAGAGTTAGGTAACAAGACCTAGGAACTTTCTGATATTTCACAAATCTGAACATGGTTCGGAGCAATGGAATTTGTTACGAAATAATTGCGCCATATTGAATTCTGAAAAATTAATGACAAGATTTTCTACTAATATAGTATAAAACGGTAGAAGGAGTTTTCTTACAGACTTAAAAAAAGCATTACTCCTTGTCCAGTTCATCGTCGTTTTTCAAATCTCTTGTAAAATGTAAAAATTTGTGTAGTGTAAGTTCATTTTTAATCATTAAAATTTTAATTTATATATTGTTTATTACTAAGATTAAATCAATATTATCATTTCTTCTCCCTTGTACTTGGAAAATTAATTAATTAAAATAACTAAACTCGTCACTAAATAATTAAAACAATTTAGAAGTAATTCCTTCATTCATTAAACACATCTTATTTTAACACCGGTTTAAAAATTAACACCTTAAATAAAAACACATTAAACACCGGTTTAAAAATTATATTTAAAAAAACCACAACTTAACTCCAACAAGCGAAAATCATAAAATGTGTTAAAAATCATAAAATCATAAAATAAAAAAATAACCAATTGCTTTTTAAATATATGTAATAAAGTAGACATGTTTGTCTCTGTAGTATTTCTGTATTTATCTTTTGGAACACCTTAAAACAATTGGTGGCTCTGAGACAGTTTGGCATTGTTATGTACAGAGAGAGAGAGAAAGGTCTAGCAAACGGTTTCATATAACACAGGAAGGGCGGATTTTCTCAACTTTGCTAACTCGTACTGTTTAAAATGTGAAATTAATGACATGAAGGTTTAATTACGCAGGCAAAATATAGAGGAAACCCACATAAACAGATCACACCATTCGTGCCACACCTTCAGTCATAAAATGTGACTTTACAACGGTTTTGTAAAAAAAAGCTGTATACAGATAATGGAAATCATATTTTTAAATAAAATTAAACAAATAACTTCAATCTCTATTTCAAAATATTATTGAGCTGTTTATTTTGTCTGTGTTATTGTGATTTTAATGTTGCATTTATAAATCGTGGCCCACTAAATGAAAAAGAAAACGAGTAGACGAAACAATATTACTCCCATATCTCAAAGAAGGCGAAAAATTTAAATTATGAGTAAAGTTCAAAAATCAGCGGTTACTGAAATGTTATAATTTCCAGAACCAGAAATCAAGTAAAAAGACGACGTTTCAAAGAAAAAGTAATAATATTCAATTGTTACAAAATTAACGCCACAAATTAAAGAACAAAGTTTTGATTCTCTGGATTCATTGGTACATTGCATGCATAGAACAAAAGAAGTATTGGTTTCGGTTATATCGCCTTCAATTTTAATTAAAATTTGATCAAAATCACTTTAACAGATGTTAAGATATTTGACCTTCAGATATTGATTCTAATTATTTTAATTTTTTAATTGACAAATTGCAAACTTATATTTTGGGGGAAAATTTAAGAGCTGCATGCCATAAAGATTTTATAAAAATTTTTGGAGCTTAGTTGAGAAATCTATTTTGTGTTATTTTGGTCTCATGGTGCGATATTTTGAATTATAAATGAAAGAATAATCCAGTAGAGATATACTAAAATATACTCCTATATCAAATTTTATGAAAATCTGTATACCTTTTGGTTTTGTTCTTTCCTTGATATATTTAAAGCCAAAAAACATCTCAGGTTAAAAAAAGAAGAAAAAAGTACTTCAAATAAATACCCCTAGTATTCAAGTACTCTAATAACGTCGAAGTTTGAAAAAAGAAACAACAGTTTTTCAAGAAATATATATCTATTGTAATAAAAGATTATTTATAACTTAAAGTAAACATGTCAATATAGTATGGTTCTTCAACAATTACGAAAACAGTAGAATGAACTGGGGGGGGGGGGTTTAACGACACATTTTGATTCAGCCATAAGGCTAACATTCAACATCAATATGGCTGTTTTATATTATGCCAGTTTAGAACGTAAATTTTAAATTTGATCTTATATTATTTTTGTACATTGACGTGAAAACTTTTGTGCTCAGTTATGTTATTATGTTAAGTTTGTAGCATGATTTTCTTTTAAAACTGAATCAAAATCAAACCAAATTTCTTTTTAAATTTTAAAAGCTGCAGAAAGGAACTAAGGTGCTGATGTACTAATACTAGAAGTTATTAAGAGCACCAATTAAATGTAGACCAGTTATGATGTATTTACATTTTTGAAAAAATAGTAATTAGGATTATAACTGATAGTACATCGTTCCTAAACTAAGTTGTCACAAACTGTGTAACATTCATTTGTCTTTTTTAAGTGAGAAACAATTTGTAGACAATATATCACTCGTAGCTTTGGGAAGAAACCATACAGTAAGACTATCAGTTTCCATGAGAATGAACGTTTAACAATTAGATAGTATATCATTTGTAATTTATAGACACAGTTTTGCCAACATAAAAAGTGAAAATAATTTTATGTATTTAATTTGGATGTATGATGTAATTTAATTTAGTGTAAATAAATAGCTACAAGAATTTTTTTAAATAAGTAATATATTCAACATTTTCGATAGTCGAAAATATGTTCCAAACATTATTTCATAGAACAAAAAAGTTTTCTTAATAATAAGTGCATTTATTTTTTACAGTAATTTAAACACAGATAAAATGTGTTTATCTAGTATTTAAAGCAATTTTCAGTATACACTTCTTGTCGCCCATTTTTTTTCAATTTAAATAAATATTAAATAGAAAATGTATTGTGCACATTTAGGAATATAAATCGCCATCACAACATTTACAAGAAATTAAATTTATTTTTGTCCAACCATGTTATAAGAAAGAGATATTTATTTTATTCAATAGAAAATGTTTTTGATCATATTTACAAATAGAAATACACTATCACCATAATTGCAATAAAGTAGTAATATTTACTTACATGTTATCAAGTTATTTCCTTATTTTTGAGACATTCTTTAATGTTAAAAATACCAATGTATGACTGTCTCTGGTTTTTAGTATACTTTACGTTAAGGATTGTTTACCTGTTTCCACACTAAATTTGAAGTATTTGTTATTTAAAAATGATGAGCATTACTCAAAAATATTATATTTCAAATATATTAAATGGTTGTAGTAAGTACTGTATTACAAACAGGCAAGTAAGCAAGAAACAGACAAGTGATATTGGATATACATATCTGTACCTATCAACGACATATTACAAATGAAGTTCTATTTACTGTGGATTTCTGTGGTTGCAGAGTGTAATAATGTATGCAGAAATAAAATAGGGGTACATTTATTATGAAATTCTACTGGAATATCAGAAGTCCAGTCCCTGTAGAATGAGATGGAATTATTAAAAATAACACCCATTTGGAAAATAGTTAACCCACAAACACGTAATATTGAGAGAAAAAGGTTGAATAATATAATTATATTTGATAGATAACACGACAAAAAACAAATACAATAAAACTGCAGATACTGAAAGTAGATATTATATCGCCTACCTAAAATTGCAGACGATTTAATTAAAAACTTTAAATGTTATTAACGTACCTCACTAGAGAGCTCATTTATATTGGAAAATATTGCTGGAAAAGGTGTTTCATTTAATTAATTGTAATAAAAATCAAATTAGTGTTTTAAAAATTAGTGTTTTAATATGAAATAGATGGTAATATACTATCACTAGCTAATGGAAATTACAGTATTGTTTTTTATATTAAATGAGTATTCCTGTGCATTTTAATTAGCACATGCAATTAAAATGTATAAAAATTGTATTTCCATAATTCTATTTAACCCCAACGTGCCCAATATAAATTTCTAATTTCGCTGGATCAAGAATAACTTCAAGAATATGTTTGCTCATTTTAAATGTTTTTACGCTAATGTAACTTTCTCTTATATATCAAATTCCTTTAAAACAAGAAAACTTTTTTAAAAGGTAGGTTTTCCTTAAGAAGAAGCATTACTTAGTAGGGTTCTCATCTAAAATGTTTAAATTACCCTCATAATCTTAATTTTTAAAGGTTCTTACCAATATGACAAAAGTTATATCTACAAACCCTATATAGGCTTCATCAAATCTTTTACTAATTCTTATATTATCTAACATGAAGAATAGCTCAGATTGTATTAAATAAGTTTTGACTCGAAGAAGTAATTTTAAGATTAGTTTTTATAGTTTTTGCTATAGGAGTAAACTGAAGGTTCCTGTAATAATTCCTGTATATGTGTACAGCCTATCGACTCTAATGATTAAATCAAATTTCAGTCATATGTAACTTCTAAGCGCTCAGAAGAAAGGTATTATGCATAATCTCCACCAAAATTATGATTCGTTGGTTATACATGTATATATTTAAAAAAATAAATTAATAAAAAATATGCAGATGTTAAAAATGACGTAATTTTTCAAAATCAACACTTCCAATTTCGTTAAAATTTTGTGAAATGCGAAGATTAATCACGTTAATTTGTGTGGTAAAAATGGCAAGTGAAACTATATAATGCTCATGAATAATTGTAAAAAAAAAACAAAAATGCAAACATACTGCTATAAAAAAAAACTCGATTTCAATCGTATATGATTTACGATATGCTGAGAAAACGTTTACGACACGAGTGAAGGAAGGTTAGTTACTTTCCAAATACATAAATATTTGTTCAAAGATGGTTTTGAAGGTTCATTTTCATTTTCTGAACCGAACTCACATTCTTGGTGACAAATAACTGTGGTTTATTTTTATTTGTTTTTTGAGAAGTTTAGGGAGAAATTTTGTTCAATGTTTCGGCACAGTTTATTTAAATAGATTTACTTAATCAAGAATGCATAGTAGGTCTATCTATAATATTTATGAAACTAATATTAAGTGTTCCATTAATTTATAATTAATTCTTCATCATATCACCTGTTTTTAAAATATTAAGTGAATATTCTCGTTTTTAGTTATACGACAATGACGTATTTTTCTTATTATTATTATTATTGTTTATTCCCACACTTGCCATATTTGTGTGTATAAAAATACACTGTGTTTCGACAGTATAAATCAACTATCGTTATCAAGTCTTAAACATAGAGCTGAAATATTACCGCTAAAACTCAGATGTTAATAATCACGCGATGACGGTCATGAAAGAGGGGGCAAAATGTTGTTTATCTATATGAACAGTTAGGACAATTTTCTCTTGGCTCATCCGCTTTATAACAATTACTTGTCGTCTTTTGTGTAGTGTAACTTGTGTGTTGTGATTTTATCTGATAACGTTTTTATTTAGTCTAATCTTTGACTACTCACGGCTTGTTTTAGGCTTGGGTTCTTATCATATGTTATAGATTTAGTTTTAGTTTCTAAGGTGTTGCTAGTTGGTGTTTCTTCTTTTATGCTCTAAATTGAACACTAGATAACGAGAGTTGATTTATATTCTCGAAACGTCGTGTATTAGTTTTTATATACACAAATTTTGGTAAATGTCCGAATAAACCATATTAATAATATAAAATTGAGCAGTTAAACTGAATATGTTTAAAAATTATTAATTACCAGCCGCAACAAAAAACAGTGATTAGACAGTGTTAGTTTTGAAAAGTATTTCACAATAACAATTATATATATCAACAGTTATTAAAAATCTATTTAAACACACAGAAATCTTTTGAATCAATATTCCTAATGTAATTTCTTTGGCTTGGCAAACAGAGATGCTACTTGAATATTATAATTGTAGGTCACCGGTGTAGACGTGACATATGAAGTGTTGCTCATAAAACATTACTAACAATTAGCTATAATTTGTGATGGAATAAACAAATTCATCTTTAATAATTGGTCACTAAGAACTTTCAGTGAAACATTGTCGTTCTCAGTCGTGATATTACGGTGGAGATGAATAGCACTCCCTATCTATCTCCCCCTCTGTGATGACTTTCTGCCAAAATTCTCAATTTATTATCCACAAAGGAGACATTACATGGTTTACCACATTGCTGTGGGCAGCCCTGGTATATACCCTCACATTATACTTTATCATATATCTGTAGATAATAGAGTATTGACATTATAGCTTGCAGTCACCACGTGATCATTGTGTTATTTGTTACTTCTTACGTAAATAGTATTAGAGAATTTAACTTTGAAAATTTGTGAACAAAAATTAAAAACAATATAACATAAATAAAATTACACCTAAACGTAATTAATTGTATGAATAGGTTTTTAAATACATTTAACGTATATATTCAATAAAACATTGAGTTAGATGTTTTCCCTTTCACATACATTACTTTGTACTATGTATATGTTAAAAATTCAAAACATATTCCTGAAATAGCCAGACATAGAAAATCTCTGATCGACGCTAAAAAGAAAATGGTTGAATTGATTTTCAACAGACAAACAAAATCAATGCTGAGTTTTTGAAGGAAATGTTTCTGTGAGGAAAAGAGTGCGTTTTTAAAAAAAATTATATATATTATAATCAGTGAAGGTTAAATTCATCGAATGTGCTATTAAACAAACGGACGACTCTTAAACGCTCATCTATAGTACATGACAATCCCGAGCAACCTATCAAGATTACCTTTCTTCATGTTATCTTGGGTTACATTCCTTTCTTTCATATTTCCCGAAATGTCGCTCTTAATCAACTTTTGTTTCTTCTGACTATGGCGATATTAGGTTATTTGAGGGCTATTTGTCTTTATTTTACGAACGTTTATTTCTATTTCTCTAAGCGATGATGACCTAGATTTAAACAACATATATTAATTCCTTTTTATGATCCACTAGCAAATTTTATTATCTTTTAAACATATACGCATTTCGGCTTCATGCCATCGTCATTCAGAAATAAACAGAAACAATAATTAAAACACGATATTGCACAAAACACATACATAAAAACAAAAAAATACATTGAAAATACTATCCACACTTGTTGAGAGAGTGAGAGAGTGAGAGAGGGGGGAGAGAGAGAGAGAGGAGGAGAGGGAGAGGGAGAGAGGGAGAGAGGGAGAGGGAGAGAGAGAGAGAGAGAGAGAGAGAGAGAGAGAGAGAGAGAGAGAGAGAGAGAGAGAGAGAGAGAGAGAGAGAGAGAGAGAGAGAGAGAGAGAGAGAGAGAGAGAGAGAGAGAGAGAGAGAGAGAGAGAGAGAGAGAGAGAGAGAGAGAGAGAGAGAGAGAGAGAGAGAGAGAGAGAGAGAGAGAGAGAGAGAGAGAGAGAGAGAGAGAGAGAGAGAGAGAGAGAGAGAGAGGGAGAGAGAGAGGGAGAGAGAGAGGGAGAGAGAGAGGAGAGAGAGGGAGAGAGAGAGAGGGAGAGAGAGAGAGAGAGAGAGAAGATAATTGTATCAAATATTCAAGGACTTCTGTGGCGATAAATATATTATGGAAAACAAATATTCATTCAACCCCAAAGAAAGAACAATAAACAAAACTAAGACTCTAATTAATCCTGTTATGTTTATTATATTAACCGTATGTGTATTTTAACACTGAGATTAAATCGTGTAACACTTTGAGGGTGATGACCATAATGTCATAAAAATGGGTATATATGTAATATAGTACAAAATGTGCTGAATTTTAATATTTCACTTTTTCAAGATGTTAAGTTGATATTTTTATTCTGATTATCACATGGTATTTTTTGGTATTTTGTTGTTTGATATCTCTTTTAGTGCAAATTTTTAATTGAATATAATTTATAAATATATTTAAATAAAATTTGTTCATATTCTGATTACTTATTGACAGTTGTATTAGGTGAAAGCATTTGTTTGTAAAGTAATAAGCATAACTTTAGGCAACTAATATTTGTTCCAGCACATCTTGCACTGAGTAAGTCTGTGCAGAGAATTATATCTCCATTCTTATCTAACTTGACTCTCACATCACGTCTATATGTCAAGGGATTCCTCACTTACAGCTTCGTAGCACCTAAAAAGAATATGATAAATCGAAGTGAAGATGTACCTTGAATACAGATTATAAATCTTGAAAATGTACAGAGATTATTTTATTATAGAGATAAGGCGAAAAGAAGGGAGTGAGTTTCAGAATTTTAACGAGATTTAATAAATTTATACACAAACAAAGGAATGAAACACAATTTTCCACACAAAAAAGTCTTTCCTTATGCAACACAAATATGTTTCAATGACTACGTTATTATCCTCTGCTGCTACAAGCACACAAACCCTACTGACTGTTTGTACAGAGCCAGTAGGGTTTATGTGTATGTAGCAGCTCAAAAATATGTCCCTAAGGGAGTATGGCTCACAAATATTATACTAGTATAAAAAACCACATATAACTTAAGAATTGTAATATATCTGTTGAATTGAATAAATGATTTTTAAGCTCAATTCTTACTATAAACTGTCATAATATGGATTACAAGAAATTTGTCCTTTGTTGATCACATTATACTGACGTGTGCAGTTGTAATCGTGTTTAAATACAAATAGTTTAACTATCAGGTTATCTATAAAACAATAGTATTACTCTATTTATTTTTATCCAATGCAAATATTTTACTTATATAACATAATTACAATTAAGTTTAAATTTAAATTCTCTCACTTTATAGAAATAAAGACACTTTCATGTAATTACAGTGTGTGGTATATTTCGATTTATACCAAGTTTATCTTAACAAGAAATCCAAGAAATAATCTGTACTAAACATTGCACCAAATTTATTTCAGATACCCTTCAGCAAAACTAAATTTTTTGGAATAATAATGTTTGTCGCTATATTCCTCAAAAGCTACTATACTACTTACACTTGAAAAAAAAGTTATTAACTTTATCACTTAGTCTCTAGTTAACAAATAGGCTATATGTGAAATATATATTTAATATTACTTGTTTTAAATAATAGTACATTTCATCACTAGGACCAAAAGTGAAGCTTTTCAATACACGCTCAAGTTATGGCCGAGGCGGAGCCGAGCAAGGAACTGAGATGAGCGAGGATAGAAAAGCTTCTTTTGGTCCAGGTGATGAACCATATTTTTCGTTATACTGGAAATAATAAATGAAAACAATTTCTCAAAAACTAAAATGTTATAACGTATTTATCATCACATTGATGGTAAATAGCCGTTTTAACGGTTATTTACAATCGAGAGTATCGGTTGTTTTTATAGTTGCTTTAAAATCGTTATTAAATTCGTATTAATGAAGTAACAGCTGATGACCTCGAAATTAGTTGATTTTTTAGGTCCTATAACTAAAAAGAACAACTTTTGCTCCTCAATGTATTTATTGAAAACAGCTGTTTTTGAAGCAGTATGGCGAAAATATATATTTTAAACCTTACTTTGCTTCTTATGTTATAAACTCGCTAATGGAATTCTTCTTCATTAATATTAAACAAAATCTTAGAAATTAAGTCTTTTATTACAGCTTCGATTTATTATATTTTTTACCGGTACAAACAAACTGGGGTTTTTAGGCTGTTATATTTTGGGCCTTTGGGGCTGCAATTTTGGAAAACGATTCTAAAATTTTAGATCCGATTTCTAAAATATAATCAATTTTGTGTTGGTTTATATATGGCAGATGTCCATAAATTTGTATTTATTGTAAAAGTCTCGAGGTATCGCTAACTAGTTATGCATATATTCTAAATTTTGTTAAAATATGTCTTGTCTTTTGGGATGCAGAGAACTGCACAGACAGAGACATAGACACTTTCCTTGAAACAATTATGCTAAAAAAAAAAAAAAACAACAACAACAATAAATCCTAAAAAAAGAAAAAGTATAGTTATTATATTTTAAAAAAATGAGTCAACCTCACAAAAAACTAAAATTGTAATTGTAATTGTAATATGCAATTCATATAAAAATTAACTCTTAAAACTTACTTTAGTTAATTTCATTAAAGCTCAAAAATCTTTTTAAAGAAAATCGTACAACTTCTGTAACGCACGTGTGGTTTTATATTTTCATCTAGACAAAGTCTATATTTTTTAACCCTCCAAAGTTCCACTTGCTAAAAGTAAACAATCCCCTTGTCTTACGTTACGGTCTGTTGCAACCTTTTAGTACGTTTTCCATTTGTCTTCGTTGTTAAGAATATACAGGAAAATAACAAAGCATAGACACAAAATATGAAACATAAATTTTATTATATATTTATTCTAGATTATTTATGTGAATAATTGTTTTATATTTCACATTGAAACCGATCCAAATATTTAAAATTTACAGCAAAAAATAAATAAATAAAATTAATTAAATTTTTTAAAAATAAATACAAAATATGTTGTAACGTATAAATGGAAAATTAGTTAAACTGTTATTATATATCTTGCATTAAAAGGTGTAATTTATACCAGGAAGTAGAAAATACTTTAATTAATTAAAACGTCTTAACCTATATGAATAAATGTTGTAGGGTCTTATTAACTGAAACGGGATTATGGACTAGAGAAAAAAATTAAGCTTCATATCAGACCATGGCGCTTTCAAGAAGCTCTTCAATACCATGGGATTATTCCAAGGAAACCAGAAATAGAGACTATTCAACCAGCACCTAAAAACCGCAAAATATATAATTCTAAAGTTCGAAGTATTAGGACGTAGAAGACAACGGAACTGATCTTCGGCTCAGATGTGACCTTTAAAGCAACAAACTACCCGGCTTGGGAAATTCTGTCCTTAAACCAAGGTCATAGAAATAAGCTAGTCAGGAATAAGAAGTACACAAAAAATTTAATACAGTGAAGTGTTTAGGGGGTAAAACCTCTAAGCATAATAATAATAATAATATTAATTGAGACAAAATTGTAACATGCATCCATATTTTTATAAAACAAAGCATACAGGAAAGAATGCCTACTTATCCAGTAAAATAAATAGCCTATATATATATATATATAAATAAATATTATATATATAATATATACAACATATTCAGTTTTACGTATATTGTAAGTGTACAGGGTTCATTAAAAAAAAAGTGTTAACAAATTGGTGACGGGGAGTCACAAAAAACTATGTATTTAAAGTGACTGTTTTATTTTGCTGGAAATTAATTCTTCAGAAATATTGTTTTATTTTTATTTATTTATTACAACTATTATTAGTTTTTAATTTTCGCATATATGTAGTATAAAGAAAGTTATGTCAAGAGTAAAACAATTATGTCGAGTTATTTAGGAAAATATCCGTTATGAGGTCCGAAGCCCCCAAAAACTTTTGAAATAACTTCTGTCTGTCTTTTGTCGTCCATGTAGGACAAACTTGTAAACATATTTTTATACAATTTGTATACGGGCGAGAAATTGATTCATAATTTGGAATTACCTGCCATAAGACTAAAATTTATAATTATATCTATTATACTCTAAATTTTTTCACACCAAACCAATTAGTTGACATCTCTCTAGCTGACTCGGTTCGACAATTGACGGTAAACAATCGTTCATGGAGGTCTTACAACAACAATTTCATTATACAAATCGACATTACTAGTTTCTTTCAATTATTGGTGATTTGTGCAGTCAAAATCCAAACAAGCATGCAATATCGTAAGTGAAACAGAATCGAAATTGAACATTGACCTTCGTTATTAAAATCTCTATTTCAATCAGATAACCACTCTCTGCTAGAAGTAATATAGGAGTTATTTAAATATATCAATATGATTCAAAATATGAAAAAGAAGAAATTTAGACTAGCAAAATATTCATAAATAAATAAATCTCTATAATAAAGATAGTTTTTCCTCGTATAAACTTTATTTTGATTATTATTAGTTTGTGTGAAAAAATTTGCACATTCTCTTAGAACCATTTAATAATATATAATTCTAATCATCTAAGTATATTGTTAAAAACAATAGGAAAACTACAAATAATAACTAATGAAAAGCACTAATTTTCACAATTAGAAAACACTTTAATATTCCTTTGTTTCAACGATTAATACACATCTCCAATTTCAATTATTAGCACAACCTAGAGGCCTAATTGATTAGTGCATGCTGATTACAACTATGGATGCCGATTTGCTGGTCGAAACTTATAAGTTTAAGTATATGACTTGTTTAAGTATATTCATGTTGTGGTAATTAGTGTGTTTTAATTAGTTTTGTATTGTGAATGTTTCAGAATTTAAAATAAACAATCTCTGTGAACCAGGTAATTTCAACATAGAAAACATACAACAATGTTTTTAATCACTATGATCACTTATGTATTTACAACCGATGTTGAAAGTGCTGTTCCGTTATTATTGGACAAGCCAAACTGTGTTCTTCAAGAACGTATTCAACTTACAACGATCCATGTTCCGAATGGATAATGTGTTGGTCATGTTCAAATCACCAATTGTGTAGGCACCGTATAAATAAACTGACTTACGAATATCACTCTAAAGAGAACAAAAGGGCGGTTAATAAATTGTTATGCCCGTAAACACGTTCTCCAAGATTGCCATAAAGATATGAGCTGTAGTGAAATTCAACTGAAAGTACAACTTGACAATTTCATATTCACCCAATTGCTCAATGAAAGAATGTAGAATATTGTCCTAATACAGTAAAATATAAAGTTGTATAGAAGTTGACAGTTACAAAGTAAAAAGAGGTCCTACATTAAGTTATTTCACCCCAAAAGCTGAAACATCCTCAACATACATAAGCATATGCCGGGGATTGTGTTTACATCAGACACCTAAGTTTTTATTGTTGATGAACGATTAACACTGTAGAGAGATTTCAATTCCATGTTATAATTTAGTAAGAGCGTAAGACTAGGTTTGTTTCACTGTACCTTGAAAAACACAAAGATTTTGATGCAATATCTTGATTACATTTGTACAGTACAAGAGTACAAGAGTACAATTGATGGACATTCTTGGACTTTGGAGATTGCTAAATGAGATAATCAACACGTTCTCTTTAACACTATCGATAGTCGTTCGGATTTAGAAACTTTACACATAGAACAAGTTTTCCGGAATATTTGAGTAGGCTACCGCATACTTTACGATATGGCAACGTAATCTCCAGAAAATGTGTCAAAATCGTTGATGGAAATTTCGTGCGTTCCACTAAACCAAAACCTATGTTTCAGTATGGACGTACACTGTTAAACAAGTAATGTTATTATACAAATACTTAAGTGAAATTTATTATACCAAGAAAAACCTAGCTGTATCTACCCCTTTTTCATGTAGTCTTGGGTTAGGTCTATCTATTTCATCTTTCCTATCAGGTCTCTCTTGACGAATACTTGTTCTTTTCTGACCCTGTCTCTATAAGAGTATTCGTGGGTAAGGGGGTTTTACTCGCTAATCATCTTTTTTTTATAAAAGGATGATAGTTTTTTGAATTTAAGGAAGATGGAAAAAAATATTATCACAATGCACGCTCTTTTTAACACCCTATTAAGTTCAATAAAGCTGTATGGAAGCCGACCGCCATGGCGAAGAGAACAATAAATCAAATTGTTCTATCTATTTGTAATTGTGCGTATCCGGTTACTTAAATATTTTACAAAAACTAGTAATCTTTGTTTGTTTTCTGTATACAATCATCTAGTGAACGATGATATCTTGATCCTACAGCAATTTAGTAGTTAGAATTGCATTAGAAATGAGATTTTACAGTAATATTTCATTCGAAACAGAATAATATAGTTTGAAATTATTTGAGAACGTTTTCTTAGAATCTGGTGGATTACACAAGAAACGAAAACTTATAATTATTGACTTCTTCATTATCAACAGCAGCAAAGCTTATTAAAGAAGAAGTAAATTTATGGGATCAGTATTACGACAGACGGTATGAATACAAATTGTTTTGTTTTGAACGCAGAGACACTCCAGACATTAAATTACTTCTTATTATAAAATCCAATTCAAATTATATAAGTTAATATTTTACTGTACTGTTTTCTTAACTAGTGTTATAGATTTTCTTTTTATATTCATACCACAATGGAATATATAGTTATTTGATTATCTTAGCAAACTACATTTACATCTAATAATTGGCATATACATAAATAAACGAGGAAATAAATAAATAAATAAATGTACACGCAATGTATTAACTTTTTCACTGGAAATTAATTTCAGAAACATAAAATAACATTGTTTTATATGTAGTAGAGTGAAAATAATTTGCTCCAACTGAACTGATTATTACTTATCTTTTTAGTATAAAGGCAACTCCCTTTTAGTTCGGTTTTAAAGTCCGTTGTTGAAATTTTATGTTGCCAGTAGTTTAGAAGTATTCTCTTTAAGATTTATTGTTAAGTGTTTGTATATTATGTAATTGATCGTTGCTCACTTTCAAGATATAAATAGCTGATTTTGAGTACAATAATAACAAGAGTTTATTTTCGTAATTATTATTAAAAACACTTCCTCATAAACAGATTGAACAAAATCAACCAAATGTTTAAAAGAAAACAATAGAATGACAAAAAGATTTTTTTTTTTTAGCTGCAGGGTGGGGAATACACGCGGATCCACAAATTTTAATCTCATCTCTAATGTCATCATCAAATTTGCCCTTTAAGAATATTTTATATAAACACTGATAAAATGAAAAAGAAGAGATCTATCTCTTCTAACTGACTTCTCTTATCACAAAATGTTGTTATATAATATCATTTTAAAAAGCAACATTAAAAAACAAAATGTTAAACATGTATGCTTACAGAATGAATAAAGCTTACTGTTGTGACAGTTTTTAATAGAGGGGGGGGTTATTTATCAGATTAGTGGGTATGTTTAACTAAAAAAGTGAAATTTAGTGTGTTACTTCTAAAATAAACCTGTACAATAAACCGAAACATGTGATTTACATGAACAACATCTCAATCAATTCGATGCACAACAAACCACCTCTATTGTTGCTCAGTTATTCCTTCCATAAATCATTGCAATCAAGATTATTTATAATTCTGTTTGCATTTATGATTGTTGAACAAAAGCGTTGTGGACTGTGAATACAACCTCCTCCCTCCAAAATCGTTTTCATAATAATATACAGTGATCGTCATTCCAAATTCCAAAGATAAAATGTAGTTAAAAAGCTTTTACACAAATAAATTGGTGGAATAATTGGATGAACATTTCTTTTCATGTTTACTTATCCGTTTGATTGCCAACCTTAACCTTAAAACTCAGTATTATTATAGCCTGTTGCCAAAATGAACAACCAAAGCCTCATTACTTTCCAAAATTTTGACTACTGTAGTCATTATTGTGATAGTGTTTATTGGCTAGGTTTGCTTTTATAATCTTAGGAAGCACTTTGCAGTATTATTTAATGCACTTTTTGACATTTAAAGACAGATTTTGTCTGGTTAATATACTTGTCAAATGATTTCTAAAACGGAACCTATACACGAATTTTCAGCAAAAATGACAAAATTTACTACCTTCACAATGTTTACTGATATGAGCCAAAATGTTGTCATAATTCTCCATAGTGTAGGATTGGTAGACAATTATTGAACTAAGGAGTCGGTTTTGCCATAAATATTAACAAACAGTTTATGATTAATTCCTGGCCTATATAATGTTTGATATTTTTGAAAGTCACCATTGGCAAGGAGGGATGTTCCTCTGGGAATCTTCAATAAGTACCAAGAAAATAATCCGTTTATTCAGACGGGTATTCAATTATTGTATTCGTAATTGAGCAAAAAGTATTACTTATTTTTCTACTACACATCCATTTGTTGTAGATCATAAACATATTTACAAATATTTATAAACTTATTACAATGATTTTCAATTTAAGAATCACAATATTTTCAGTGGATTCAGACATTGTACACATTTTTATAACAATTGGACATATGAAGTAGTTTGTTGGGGGAATAAATATCATTCTTTATTTTTTTTAATTTAAAGAGACCTTGCCTGTATTCGTATGGAAAATCAAATGTTGGTAAATTGATTGAACAATTAATTGGTAAACAGAATCTTAAGTTTATATTTTATCCTGGTGTAGGACAATTCTTTTCACAAGGATTGCGACCTTCATACCATAAAATTATTCTTTTGAGGAATTTGATGATGATTTATATATAATATTAATTTTGTTAAAAGGTTATATTTTCATTCACTTTAAACTGCCTAACCAGTAAAATGTAAATTATTTTGATATTGACTTGGTCTAAACCTATTATATATATTTCAATTTATTTACATAATACATAATACAGTTTTTACTAGGTTGTGCATTATAGAATCAAATAATGCCTTTTTTTTTTTCAGGAGAACAAAATGATTTTACCGAAGGAAGAAGTTTCCATACAGATACAGGAAAATTAATTACAAGAAAACTTTTAAAAGTTTTAAATTATCAATGTTTAGATATGAATAGGAGAGAATATCTCGTATTACTTAAATCAGAAGTATCAGAGTAAAATGTTATAATGATTTACTTATATCGACCGATTATAAATTGGATTTCATGTATAGTCTTAAACATATGTCTAAAATTATAAGTAATGCTGCCAAAAGAAGGATCTTAAGATTTTCAAGGCACTGGACCTCCATTTCATTCTGCAGTTTCATCCCGATTGTAAGGAAAAACAATAATTACTTTAAAAATAATCAGATATAATTTGCATAATCCATTCTATTGAAATCAGGCGACCTTAAAACGGATATTTGTATGACAATTTTTAACATCAATTTTTTTCGATATATTATCAAACTTTGTATTATGTATTGGTGAAAAGTACAAATGAAATAATGAAATTATGTTAAGTTCCATTTTTGTTTGTTCCAGATAGGTCTCGTTTCTTTCGTTCTCGCTTGGTGTGTGAGAGGTTTCGAGTTTAAAATGAAAAGTTACGGTGCTAACCCACTAATGCGAATTAAGAGTACTCGGTTTACACTTTCGGAGGCGGAAAATCGATGTTCTCACTACATATTGTCCAACTGAAAAAAAATTCTAACAGGCCTAAGCTCCTCGTTATTTGTTGTTTTCTCGGGGTTATTATTACTCAAATAAATGTCCTTAAACATCCAATTCATTTTTCATTAGAATTATTATTATCTTTATTTTTACCGTAAGGGTGTTATATTGTTTTTCTTGGGAGAGAGATTATAAAAGTGTCATAACGTACTTTGTGAACACATTTATAGCCTGCACATGTTGGAAACTTTCTTACCTGTGTTAATGATGTAAAAAAATAAATAAATATATACTTTTGTAAGTAGACTTATGCAGTACACTGTACAATTGAAATAAGTATATTAAAAAAACTGAAGGTTATAAATGCAGATTATTTGTTGTATAAACTCCTAGTACTTTTTATAAGAAATGAAATTCTTGTCCTCCTTGAGAAGTAATAAGGCAAAGCTTACTAAGGGAAATATGGAATTGTATGAAGAGTCTTAAAAGGGATGAATACAAATTGTGTTTTTAATGCAGAGTCACTCCAGACAGTAATTTACTCTTTCTCATTATAATTCAAATTAAAATTATAAAAGGTAATATTTTATTTGTTCCTAATTAGTTCTACAAAAATTGTTCTTATACGGGTGCTATTGCAATATATGTATTTTTTTATGAAATATGTTTATATTTTTTATTCAAACGTCTTTACACAAGTATTATTGTTGTTGTTATTGTACACAGTGAAAGTGAATGAACATAACCAGCTACGAAACATGCTAATAGGTTACAAATTAATTGAGTACGAAAACAAACCGCATTATAATCAGCTGTTAAAACGATAGCATAAACATATTTTGAAGGTGTAAGAAATATCTGTGCAAAAATAAACACATGCATCACCATTTTTGTTGAGTTTTGCCTCACCTTGTGTATCACCAACTTATATTAACATGACGTAATTGAAATACAAACATCATAATAAATTGATGACAAATTTCTCAACTTTATTTATGCTCAGAATACTATAATATTCTTAGGTACCGTTTTATATTTCATAGGTTTTTGCTTCTTTTCTTCTGCAGTCACAAATTGGGCATTTATTTATTCGTATTTAAATAGAGTCTCAACTTATTGTGCAATTAGTTTTCACATTTTCCCACCATTTTGTTAAGTTTAGCTAAAGTTTTTACAATATATTCATATAAACTGTTTGTTGTGTTTTAACAAACATTATTATTATTAACTGGGCATTTTGAGTTGAAGGTAAACACTACTTGAAGTTTGTGGATATAAGGTGTAAATTTCAAAAGAAACTAAAACAATATATAAAATGCTTTGATATATATTGTTGATTTTGATTATTTTTTCATGGTCTAACTTGAATAATTATATTTGCTCTCGAAGTCGAAAAATTGAACCTAGACTAAGATTTTATGGTAGGAAATATTTTCTTCATTTTAAATCACTTTTTTAATGTCTTTGTTACCCTTAACAAAAAAATTAAACCTTAGTTTTAATCAAGAGACTTTCTTATTATGTTTTTCTCTATTAAGAAGTGTGTGATTTACTTCTTTCCAAGAACTCCTATTGAGGGTATAATATTCTCCTGAATTATGTATTTGACATTTTGTAGAGCCAGTGGATGCTAAGACTCTCCACATACATTTTTTTTAAATGTTTAAAGCTGGTATATTCTGGTCTAGCTGTTCCAATAAGTACTTTAAGCATATGTAATATTTTGTTTTGTTCTTCTGTTATTATATGTACATCCATTTATTTAATTTAGGTGATTGTATTTTACTTCCAACACTCTAACTAGTTATAACATGAGTGATTGATTTACAATCAGTCCAGTTCCGGGGCTTTAATATGTGTCCTTTCATTAATAAGGACTTTATACCTGTATGTAGGTTTAATCAATCAAAGTAACTCATTAGTTCATTGCTTTTGATTATGAATGAAATCATTAGAAAGTTACGGTCCAAAAAGGATATAAATTATGAGAAAAAAAAAGAATTAATAGATGCCGCCAACGCCGTGTTATTTGCTGAAAACGAAGATGATGTAACGTCTACTACATATGTTTAATATCACCGCTAACATGTATAACATGACAATACCGGCAAAAAGCTAAGAGCTTAACAAATTGAGGGACCCTGTCAGATTCAAATTAGGAGTAGAATGCAATTGAACTCGTTATTACATTTGAATATCTTGGAATAGACGTGTCCACCGACAGGAACATAGATAATAATTAGGTTTCACAGCAATTAAATAAAATTAAATAGTAGCCGGTTGCTTGAACGACACTATTTAGTAAAATAAGCCATAATAACGAAGAAAAAATGCTCAGAATCTATAAATTTTGCACTAGGTATATTATTACACACATAGCCAAAAAAAGAAATTTAAACAAACTAAGCCGCTAATGAATAAACAAAGAGTGTGGGTGCCTTGTCGAATCTCAGGGAATAAAGAACGAAGTCAGAACACGCTTTACCGACAATATTGTTGACTGGTTCAGCAAATAGTAAGTTCATTATATATATTTTAGACAACACTAGAACGGTAAAAATTGCTCGAGACGCAGAATAGGAAAACCTAAAAATTATGGAATGATAATCTAGACACTGAATGAGGTATCGGCGACGAAGAACCGGTAATCCAAGATAATCTCAACATAATTTTTTTCCCTATCATACTTTTATCGCTGTTTTAGCGAGTGAGAACCAAAAAAAAAGGAGGGAACTATTTCATAACTTAACTTCTCTGAATGTAAATTTTGTCTATGATTCATATGCAAAAGTAATATTGAAAAATATTAAAAAAAAAAAAAATGAGCAATTTATTGTAACACTGACTGCGATAATTTCAAATGAAACTAAATGGGGAAGTACTTCATATCTATACAAATATTGTAAATTTAGCGTGACCTCTGCAAAATAAACAGAACAATACATCGAAATACACGCGATCAGTTTGATGCACAACATAACATATCTATTGTTGTGCTTAGGTTAAATCTACCATACATCATTGTGACCCAGATTATTTCTATTTTTGTTTAAATTGTTCAATAGTAAATGATTTATGAACTGTGTGAACATTCAACTTCCTTTCTATTTTTGTTTTGTGTATCAGTTACGATTATTCGAAATTCTAAAAACGGACATAGACAATTGTTGTGCTAATAAATACTGGCGTACAGGGAATACACCAAACTATTGGACGTGATATTCATTTAATGTTTTTTGTATCCGTTCTGCTGCATAACTTGAAACCCTCAGGGGCTCATTATAGTGAGTACGAGAGTGGCGATTTCGAGTGACCAGTTGGAACTCAATTTTTTCATGCAGTATTGTGCAAGATCCCTCTCTTACATCTTTCCTATCAGGTCTTTCTCAACCAACTCTTGTTCTCTTCCGACCAAGAAATTATTATTTAATTCTAGTGCTAGGGTTTATTTTGAATGGTCTTTTCTCCTTTTTTTATAAGGTCATGAGATTTATTGGTTTTCCACCTTTAATCAACAGGGAAGGAAAATACATTTTATGCACTTAACTAATATGCATATCACCCATTATACAGAGTGAGATACCATATAAATCCTATTTATGACGGGAAAACATAAATCGAAATTTGGAAGAAGCTATTTTAAAATTTTGCAAAATTTGTTCAAAAACTTTTAAGGAATATCAATTTTACTTGCAAAATTTGACTGGAATTCAAAAACATTTCTACCGTAATAGCTATTATTACTGATTTTGATTTCGTATTTAAGATGTTTTTTAAAATATTATAGTAATACCAATTTATAATTTACATCCTAAAAAAGTCGTGTGGATGTTATTTAAAGCAAATATTTAGAGATACAGAAAAAGATTTATAATGGGCCGGTATACGCCAAACAGATAAATAATAATATATAAAATAAAAATTGTTTATGTATTAAAATATACCTGCATTTTGAAATGTTTACCTTCAGAAGTTTGTCCAATGGTTTGCAAAACTAAGTAAATTATAGTCACAAAAGAACCTAACGAACTTGTAAAGAGAAAGTAAATTAAATTAATAAATAATAAATTTCAGTTAGCCGGAGCATTTTATCAAAATAATTAAAAGTAAAAAATTAAAATTAAAAAAATTCATTTTAGAATAAGACATTGTAGAATAAGTAACGTGTATTTAACTATGTACTTATAATAAGAAGTAGATTGAGATGTTAATTGTATTAATAATTATTAAGTGCATCAAATTTGAAGGATAATTGTTTTTTTTAAATTTTAAATGATTTTTAAACTTTAATTTTTCAATTAAAGAAAGAGTTAAAACCTACAGGTGTCAAAGTTATTTATTTTATTAATATTGGCATGAATAACAAATTGTTCGCTATTTGTGAGAATACAAAATAATACAATTTTCTATTATTAAAAGTTTTATAGAGTTCTTGTTTGACCTAGTACGATATGTTCGGAAGTAATATGTGAGAAGTTATAAATAAATCCTAGATGAGCCTAAAAAAAATCACGGTATTAACTCTGTGTACTATCAGAGGAGGGGATGATTGGACTTGTTTGAAAGGTAACAATTAGTTAAGACATATATTATCCAACTTTATATCCGTTCAGAGGCTGTTGAGACATACAATTATTATTAAGAACAGTTTAAAAACCAAATTTATTTTCCAGTGGTGAAAAGTATATAGATTATTTCCAGTAAATTTTCATGCAATGACTAAAGTCTATCGTAATTTATATAGTATTCCAGAGCATCACAAACAAAGGGGAAAAAAACATTGTTTTCCGGTAACTACTTATTATAAAACATCAAACAACTTATCGTCTACAAAAACATCAAACAACATTAATCTAAGAAGATGAAAGCAGGATTAAAACAGACTTAGTGTCATACAAACAAAACGTTCAGTATCAGAACAATGAAGTATGGATGAACTTCAAAGAGAAACAAAAATGGAAGTTGACAGGATTATTGTATTGATTGGAAATGTTTTTCTCTTTACAGTTTTTACGTCGCTTTTAGAGAGGATTATAAACATAACGAGAGTTGTTTCAACTCATAGCTATTCAAAATTAGCCTAAAAATGTACTTAACATTTTATTTTATTGATTTAATTTCTTAATGTAATATAGCGAAGGAAACCCGGGTGGTTGAAATATTTATGTTACTTTGGAATTTATATATGTATTCTACACATAAATTGTTCATTTTTTACTGAATATACACATTCACATTCTATCACTTCTGTGCATGAGCTGCATGTTGAGTATCTAATCTCCATAATTCAGAATTAAACACATGCTGAACTAATTAAACTATTCAGTAACCCAGGGACATTTAGTGTTAATGCAGATTTAGTTACAGTTTGTACGACAAATTTAACACATACTAATTAACGGTAACGTTATATATTTGATATATATAGCTTCAATAACGTCAAATGATTCAAACATTATGATTCTTTATTTTCAATTTAAAATGAAATATTACAAGAGAAGATCTATTAGTTTGAAAACCTCTTGGACAGTTGTAAATTAACAAACTAAACTTTAAATTCATAATAAAATTGAAAACAACTCGGTTATTATAAAGAGAGAGAGAGAGAGAGAGAGAGAGAGAGAGAGAGAGAGAGAGAGAGAGAGAGAGAGAGAGAGAGAGAGAGAGAGAGAGAGAGAGAGAGAGAGAGAGAGAGAGAGAGAGAGAGAGAGAGAGAGAGAGAGAGAGAGAGAGAGAGAGAGAGAGAGAGAGAGAGAGAGAGAAGGGGGTAGGAAGCTAGGGAGATAGAGAAAGAAGGATTTTTAATTGAGAAAAAGTAATTTGAGATTTTATTTTTTGGTCCAATGAGGAATTTTAATTTTTTTTTGACTGTCCGTTTACCCGTTCCACTCTAAATGTTTTCTTCTTTTTATGTCTCGACCAATTCGGCTTTGTAATATTTTTATTACAAATATCAGAGTGTCTACTTTGGAGAGGGGGGGGGGGTTATGTGGATAAACTATTATTGAAATTAACATATTTAACGTTATAAATATCTAAACTTAAATGTTTTTTCCGTTTTCACGTGTCTTGTCTAGTATGAGTGAAATATATATTAATTATAAACATCACAAAGTTTTTTCGGTTAGTGCCTTTTAATAAATGTTTTGTATTAGATGTCTATAAAATCTCCATCATTCTACATAGGTTTGAACTCTCTTCCAAATAAGTAGTATGAGGACGATTATTTGATTTATTATAAACGGTTTTTGGATTAGATGTCTTTAAACTTACTATCATTCTACTTAGGGAAAAGGTTTTGAATAAGAAGAAGTATGAGGATAAACGTTTGAACTCTTCATCATTATATCTATATAGGGTTGGGTTCTAGATGAGATCAAGTATGTAGATATAAGTTTGAATTTTCTGTCATCCTTAAGAGGGTTAGGGGTCTCTTCCGGATTAAAAGATGTACAATTGTGATGACTTATATCAAGGGGGGGGGGCTCCAAAAAATATTCAAATTGTTAATAACTTATTTTTTTGTATAATTGCAAAATGTTATTTTTTGCGAAATAAATTGAGACACCGTTTTCATAGCCGTATAAATATCATTTTAAAATGTAAATGTACAAAATATTGTTTACTCTCTTAAAACTCCTTTTCAGAAATACTTCTTGAAAGTACTGCTGTGCGAGTTGCGTTCCCAAACGTCACATGTCTAGGAAGTGGCAACAACTTCAGGAGTGATTCTAAATCAAGAATGGCCAAATAAATATGACCTCATAAAATTAGCCAAGTTTTGAGAGGAAGTTCAGTGGGTCAGAATCTCAGTTTACTATACTACTATATCATTTATATGAATTAAAGTTTTAAACAAAGATTAAACTTTTTGTGAAAAAAAAAAACTTCGTAATTTTGTATCGAGACGAAATAAAGCAAATGCTACAATGGAGGCTAAATGTTACGTATACAATATAGGGAATATGTCCTGGAATGAAAGGAAATTACGTTGAAAATAAATTTAAATTTTTGCTTAACTGGATATAATGAAAGCTAACACAAATCTTACATTTGTTGCGTGTTTCATAGTACAGTAGTTGTAGAATCGTGCTACAACCTACTATGGATGTCATACAGTACTCATTAACAAAGTTTCTCTATCTTCCCAGTACTATTCCTCTTCAATACATAATTTTTTCTGTCATTTCTCGAGAAATCTTCTCAATACAGGACAGTCTGGGCCTTATCATTTCTTCGTTTTGACTTCAGTACTACATATTTTTGGTCATCTTATCTTCAGCCATTTATTGAAAATTCCTAATCCATATTATTTGATTAATCTCAATGCCGTCAGATTGATATGCTCAATGTGTAAACATATGCCTTTCAAATTTTAGCAAACAACTTTTTCGAAGCTGCACCTACTTGCCGAATTCTATAAGTACATTTGAAGTGCTCTCAGTTCTCAATATTCCTGTCCACATTTCACTATCTTACCGCACCTCTAATTCCATAAGACTAGGTTTGATATATCCTGACCTTGTTGGTTATTGCTACGCTTATCCCAGGATTGGAACTCAGCAGAGGTCACCTCTTAACGTTATGTACTGATCACGTTCAAAGTACTGGCACTATTTAATTTACCTTCAAGATGTGTGGTAATATTCAACAATACAACTATGAAAATTAAAAATAAATTTTACCAGGCCAGGCGTTACGAGTTTGTATTCAAAATTCGACTTTGTTTAAAGTGAATTCTGGATGATATACGTTGAAAATATAACGCACAACTGTCTAAAGTATTATATTGTTGTGCTTTAGTGATTCATTAGAAATTGTTTTGAGAATACCAATGTGTTTGCATTAGGAGAGAGTAAATAGAGATGTACCTCTGAGTACATTCTTACTTGGAAAAATAAATCTACCGGGGACTCCAAGATATAATATAGCAATGTTTAACTTAATCATACATATGCACAGAAAGTCTGAAGTTCTGGCATTTTTGAGTTTTTAAATATCTATGTAACAGATTATAGTTTTGTATTAGAATTAATAAAATTAGTCATTGACTGAGAGAATAATGTTTTTCATTCATTCTATATCGTGCAAACTTAGTTTACTGTCCTTCAGATAATTTACTTGTTCTTACTAAGTATATCTAATATAGTTAAATCATTTCGAAAATACAATGTAATTATAAGGACTATGTATAGGGCCTACATCTCTTTCCCTCAAGTAAAATGATACAACTTGGATATACTTTGTCGATGCGGACTTAATAAAGTTTTGACATTTATAAAAGGGCAGTTTGCCTTTTACCTTGAAAAAACTTTTTCAATAGGCTTAATAATATTCTAAATCAGTATTTATTAAAATTGTAATTATTGTTTTTATTAATCAACTGAATTTCTTCCATTTACGTTAAATTATCAAGAGCTCATAGAGAAATATATGTATTTGTATTTGTTTTATTAAAGGAATTAACTGATTGCAAATGTAATATTTATATATGAAGAAATGATTTCCTGATCTCTCAAAAGTTTCTAAACCAATAATATGAAATGGTGTTGGTTTATTTTATCTTGATTTAGTTACGAAATACAAAATTAGAGCTTTTAAAATAATACTAACAATAATAATAATAGTTAAGAGATATCTGAACAGTGTTTCATTAATCTGACGTTATAGTCTTTCGACTAAGAAAAATAAATTAGAAATATTTAAATAAAATAATAATAACAAATTTTAACTGAAAATAAATATACACGTAGATTCAATTTGTTAAAGGGTGACACTGTTGAGTCAGCAATTTAAACCTCCCAGCCAAGTACTGATATATCAAAACTTAATACAAAAACGATAATTGTTTTAAAAATTGAAATTAAAAACTATACAAAACACAACCCCATGAGAAATTCAATTAGAAGTCCAGATTAATACGTAGGAAAATGGTTACTATTGAAGTATATTATTGTAGCACAAGATCAGCTTTTTTGATTTCTATATATAATAACAAAATAAAAACTTTTATGCTTTTTTATTATGTACATAATTGAGTTGTGATATACAATCTTTCAGCTAACAACCACTGTTTATCACAGGTCTATTAGTAACCTACATATTCATTAAAATTAGCATTCATAGGGCCTTGGTAAAAATATCACCTGTTTGTTGAAAAATATGTAATCTAATTAACAATTGAGAAATTTGTAACTTTAAATAATATCTCTATTTAAATCACAATATCAGGGGAGATTTATTCCAATTTTTCAGAAACTCTGCTTTAGAGTAACATTAGTACTTTATGTATGAAAAATTACCTTAAGTATGTAAGTAGCTGATTGTTTAAAGTGTTGATCTGTGAGAGACTGTACTGCAGCTTATTTTACTCCCTTATCACGTCCCCATGTCAGGGGATTCTTCAGCTTCAGCGCCTTGTCATCTAAATAGAGTAATATAAATCAAAATGAAGTCGAGAACTGAATACAGATAACTTTGAAACATATCCACATATATTTTATTTAAGTATGGCTAACGTGCTATCCTTCAATATACGAGTGCAGTAATTTAGTTTCTTAAACCAATAACTCACAGTAGCTACAATTTTTTAATTTAGCCATTACGTTAACTTAAAGCTAAAAATACGTTTTCACAAAAATAATAATAATTCAAAAGCGTATAAATCTGCTCTATGGTTTTTCATTCTGTTATTTTGTGATCAGCACAATCCCATCGCCGGATTTTTAGCCTACGCATCCAGAATTAAACAACAACCACTGTTCTCCAATTTTTCTCATTGTTTACAACCACAGGAGAACTTTCATACACCAAACCAGAGACTACCACTAGACTTAAAGGAGGATTACAAACTCGCAAGTTAGTTTTTTAAAAATGAATTAGTTGTTATCTTTGAGTACAATATTTTCTCGTTGATTATTTCTTATACTGAAATTCTAACCACGGTTGTCTCTCTTACTGTCGTTCTACAATTGATACTAGAGTTAAATATAAGTCGTTTTACAAGCTGTAAAATGGAATCCTTTGTGGCTCCATATGAATAATAATTTTACTAAAAAAATTATTCTGCTGGTCAGAAAATGTTAATATGACAGTAATTTGAAAAGGGGATTTGGTAATTCCAAAAACATAGCCTATATAAATTTTTTTTAGTAATTTGCAAACTGTATATATATATATATATATATATATATATATATATATATATAAGAAAAGAAATGTTAGCGACGAACCGATAGGCTAAAACAAAATTTAAACGACATGTAGTTGACATAAAAGAGTGACGCTTTACTGAAAACAGAATTGGATGTTTAGCAAACTATTTATTATAGTTCATTCATAATTTTAATAAACCGCCTGCACTTAAAACCTATCGAAATTTAAAAAAATTAAAACTTATGAAAAGGATAATGCAGACGTCGTTAGTAATAACTCCACTTGCGCAAGGGATTTATTATGGAAAGTCGTAAGGGTCAAGACGTAACTTCGGGTGAGGAAAGCTCTGGTTACGGTAATTTCTTCCCTTTATTGAAATAAAGTCCATATAGTAGGACTGACTTAGTTAGATCTCTCTCTCTCTCTCTCTCTCTCTCTCTCTCTCTCTCTCTCTCTCTCTCTCTCTCTCTCTCTCTCTCTCTCTCTCTCTCTCTCTCTCTCTCTCTCTCTCTCTCTCTCTCTCTCAAAATCGTTATTTCTCTGAGGTTGGATATTATGGTCCATATAAGGACCCAAGTATTGTTGGATCAGAGCGAGTTGTTTAAAGGGGGTGGGGGGAGAAACAGTTGGAGTGACTTGCTTTATTTCACTCGTCTGCCTTCCTATTCCGGCTTACTTTATGGTATTGTAAAATCAATGTAAACTAATAATTAATGTAAATTATCTCGACCTTAAACTAATGCACGATCAAGTTAAATCTACTTTCACAACTTATTATTTTTAAAAGAACTCGTAAAGTTTTCTATTGTTTACTTCATAATTTCTATTTCATACGTCTACAGATGTAAGAATAGATGTATTGCATTGAATATATATTTTTTTCTTTATTGGGCAAGGAGTTTTCCCTTTTATCATGTTCTAAATTTATTACGAGATAACGGTTGTTGAATTATAATTATGACACGTCGTGTATTAGTTTTTATTACATAATTAACAATGATGGCAAGTGTATGGATAAATTACATCAACAATATGATAAATCCGTCATTATTCACTAACTTTAAAAAATATATACATAATTTTACCACTTATTTCCGAGAGGATTAAAATACAAAAAAATTAATTTTCCATCATTATACATAAATTCTCTGCAATAAAAAAAAATCTTTATTTATGGGAGATGACGCATAATTTACAAGATTAAATAATAAAAAAAAAATATATATATATATATAATAAATTTCTTAAAAATGAACTTTTTACATTCGATATTTATGTCATTTGTTAAAAATAAAAAATAAAATAGTTGTTGTTCATTTCTCGATAATTATTCATTTTGGGGCTTTGTTTCACACAATAAAATTGATATTTTTATACTTGCGAGACCCTTTAGGTTCTTTTCGCTTCCATGAGTATGTAATAAATCAAAGGAAATTTTCTATAATACCGTGTAAGAGTCTTATCAGTACAGTAATGGCTTTCATATACTTATTTAATATATTTAGAAAAGAAATTGTAAATATTCATCATTTCCAAGAAAGGTCATTGCTTACAACCTATTTAAGACACTTTTAAAAGATCAACTACTGAGACTTTCATATCAACCTCTGATAAACAATTGAACTCAAATAATTGAAAATATCGCCCTGAAACAGTCCGTCCTAATTGTTCATCATACATTTCAATGATATGAAAATTATTTCTGAATGTCAATAGTAATTTAACGATTTCAATTTAAAATAATTTGAAGACGGTGTAGGGGGGGGGGGACGTGATAAAACACTGGTTCCTATTTTGTAAAATTTTGTGGAGTTTAGTAAAATGTTAGTGAATACTGGAATTACAGTTTCCTGTATATAAATACATAATTATAAAATTTGGATTTTGAAAATGTTTAGACTATAAATGGTGTCTGAAAATATTAAACTTTAGAAATATTTAATTACAGTTTTGCTTAAGAAATATTGTATTGATAAATAAATTCCATTTTATAACATACCTTTTAATCTGGATAGTTATATCGAGTTACACAACAAATTGTATCAACCAGTAAATTGTTTACATATATATTAACTTAATGTATTCTAAGATGGTTACAGCACGAACATCAACAACGAAATCACAGAACAGCAAAAATGACAACGAACCCTCAACTAATATAAGGAAAGCAAAACTACGACATTGAAACATATTAAAAAAGAGCATATCAACAAACAGCAATACAATATTTAAAAAACAGGTTAATAGAATTGAAACAAAGAATGTCATACGAATCCAATACGAAACTAAACAGACTAAAAAGACTATCTTGGGCACTGTAAATTGATTGGTCCAAGATCATTAAACTTACTCTTCTGACTTAATCAAAGATCAATATATAAAGCACAAGAAAGGAAATGCAGAACATATAGGCCTACAACAGGGAATACAATGAGTATAATTATTTTTAACTTTTTGTTTTATATATGAACCATGGATGTAAAATTTTAGTCCTTGGAATTATATCTATATTATCTTTCTGTTGCTTCATTTTTTAACAACATGTGTCTGTCGTATTATTATAAAAAAAATAAATAAAATTCATGTCAAAGAAAAGTTTGTAACATTTATCTTATTACTAAATAATTAAATATAGTATCAAATAATTACAAAATTATGCCCTACTCTTCTGTTAAGGAATTTGTCATAACTGATCTTACACATGTACAAATTTAGCTAATACTCACTTTCTTATATGGAAAAATCGGCTGTATTAAAAATATGCTTTCACTTATGGATTGGATAAAGTATAACTTTGATCAGTTTCGCTCTGAAGAAAATTAATATTTAATTCCAGTGGGAATGTACATATAAAATTTAAAACTATGAATAAGTAAGTGGACATCATTTTTATATTTATTTATTTGCTGTGTCTGTCACATGTAAAAATTTTTTAACTTCTGTTGTTATTCAATAAAGTAAATCAAAATATCACAGCTACAGTAAACCTACAGGTCCATTATAATTAACTATTGTATTTTTATTATTAAGTCTTCAACCTTAGTAATAATTTAATATTATAAGCTGTTAGCTGCAGTGTATGATAACCTGAATTACTATTTAAATTTTTAATGTTTAAATTCAACTAAATCAGTTAAAACCAAAATATTAGCAAAATGATTAGCTTATCCCTAGATTTTTTAGGAAAATCGTTGTAAGGTAACTTTTAATGCTGCACGTATAAAATAGACATTTTAATACTTAAGTAGCTTATTACTTATAGTGCGAATCCGTGAGAGACTGTACTGCACTCTATTTAACTCCCTTATCACGTCTGTATATCAGGGGTTTCTTCAGTTTAATCTCTTCGTCATCTAAAGAAAGTAATATAAATCGAATCAGAAGTCTAGGACTGAATACAGATAAATCTGACTCATATACACTGATTTTTATTTAAGCCTGGATAAAGTGTTATCCGTGAACATATATTAGTTTTTTAATACCTTAGACCTATTTTAGAAACAATCTTTAAGCTAATATAATGTTCTCCCAAAATTTTAAATTAAAATCTTGTTTTTAATTATAACGTCATTGTCCTAAAGCTGCTAGAAGCTTGTTTTGTCTAGTAATCTGTGGCCAACATATAGATTATCACCTACGTACTGCGTACTTATTATTATTATTATTATTCGACTACAGCCCAGGACACAGTTTAATAACTTCTAGGATTTTCATTTCTGTTTTTATCTCTAGCTTCTATTTTGACATTAAATACATCATATGCAATAAACCTGAACCTTTCACACTGGTTCATTGTATCTTCTATTCAACGCTTGACAAGTTTGATAGGGGCGTGTAACCACGTGTATAAACTATTTAAAAAATTGAACGTATTCTATTCTACAGTATAAAAGGCAGCGAGGAAATCCATATAAATTAATGTCTTTAATTTTATAGCAGCACTAAGTACATAACAGTGGCTGCTGCTCTCAATGTACTGTGAGATGAATAGTGTATTACATCGCTACTGGGAGATTGTGCCGGTAGCGTTAACAAATTGAATTTGTACTTGTTGTACGTTTTTAGATGCTTTCAAATGTAACTAACTTTCAGTATGCAGAGTATAGTTCTAGCCGGAGTATATTTTATTTATATCGGACACTTAGCATAGGGCTATAATGGAACTCGCAAAAACTTCCATTGATCGAATAATAGTCATGTTTCCTGTTCTAATAGAATCAGTGATTATCGACATGTATATTTAGTTGACAAACTATTTATCGTTGTTCTTTTAAAATGAGTTTTAATTATGGAAAATTTAATCAACAAAAGGAAAGAGACACACAAATTTATAATTTTAAACAAGGCGAATATTGAAGTAGATTGTATTGTGAAGAAATTGTTTCACTACTGATAGACTTATGAGAAACTGGTCATGTCTTATAGTTCAGTTTTACAAGGTTTGTGTATCTTTAAGGAAATGAAGATGTTGTCTTAGGGAGACGTTGTTTTGTGAAACACCAAGAGTTTCTGTGGACCTGTTTTGGTTTATATTCGTTATTAGTGACGGTTTTCATTGAGGAATCAGGGTAGTAACCATGGAACATAAGATGACGACGTAATATTTAGTTTTAGATGTTTTTATTACAGACGGTGGCGTTTGAGAACAAGCCCATCACGATCCTCCATTTTGTCACGTGACTTTGGCCCCGCCCCGTTTACTCTAATTTTGCCATATCCAAACTTCAGATCAACGTAAAGAACACTTATTTAGGACTTCGCTGACATCATGTCCCTACTAATATGAAACGTTATTTTACCGATGTTGGACATCCGATGAGAGAAATATTGTACAGACCTGTTTTTACTCTTAAGTTTCTATTTAGAAAGGAAATTCTTCCATCACCAACTAAAGCCTATAGCACCAGGGGAGTCGCTCTCAGGTGTTGTTAACATGTCCCCGATTACCAGAGGCTTACATTCAGACAGTATAGACTGGAGTATGGTATCAATTTCCGTAATAACAGCTCATAAACACAATTTTCTATATCCTTTTTGTAATAATAATTTTCATTCCTACTGACAACACAGGTGTGAAATAAAGCCCTAAAGTGAATAAACATATCATGACACGAACAAGAACAAAATGTGTAACAAGACAAAGTTATGATATTTATCATACTTTTTACATATTAATAACAGCGCTGAAGTTAGCTTACATATTTTTACATAAAATATACGATTACATATTATTTTATTATTATTTTGATATTTATCTGGCACTTGAGTTTAAAAAAAAGTCCATATTTTTCTTCTCTAGACACTCAATTATGAAAAACGTGAGGAAAAACTAAAAATTGAAAAATAACATATAACGTTGAGTGTTGTTTTCTTCAAGTATGAAACACAATATCGTTGTTCAATAGAAGTTAAAATATAAAAGTTATTTGATAAGGATTAATAGGGTTTATTCTTACATTTGTGTATTTAAGAAATAATACAAGACGTTAAAATAGTATATTATATGAACTCTCGTTATCAAGTTTAGTGTTAAATCTATATCATAAAAGAGAAAATACCAACATAGTTTAGTAACCTAGGGCCATGTTAGAAACTAAAACTAAATCTATAACCTTAGAAAAGAACTCAATCTTAAAACTTAACCTGATCGGTCAAACTAAGACTAAATACAAACGTAATCATATAAAACCACCTCACACAGGCCTGCACTGCAAAAAAGGAAAGTAACTGATTGTTACATAGAGCCAATAGAAAGTTATCTTAACACGTTATCGATGTAAAGAAATTTTTACCCCTCTTTTAGGAGTTTAATTCGCGATCGCTTCATTATTCTATCTGGACTTTTGGCAGCAATATTTCAGCCTTATTGAAGTAGAAGAATTTTTGTGTCTGATATTTATTTAGTTTTAATACCGCATAAGTAACGTTTTAGTTAAATACAATTCTGTCATGTTATATTAAGTAATGTATTCTTACTGAGGCTTGTAAGGACGTACCAGGGAGAAACCTTGACATAAACTTTGTAAGTGTTTAAGGAACAAAATGTCTTACCTAAATGAATGATGGAGAAATTAAAAAGCGTTTTATTATTATTTTAAAAACTACTTAAAGAAAACTTTTCACATGTTATATCAGTTATATAATTGAAAAAAGAAAATTATAAATTAATCAGAGATTATAAAGTTACTAGAATTACTTTAGAAGTTAACTTCAGCGCTGTGTTTGATTTTAAATTTAAAATGAACAAATCTGTCATATCATGCTCGATAAATTAAAATTAAAAGTCGCAGTATTAAATTTAATACTTTTATAATATCCTTCAATAACAGGAATAAAACTACGTGTTTTGAATTGAGCAAAACGTTACAGTTGAATTTATTTATTCTGATAGACATAATCTAAATCCAGAAATAAATCTTGATATGTATCGACTTAGTTACGAATGGATACACTCAATCCATAATTTCAAAATGTCAAAAAAAAATCTAAATAAATGAAATATTCTGAAGACAAGGACGGGGGGGGATCATGCATTTTCATCAGTAACTAAACAATTTGAAAAATTACCTCATGAAGCTGTGCATAAATTCTGCTTAGGAATAGTAGTTAAAACCTTTATTGTACATGACGAACCCTTAACTTATGTGGCAGGATTATCTGAAAAAATTAGGCGTGTTTTTCTAGGAAATATAATTTACGTACCGCTTTAAAAATTTCAGTGTCAAAAATATACATATTGTAGTAAACATATTACTTAAAGAATCAAACATTTTGTGTAACTTTATTTAAATTTACAATTTTCATAGGTATGTTAGAAATGAAATTTATTTATTAATATATGATTTGTTATTTTTAACTCAAATTGTCGATATCTTAATATTTTGTTAAACAAATCAGAGTTTTATTTTGCAAACTGAAATTTACGTTTCAGTAACGTAAATGTACATGTTTAATTATTCAAATTCTAATAACTAATATTGTATGAATTTGGCTAGATTTTACCAGAGGTATTTTTATCACGGCCCTCTCACTATATCGTAATACTATTTCAATTAAAATTTATCAATATATATTTACCTTAAGAAGTGGTTTCCATATCATTGCAAGGTGTTATGTATGATTGGGACTAATTGCTTGAAAACTTTCTCAAGATGGTATTGCCAATAACTTCAATTTGATAGTTTATAAAAGAATGACATAGAACGTCTCTGAAATGGAGCTTTGCAACGATATATTTCGTTCCACATTGTACTCATGAAATACCTTAAGACTCAATGTATTATTGATATTTAATATTTGTATTCTAAATTTGTAAAATAAATGGAAAGGCATCATCAATGTTACCTACCCAACTCTCGTGTACAAATAAAATTGAAAAAACAATTTTAGAATCTCTAAATTCGGCATTTCGTGTACTCATAACGCCGAATTGGATCAGACATGACTCGTTATTATCAAAATATCATATGTTCTAGAAAGGCCACAGATCGAAATTTAAATGTTTGAAAATCCGTTATTGAAATTCACTTGCTATCTGTATTAAAGTTCCAATACAGCTTTACGATGACTTGGCGTATTATGTATCAAGTCTATAACAGTTGGGAATTGTTGTAGTATTTATAGCTTTCTACTCTTAAAAAATCCACTGATAATTTCATCTGTTAGCTTAAAATTGAAATACCTGGCACTTTTGTCGAGGGAAATTAATAAATGTTACAATGAAACACCTACTTTCTGTTATCCATACACTTTCATAATTTTATTTTTAATAATTTTTTTTTATAAGCCAAGCAATTTCCTTTTCGTGCAATACGGTTTTTGTTTGTTTCTAAATTAACTTTTTTAAACAATTGCTAGCGTAGACTTTCAGATTAGAATTTCTCCTGCAGTGGTTTAATTTCCGTACCCTTGGTTGTTTTACAACGCACCCTTTTACAGCCGATTTGCATACTATTTAAGGGAATTCACGAAAATACAGTCTCGTTCTAATTGTAAAGTAAAAATTATATTTTCAGTGGCCTATACTATATACTAATCCACGTAATGGATTTTCACATATATATACTTCAATAGGTATATCTTTCCAGTTTCACAGAACATTGAAGATACATATAGGTTATTTATATTAGCATTAGCATATATAGTTTGTTGAACCCAATAATAACAAAATGATTGTTGTGAAATAACTGTTGAAATATTAAATAAATGTATAAAATATTACAAATATTTGACATAGCCAGCAGATATGTATCCAATAAATGTCTTTTAAAAAAAGTTGTTCAATTCGAAGACTACCCTAGACCTTGTTCTTGCTAAGCTAGGAATATTGTCAAATTTAATCTCAGTGCCTTAACATATATATATATATATATATATATATATATATATATATATATATATATATATATATATATATATTGTAATTTTAACAAAATCGGCCATTAAATAAATGTCTATATTTACTACACACAAAATATTACACTAGTTTTTCAACGAGAGTGTTTAAACAATAATAAAAGTACAGAATAAAGTTAATAAAATCAAATTATAAACATAAATTAAGAGTAGAAAAAGGCGATAAATCAATAAAAAATACCCACTAATGGAAATTTACGTATATTATTGTATAACTAATTAATCCCCTAAAGGAGTTTTGTTCCCTCAATATTAGTTTTAATAGTTCACACTCAAACTACATCATTAACGTTTGACCAGTAAGAATACTTAGTCAAAAATTATGGTTTAAGAAGTAGTGTGAACACACAGGCCTCCATGAAATGCCTTTCTGCTGTGGAAGCGTAATTATTACGAAGTGTGCTTATTCGTAATTACTAGGACAAAGTTAATACTTTATTGTTTTATATAACAAACCGCTGGACTTGTGCTTTAGTAACCATCGTCGTCTCGTTTTCTCAGAGATTTTGTTCTTTTGTCGTGGAACACGTTTGGAATAATTTTCAATTTTAGTTTTAAAAATGATTATTGTTTTTATATTAGTATGTATAGGGTACTTATCTGTAGAGGTTTAATTTACATGAGAGGTTTTTTTGTAAACTAGTAAAATTATTTAATCAAAATGTTTTGTTGGTTTTTGTAAGCTGTTGCACTATTAGAAAAGAAAAAACAAAGAAATACCACTCAACGGTGGACATAATTTCAAAAGCAAAATATTGAGTTTGTTTTTACATAGCACCAAATAGTTGGACTTTGCTGCAATAATGTATCTCAATAGTAATCACTGTTACACGGTTTGAACAGGGTATGCGATTTCCATTCCCGTGTTTTTGTATTGTTTTCAATTTTAGTTTTTAAAACAATTGTTGTTTTTAGATTGACCTCTGATTTCATACTTGCCTAGGGAAATGTAATTTTCTAATTCCCAGATGGCGGTTCTTTTACCATGTAAATGAAAATTAATAATCGAATATCGATGTTTGATTTTTGCTGTTGTATAATATGGATATTTCATTATAGTTATTTGGAATAGCACAATATAAGAACAAATTACATATATAATAAAGTTTAAACGTCATACATATTTTAATATTTTAATCTTGTTAAGAAGTAAATTATCAATATTAATAAAAATAATCAGTTTATTCTTTAAAAGTTATTAATTAATGCAATTAATTTTGTAACGAATTTTTAGGAGATGGTGAAGAATACTTTTGTTTACATGCGTTTTATGTAAATTTATGTGAGAAAATAAATGCACAGTAAACGTGCATTTTTATTTTTTATTTTTAAGAAATAATATAAAAACTATTTTGACATGCTTATTCAAAGAATTTCTACAATTTGTGTAATGTTAAGATAATTATAAAGAAAAGGTTATTTTTATTAATTCATATTCAAGAACAAACTCTAAATTGTGTTATCTGTTATTGACAACGAAGTAATAAAACAATGTTCGAATAATGCACAAGTCATATACTATTCTACTATATATATATATATATATATATATATATATATATATATATATATATATATATATATATATATATATATATATATATATATATATATATATATATATATATAATTCAAATTTAAATCAAGGTGTAATTATACAATATTGCCATTTTATGTTATTATTTGGAATATTTTAGAGAAATAAAAAAAGATATATTAATTCATGAAAATCAAATATATTGTACTAAATTTTTAAAATGACGATTCTGATAATTTTAACATAAAAATAAGCAATCCATTTTTTTTTTTTTTTTTAGTATACAACTGTAAACACAATTTGATTACACATTTTCTATTTTATTTTTTAGCCGGAAAAGTTCTTTTAATGTAAAAAGCAATCTGCTCTTTTATAAAAGCTATATATTAATCAACCCCCATAGGTAAATATATAACCAAGTTTTATAATTTCACATGAGAAAAACAGAGGAAGAAACAGTTATTATTTAATATTGTAATCTTATTATTATAAGTAAACAGCTGATAAGTATATGTTGACAAAATTAAACAGAAATTATCAATTGAGCACAATAATTTTTCGCTGAAGATTTCAACATTCACCAATAAAAAAAAAAGTATATATTTTATTCCAAACTATGAAAAGTTTCTGTCTTCTAATTAACATCTATTCAAGGATAATAATAGAAAAAAGAAATATTTTTTTATGATGTCGTTATTTTTATTTGGCACTTTAAAATTCAACAGATTTTATTTTGAATTAACCAAAAGCACAACGAAATGTGAAGAAATGACAATATAATTTTAGGAAGTTAGATATCTGTTTCTAAGTATTATATTTCATTTTAAAAAATATTGAAAATTATTAAAATTTTTGAATTTATTCAAACAATTTAATTTATTGAAATTATGAAGTACGAATTCATTGAAGATGTTGGCCAACAGAAAATTTATAATTATTGTAGATTGTTAAAATTTAAAATTAATGTCATATAGCGATTTCTAAATAAAGGCTGAAAAATGCTAGCAATCCCATCAAATTAAAATATATATATATATATATATATATATATATATATATATATATATACATTATAGATTTAAATAAATTACTGATTACAGTTACATTTGAAACTCAAGTAAACAGGGTTAAACTTTTAAAGTAAAGTTCTGTCTGTCTTCCTTCTTAGGATAATAAAATGTTTGTACCTTTTATTTGAATATTTGGAGATTACTTGACATTTTCTGACATTAGTTGGGAATACAGCTCATTAGTTGGACAATTTTTGGACCAGCTTTTAGTTGTGAAATAATAAAACGATTTGTTCAATTTAGGCATAAAAACATACAAAATATCTGTTATAATTCCTTAGGTGTTTTGAAAAACAATTTCACTAAGCAACGTATTTCGAATTTTGAGATATTACAACTTTAAAGTTTATTTAAAACTTTTGCTCTTGACAAGCAGGAATTAACAGTGGTTTTAACATGAATTCTCGTTGCTAACAATGGATGACATGGCACTCCCGCAGTTTTAGACAAGGTAAAACATGCTGAAATTGGGCAATGTGTTATGCTAAAATTTTAGATTTCAACTAACATGCCACCAAACCAAGTTTAATTCAGATTATGTTCTTTTTTACCCAACCTAACAAAATTATTAAAGTACTATTCTTTACCTGGTTTTCTGGTCTCGTAAGCACATGGTTTTATTTGCGTATTTTTTATTGACATGAAGAAAAAAAAAGTTATGCAAAACCTTTTAAGCAAAAGCCAGTATCTTTGCAGAGATGTAGAGAATTTTTAAATCATTTTAGTAACGAAGTCTTAAACAAATTTCACTTGCTTACTCATCGTATAGCGTTTCGCAAAATGTTAGAATTCGGCAAAGTCAAATGTAAAAATCATATGTTCAGATCAGCTGATTATCAGATGTCTTTTTATCTATTATTGTTATGTTTTAGTGTGGTAGTGAACTTCGTCTCTTGAGCCGATAACCACTTTTTTGAATTTGATTATTTAGTTTAGTTATTATTATTTTTAAACATTATTTGTTTAGTAATGTTTCTTTAAATGAGATGAAATTTTATTTTAAAATAAGATTCATAAAAGAGGATTTTATTTAGTTTATTGAATTAAAGGGAGTTCTTTTATAATAACGCAAAATTGCCAAATTTAAATCACGTCTTATCATCTCTGGATATCAGCTGCGTGTTAAGTTTTAAGTGACTTTATAATTAGTACAAATCAAAAGTTTTCCTTATTTCCTTATTTAAAATTATAAAGGAATTATTCTAAAACAACCTTTAGACTTCTGTGATTTTAACTACCACCAACTATTGGACCAATAACTTAGGTAATAAAAAACCTAATAAAATTACGAAAACAAATCTTTAATAGCTCATTATGATTTATCTGACAATAAAGAAAGAAGCATTCACGGAAAATTTATTACAAAAGGAGTTTTAGGGCGTACGGCTAAGGAGAGGGTCGTTTTCAACGACGCCAAGTCCACCCCTCTCTTACTTTATTGTTCAGAAATCATACAATTTATAGCCAAGATGAAGTCTTTTGTCGTTTATTTATTTTTCTCGTCGTCTTGCAGCAAATATAAAAAAATAAGGTAGATTTAATTTTCATAGAACGTTACAATTAATTCATATTTAATACTGTATTTTAATATACACAGCGTATTTGACATAATATAATTTTTAAAGATAACTAGTTTAATAAAGTGAAAAATTTAGGTGATCAATAGACCTATTCAGATATGTAGAAATATTTTTAACGATAATAATTTTACAATAATAATTTTGATAAATATCAAATTAAGTGACTATATTGACCCATTTTAGAATCACATTAGATGAAAATATTTATAGAGCTAGATTAGCCCGACTTGTTTCTAATCTAACAATGTGACATCCCCGTTAATGTCACTTCCTTGTGAAGAATATTGACTGTACTTTGCATAACCGCTTATCTATAGAAAACGTTAACATAAAGTAGAATATGTGACAGTTTCTTTATATGATAAGGAAAAACACAAACACTCTAATAATCCATAAAAATCGTTTTTATACCTTTTGAAACCGGTAGTGGTAATAAAATCAATTTTTGTGAACTATAATAGTGTCTGTGTCCTTACATACAACCGTCGATATAAATAGTAATTATTATTTATAACGATGTCTACAACAGTTATAGTTTCAAATTTCAAATAGTTGACAATCTTTGTTAAAGGGAGTTGTCCAAACACAACTCAGACAAATCTCCCATTTCGAACTTTGACCTGTGAGGCAGATGATATTAAAAGGATAGGAAGGTGAAATAAGTAAAGTGAGCTCGTAATAGAGAGAAAATCATAACCGAAATATCACAGATTCCTTATTCTATTCAGTAAACACGATATGCTACACTTCAGAAGTGTAGGAAGAAGCTTCTCAACGGTTTTACAATCACCTTCCAGAGGTTTTACTGTTTGAGTCAATAGCCTACCAACAGCAGTTACTTTATTGTAAAAACGTTACAATAAATAAACGTTACAATATTACAGCAGTTACTTTTATGAGTGAAACGTTTAGACTCTCTATTGTATTTTAAAATAAGAATAATAAATATTTTAAAAGTTGTAGATTAGAAACTCTGCTAAATATTTGGATGTATTAAGTCTCAATAGGTAGAAAAGAAATATAGATAGTAAACGATATTGCCTATAGTAGTGTTTCAAATACATAACATATAAATTATTATTATTATTCTTTATGAAAAAATAACGGAGCTCTTTGGCTTCAGGAAATAATGACAAAATATTTCATTCATATACCTATAACGGGGTTCCTATTTAGCGTTCACAAAGCCATCATTATTTGATTCCTGTTATGCGCAACACTTGTAAAAGCTATATTGTTATAGCTATCACAGATTGTAAGAACAGGATGGATTGATTTTCGGTTGTACTTTGGCTAAAATACCGAAGTTTTTTATTCAAACCCCTAAGATAGACGTTAAGAGAGAATAGAAAGATAGAACATGGTAAGTGTTAGAATCCTAGCGCGAAGAGGAACCGAAGTAGGGACCGACATTTTCTCTTCGGTTATCTTGCTATACCCGCTTACAGGGGTCTAGAGAGACAGCTCTCAATGCAGTACGACCATTCAGATTATATTCTTCTCCTGTGTTATGCGTCGGAGAAGCCCTCTGGTACGGCGCCAGACATACATTCCAATAAGTCAGAACCAAAATATCTGGTCAATCAATTACTCCTTATTTCTAACCTAGAATAAGAACGTCGAAACGAAAATGACACATCTTTTATCCAACAGTTTACATGTTTAACTTACACCCCTGAAAATACTAGGTAGAGTAACTTGATTCTAGTCTTTTCTCTAAAGTTATAGAGCATGTAGTTCATAGATTTAGTTGAGTACGTCACGTCCACTTACTTTAGTGGCAGACGAGCTCGTGGCAGCAGACGTGCAGTGACTTCGTTATACATTCCTAAATTCTGAAATCTTTACAAGTTAGTGCTTATACATCAAAGCCATATGTGATATTATAGACGGTTTACACTAAACAAGAGGGAGTTTTTGAGACTTCCCTAATAATAATGAAACATATTATGTGGCAAATACTAGACGGTTATATTCAGCTCAACTTGCAGATTACAAAAATGATCTGACAAAAAAAAATACGTAATTTGGATCTGTAGTTCACAAATTTAATTTTTAGTAATACCCATAAATTAATAATAATAACATTAAAAAAATCTTGTTTTTTTATTAAAATTGATTTTTAATATTTTTATATTAGGATTATTAAAATATGCTAGTACTTTATACAGTTCACTAAATCCAAATATGATTGCTGTTTTCGGCGAGATCTATAATCTACTTTCAAATTATCTATTTAGTAGACAGCACTGAAGGCATTGATCGCCAAAAAATGTAGTGCTTTTAGATTTTCACAAACTACAGATGGACCATTTGTGTAGGATAATTTTTATTGTCAATACCCAGTTGTTGACGCAATAAAAAAATAATGGATAGTTAGCTTTCCTCCACAAAATTCTATCATCAATAATACAAATAAAATTGATAAAATAAATAATATTTATAAACAAAAATTATAGAAGGTATTATTTTTATAATGTTAAAATAACTGTTTCCAAAATAAATTTAGGTGACTTATAAATTTTGAAACAAAATACTAGTAATACTAGATTTGAGTTGCCATAAATTGAGTCTTACCAAAATATAAAGTCAATTAGGTAGACAGACAGACAAAGAAAAAAAAAGTGTTTGATTTAACATGAAACTCGAAGATGTAACACAATAATTGTTTAAATTATCTGCAGCTGATTCGAAGGCATGATATGACGCGAAATCTTTACGCTTTTGTTTTGGGTAATCAGTAGGTTTTAAACCTCGACATTGCTATTGCTATATAAATAGCCTGTTACATAAAATGAGCTGTGACTGACTAATATGAGTTCTAGATACGAGGGAATTGAACGACTTTTAAAAATTATATTACCTAATATATGATATTGCAAATATTTCATTGAAATCATTTATAGTACTGTCGTAACAATTACGGTCTAAAAGAAAAAGGTTGGAATTAAAAATTGTGTTTTATATTGAAATGGACGTTTTGGTTAAGGTAATTCATAATTCAGAGAACGTTTTACATTTCATAATATAAATGTGTATGACAGTACGAGGGAACAATTATTTGTAGTAGATTATTCTTAAATCTTCACAGCGACACCCCACCTCTATAGGAAATTTTAATAATTGAATTTTACCCCTTATATGAAGAGAAAGTTTGTTTTTTCCCTCGAGAGGATTTATGGATACCTGATTATAGTCGTGATTAATAAGACATTTAAAAAATATTCCAAGCAATAAATAGTACATAAAGTAGTTAAAACTTGTGTAATTGATTGTTATTTGGCACTAAAGAAATTAATTTCTTTTGACAGGTTATTATTACAATTTATCCCGTATATTAAAGTTTACTGATTTTAGTTTTCGTATTAACTTACCTGGAAGTATTTTGTCTATGAACTTTTCTCTGAATTATTTTACGTTACATTATAGGATACATTCTGGGAATGACGTATTTCTATATGTCTGTTTCATTTTTGTCAATTGTAAACTCAAAAAAAAAAAAAATAGTTTGAATTACGAAAAATTTAGAAAATTTAATTAGGCTGGAGTTATAGAATGATTAAATTTAGAAACTGAATTATAACTTAAAAGTAGATATGATTCATTATCTTAGTAATATATATATATATATATATATATATATATATATATATATATATGATCTAATAATAAACACAAGTGTGATTCTTATTTATTTATTTTTTCAATATATCATTAAGGATTACCTTCAAATTCAGAGTTTGGGTAAGAATTTCGTTTTTATGTTTGGATTTTAACCCGTTGAAACAATAACAATGACATCCTGAAATAAGAAAACTATTTTTTAGATGAAGACAAATCATTTTAACAAATTAATAAATTATCCCAAACTTCACTATAAACATTACTAGAACTACATTTTTTGCTTTAAACAAGGCTACATATTACTGTTTTTACAAAAACAATTTAACAAAACATCAAATAAAGAAATAATACTAATTTTAAATCTCTCAAACACACAGAATTACAAATATAGACAACGAAAATTAACATATGCTTACACACAGAGCACATTATATATTAATTATTGCAACATTAAATATTGAATCATCATATTCTTACAAACTAAGAAAGATTTATGAACCATCGATAGCTTCAGAAGTATAATCTTTTTAATCTCGAGTCAATAACGTTTCAGCTATGAACGATGCAATAAAGCGAAATGCAATACAATGTTTGTTCTCCTCTTATATAAGATAGTTTCATCTACTATTAGAAAATATTAATAAACTCCCCTCCATAGTGAATATAAGAATTGGCCAAAATAATAACTATCAATAAGTATGGAGAGACTGTTTATCCCATATAATCCCTTATAATAAGACAAGAACATTCCCTTTATCGACTTATGAATTATGGGTTCCCAGTAATAGTGTCATTAAACTTTCTTGTTATTCCATTGTTAAGTTCAAAAGTTCATATCTCTCCTTAATTTTTACAAATATATTGTTGTTTTTATTTTCAGTAAATATATGTGATTTTTTTTTTAATGTAACAATGATGTATTACGTAATTATTATAAATAGAAATATACCACTTTATCACTAATAATAATAAATAAGGAAAAATCCTTACATGAATTATATTAAATTATCCCCCCCTCATTACTTCTTTATAATATATAAAGAAGGTTATTACAGAAAACCTTACAGCTGTAAAAAATTTCGGATTCTATACACAAAAGAGAACAAAAATATTCAGTAAATTCTATTTCACCATAGTTTAGATCATATTCGCCATTTTTTAAATTTTTTTATTTATTTTTATTTTTTTTATAAAAAACATTTATGTGGAACAAAAACGCGAACACAAGATCTCACAAAAACTACGTTTATTCAATCAAACGCGTTTCAACGACAGACGCCATCCTCAGTGATACAAGAGCTACAATAACAAAACAATAACTCTATTTAAAAAAAAAAAAAAAAAAAAAAAAAAAAAACCTTTAACTATGAAAATAGATAAGATATGGTTATATGTGTTACACACTTTAAATGTTACGTTACCTAATTTATTAAAAACAAACAAATTCATTTGCATATTTTCAAAATAGCTGCCTTTTTAATTTCTAAATTCGAATATCCTGAATGCCGTTAATTTTCGCAATAATTTACAAAACACAAAACATTTTTCTCTTTTAAGACAAAGAATACGGTTTTTTTTGTTTTTGTTTTGTATGTCAAGGGATAATAGAGTTATTGATGAAAACAGAAAACATTATTTCTTGGTAAATGATTACCATGTGTTCAATTGGAGTGTTCTAGCGATAAAAGCAATCTATATCACATCGACTGGTACGGTGCGTTTTAGCCCCAGAGGCTCTCCTTCCCCTATGTGATCTGCACAATGGTTTTGTTCATTTTTTATAATTAAAAGATTGATTGATTTCAATTTTATTGATTCACTAAACTACCACATAAAAAGTAGTCAACGTAATTTTTGTGATCACACGTGTACCAGTTTTATTCCATCTAAAAGTAGTATCATTAATGAATAATATAATTAATTCTTATTGTATTATTTTTCTTCACTTTGTTTAAAGAAACAATATTGTACTTTATTGGATAATGCAATTAAACTGTCAAAAAGGAAATGCAGTAAGTTTCTTTACGAAGCGAGAAATTAGGTCACACGCAATACGGCTTTCTGTTACACGAGACTGTTTTCATATTCAGTAATGTAACATTAAAAAAAAAAAAAAATAGGTAGAGAAAAGTTTTTAATATAACCATGAACGAATTTGTTATTTTTAACCATTTAAGGACAATGCCCATTTTTGACCATGTTTTTGGAATGACATACTTTGATACAGTCATCTCGCCAAATCGATCCCCAAAGATGGCGTTATGGAGGATTTTTTCCCATTTTAATCGCTGTAGGACCAAAGGACAGCATATCGTTAGTTTAGTTTTCAGGTTGTAATTTCTTAAACCATGTTCTTATATGAAATTTTTAAAAACTGTGCAAATATAAGTTGTTCTATCACAAATATAACGAATTATAGCAAAAACTAAAAAGAAATATCTATTTTATATGATTTATTTATATTTAAGTCAAATTTATTTATAGAAGCGGGCATGAAGTGTTACTTGAGATTGATAGTGAAACTACGGAGTAACATAATTTATCTGACTATATCACTCAAGTGATGTCCAAGGTTTCACTTCACTTAAGTGTCTTAGTGGTTGAGAAGCTTAAGGCCGTAATCCCTTGTGAAGGATAGTTGGTAAATAGGCTCGAATACCACCTAAGACACAAGGTTTTTCTTTGGAGATTGATTTTCACTAACTGGTGGTATACCGGTGTGAGTTCACTATAAATAAACAGTTCCTTCTCTTTATCATTCCGTCGATTTACCACTATCCCAACTCTTCTTCTTCTAAATTTTATCTTTAATTTCGAATTGAAAATTGATAATGGCCGTTATATCGCAGGTAGTTTGCTGCTATTTGGTTTAATCCGTACTATTGATGAAGATAAACTAATTGGTTATTCCTAGTCTTCCGCTAAATATGCATTTCTTGTATTATTTTAAAACTTGTTTACTACCTTTAATTAGCCGATAAATGGTCGATGATGAAATTTCTGTAAATTGATGGTGAAAATATTGTGAAATTAAAAAATTTAAGAAATACCTACAGAAGCAGTCACATGACCTAAATTGGTTTCACACTAGTTCTCTTAAACGATTACAATAAAATTTGTCCTAAATGAGAAGCTAGAAGTATAAATCCGGAGCACGGTAGTACCATGGGACTAATGGCGAAAAGCACACTACATAAACACGCAAAGAGAATAATAGTCCTAGCACGACATGTGGAAATACTCCATATAAAAGCAATTACAATGTACGTCAGTGAAACATAAAAATTCCCTATTTCCTACAAAATACCTTCACCGAGTTACCTCTGTTATATCGACGTGTTAATAACAAATTATATTATGCAATGAAAGTACTACATATACACCAATATCAAACATAATAACTTTCAATAATTATGTCCAAAGCATAAAACTGTTCATTTAATCAACTTTTCTGCTAACCCTGGGAACGCAGACGTTTTCGTTAAAAATTATTAAGCAGGAGAGAAAAATCCATGGTTATTTTTATTTGAATTTATAAATATAATTCTACAAAATTAAAGTTGAATGACTTATTTTTGGGCAACGATCAAAGTTTTAAGTTTATTTTAATTATGAAGAATCATTATATCGAGTCTGTTCCTATATTTTGTCGTCATATAGAGTTTATAAAATTTAAATTTTTACGACAATTTGGAAGCCTGTATATTCTCCAAAATTGTTATTTTTGTAGCAAGTAATAATAAACTTTATATTGAGTAGACAGCAGGTACAGACTAACTTTAATAGAGTTATTCAGAGATTCAAAAAATTGGAAATACAGGAAACATTATATTTGGTGTCCTGGTAATATGGTGGCATAATGGTCGTAAAACTAGTTAGGTAAAACCGCCGTAGTAGTAGATCTTATAGATCTAAAAATTGAGTTATTGTATACTCCTGTACATCTTCAATTTGACCATAATTTTGCATACTAGATTAATTATTGTTGATTTGTGTTTTATTTGTGTGTTATATTTTAGATTTTATAATATTAAATTTCTTTATTTTAAGACAGTAAAGACGACTGGACGTCATATATTCAGATTTTTAAATCTTGTAGGATTTCATATATTAGTTATACTAGAAAATTATTTAGTTTTAAATGCAAAACTACATACTTGACTTTTAACAGATATAAAATCTCTCTTACGAATCTTAAAGTCAAATGTATTTTCAAAATTGAAGAAAATATATTTAAATGATGTTATACAACTTAGTTCTCGTATAATTATTGAGTCTATAGTAAATGCTAGTTTTAAATAATTATTTACGATGCTATAAGAAGTAATGTCTCTAAACATAACTTCTTATTAAAATGGCAAACATAGTCTAGTAGCATACGACTTCTAGTATAAAATAATATACACAGATTTCTATCAAAATAATAATGAAAAGTCGAAATAATTACCCACACCATTATATCTCATCGAAAATAATGAATGACTAGAGTTCTGTAATCATTTCTGAAAGAAAGGGGGAAAAAACAAACATACAAACAATAAAAACAACGTTGCCACTAAAAAGTAGATTTTAGTTACGGTTACGTCGAGTTTAGTACACAAACGAAGCAAGCTTAAACTGTCTATATCAAATATATTTTTCAATGTTAGAGTTAAATTTCGCTAAAAGTTAATAGGGCAGACTATTTTATACCTCTAATCTACCGTATGAAATACTTGGGCGGAAACTCAGTAATAAAGTTATATTGTTGTCTTTCATTCAATGGAATTAAATTATTTTATACGTCTTATTCATTTCACATAAATATCTACTACAGTTCCTGATGAATTCATATTTCAATTTAAGTAAAAGATAAATGGTATAAGCGGTCGCAAGAATGTAGATATGAACCTTACGTGATACAGTAAATCTAATCTCAGAATTCTATTGAAAGTGCGGGTAGAGTATACTAATTTGTTGTTTATTATTTGGTCCCTCCAATTTGTTGTGTTCTACTACTAATATTTTGATTCACTCCATTCCTAATTTAAATTGTTTGCGACAAATTTCAAAGAAAAACTTTATACAATACAAGATAGACAAATTATTTCGATACAATAAATGCCATTGCAATACTATAGTAAATGAATCAGTACCAAAATTTCTCCTTATTATCTTTCTTCACTTTGTTTTCAAGAAAGAAACTACAATCTAATTTATTGGATAATGCAATTAAATTGTCAACTTAAAATGTAATTTGCTCCTTTATAAAATCTGGAGACTGGGTCATACGCTACATGTAGATAGTTTCCTGTTATAGGACTCAGTAATGTAACTTCTTTTATATAAACCGAAATAGGGTATATTTTATTATGTTAATATAATAATAACAAAATGTGTTTTTAATTGTTAAAACAGATTTAATAAATTGTAGTTTCTGTCTAGGTCATGGTCCAGAGGACGAAGTTTATTTCCAGTTACACACATACCTCTTACTTGATTATTTTTTTATTAAAAAAAAAAAAATCAAACCAGGTAACTCCAAGTCAAACACTAAAGTAAATTAAAAGCAACTCCTTGAGCACAATGTCTGGACCATAACAGATATTCTTAGAATACTTTCAAAAACACAATAACTAATAACGGATAAAGGAATAATAAAACATCTGGAACATAAACACTGACAGACAAACCAACAACTTCCTTCGTTTTTTTTCTGCCATCAAGTTTCCCACACGTGATTTATACGTTTATTTAACATGATCGCAACTTCACAGAAAATTCATTTATACATAGTCCAAGAAATGCTTTATCTACAGGGAATTGTAGTTATTATTTCATTTGAATGTTTTGAAACAATAATATAAGAAAACCTACACAAATATAAAATAACCACATGCAAACTTTTGATTACATTCCAGGAATTAATCGCATACTCTTGTAATTTCCTATTCTAATGAAAGACTGAAAATTCAGAGGTTCTTCTTGTATATTATCTCTTGAATATAGAAAGGAAGTTAATTTATCTTTTACCATTACATAGAAATTTTGAATTATAGAAATATAAAGTACGTTCAATAATGGAACATGGTTTTATCTGAAGTTAGAATTCATATAATGTATTATAAATGAAATTCCTTTATTTTATAATTCCAATACATCTTTTCATACAGGGTACCATGTTTATTCCGTGATAAGACTATGCTGTTTTGAAGTTAATCGCTAAATAAATATATTGTTTAGGCTGTATAATTAACGTGAGTAATAAGTTTTCCATTTCCACTTCACTTACTGGGGCTTTCATAAGGAATCGGTCTTGTGTAAACGACATAAGCCAAAATTGGATTCAGCCGTCTCCACGTGAAGAAAGTCGAATTCTAAAATAGTGGTTGTTTTCATTTTTCAAGTTGTTGAAATAACCTAGACGTTTTAATATCTATTTCCAATCTGTATATTTTAAATTGTAGTATAGTCTAACTTGTTAGTCTCATCCTGATTAAAATAGTGTACTTATTTTTAAATGGTGGATTTTGAAATGCTGTTAACTATTGATCTACTACCTAACACTTATTAAGTTTTTAGTTGACATACATTTATTTTATATTCCATGATAATCCAATAGACCATGTAATTGTATATGTTAAAATTGTAACACTATGTTTCACACTTGGTCGTATAATTATACAATATATTCATCATTAACTTATTGTCCACTTGTTTATCTGATACAATAATCACAGTAATACCTCGTAGAGATTGTCAAAATATCAGAAAGTTAGTTCATTTAAAATTTAACGAATTTTCTAATTTTTTCATGACTATTCAGTCATCAAATTTACTTAATATTTACTTTAGATTTAGGTTAACCAAATATATACAGTGTAATTATTTATTTGTCTAAAATTTAACACATAATATAAAACAAAACCACATTATTTGTTATTTATACACAGCATTTTGAGCAATTTCATTGAAGAAATATAGAGTGAACATATATCTAAAAAAAAAACATTTGAATCACGTGCACAACCTATACAAATAAAGATTGATATAAATATCATGCTTTCAATTAGACTATCGCATTTCTTAAAATTGACTTTAAAGTTTCCAACTGGTATTGTTGTAAAACAATCAACTACTTGCATGGCATGAGGGTAGGAATAGAAGAGACACAACAGAAGGTCCCAACAGACCTGAAAGGATAGGGGAAAGATCTAACTGAATACAAGATGAAGAAAAGTTCAACAACTTTACCTTATGATTACTACACCCATAGTCACTATACGATTCCTCTTGCAAGGATGGTTTAATCCCTGTGAGGAATAGAAAAATTACGGTTTTGACATAACTTTTGAATTGAAACTGTAATAATAAAATTGATATCCAAATATGGCTACGAAAGTTGTCATTACGGCCAAAGTAACGCGATGAAAAACTGTCTATTAGGATTAGCCAAACAAGGGACTGTTACTTCTAGGATTTAAAAAAAAAAAGAAGAAAATGTATATAGAAATCTTTGAGAAGTTAGTAACATAAGTAAATACAAATTTCGAATCGGAGTTTTGTACCAATAGTTTGATTTAAAAAATATATATATTAAATTGTTTTAAATGTACCATATGGACTTAAAGAAAAATTACCACTTAACATAATTGCGTCAGTCTAAAACTGGAAATAAAAAGTTGCACTAAAAGTGTTTTATCAATATGGGCATGAGTTTTGAATAAACTCAAGATATTTTATCAGTAAAAGACACATAAGTTTGTGAGTAAATTTGAAGGGTGAATCCTGATCACTGTTGTGTTCATTATTATTTTGAAGTAATGAATAATGAACTATTATTATATTTTTACTTGATTTTCGTCTAATTCATAAGTTTTAGTAAATATCATCACATTTTACTTAACTTTAATATTTTTCTACCTATGAAATTATTTATCATGATTCATTTTCATTGTTTGATGAATCTACTTACTTGTCGTTTCTTATGTTATAAAGATATTATGTGTGTGTGTGTGTGTGTGTGTGTGTGTGCCAAAATTTTCATTTTCTGTTTGGTACGTGTAAAATATATTGCTATATTTAATCACAGATTATATTAGTTTTATGCCGTTGTGAAAAAACGTAGCTTCCCCAAGTTCTATTATACGCTGACACTAAGTGTGAAATGTCAAAAATAATATTTAATATGGAAAACTCATTTTAAATAAATAAATTACTGTTTTATTGAATTTAATAGGTTTTTTATTGTTTAGCTACAATTAACATTATATACATATAATTTTTTTCTTATTTCAAAACCAAGGTACAATGTTCCTTATTTACATTGATAAGTAATACCTAGAAAAGTACAAACGGTTACCTTAAAACTGAGTAATAATTTCGCTTTATAATACAAGTAAACCATCTTTGACAAACTAAGGAGATAATTTCCTCAGGGAAGACTGTGAAAGTGACGTGTTTATAATTCAGCTTTATGTTACTTCCCCACTTAATATTTTGTTTTACTTTAAGTGATGCTACGTAAGTGGGTGTAATATGAAACTCTTGTGGTGCTGTAGTATATTAGACTTCACTTTCTGTTAAAATTACTATATGCACTTCTTTTAATCAAGTTGGGAACGATCGTGCATAAAACGAGACTGAAGTGTAATTAATAAATTACTGATGCAGCTTTGTTTTCTATTAATGAATATTGAGTTTTCAAATTTTCAATAACTATGAGGATACTGAGTTATTGAAATATAGTATTTTTGTTGCATATTTTTTCATAAAATAAAAAGTAACATAAAAACAACGATAATCAGTGGTGCCTATTGAAACATGCAATTTAAAAATAAAATAAGTTCACGGATTTTGTGACATATATTTTTTAGGTTATCAAAACTAAAATATCCCCTAAAACAATAACAAACACATATTTCTCATCTCTAAACGTTGCCCTTAAATTAAAGTGAGAGAGTAAATAATTTTGCAGGTTCTGGATAAAACTGAAATCTAAGCAAATAATCGAATTGGTTAAATGGTAAAGAACTATAAATTATAGTTTAAGGGTTAGGAGAATACAACTGAAATTTTATGTATATATATTTTTAAATTTCGAAAACCGACCCCAATTCGTTAAAAAAAAAACTCAAACCGACAACCGGAAGCTACATATCTAATTTCAAGTTTACGTCCCAAATATCTTCTTTTTTTTGGTCTAGAGGAGAAACTAATATTGCATACTTTATTTTCTAAACAATATACGTAACAAATTTTTAATGTTCGATTGTCATAGTTTTAACTTTTCAGTTTATATTGATCCATTGATTTTATTAAGTTCTCTCTTCAATTGTGGTTTTAGTCTACTTTTCATTATGGAGACTGATTTTAAAATTTAGAGCAGAAACGTATCTTTTCTTAACAAAATACTCTACTCTTTGTTTGTTAAATTATTTACTCTTCTTAAAAGTTGTAGGTGGAGAAATAGCGATTTAATGAAATTTTTAATAATCTCTCGAACGTAGGTGTACTACCAGCCAAATTTTAAAATTTAGATCTGGGTATATTAAAAACTACAAATTAAGTTGTGAAAGATTGCGGGGAGCACAGTTTTGAATATAACTACATTACTAATTGTTGTACACTTTAAAACTATTTCCACGACAATCCGTCCTTGCTGAAAGTTTCTTCTTAATACATCGTAATTTCAAATATAAAATTCCCTGATTACCAAAAACTTAAAAAATTATCATAACAAACTTGTGTTATTAAAAAAAAAAGCTGTTAGCTTAGTAAAAAGGGTTAGATGAGGTTACAATGGAATAACAAAAGCAAATAAATTCTTTAAGAAATCGCCGGCCACTGACTTATTACAGCCTTTGTGAAACTAAGCCTCTAGAGCATAGTTCAGCAGATTTGCCCTAATAACGAGTTTTAATATTCCCCTCCCTACCTCTTTATGGGAGAGGTTAACTGGAGATTAAATGTAAACATCTTTTAAGGACCTCATCTGACACATATTAAGTTCCGACAGTGAAATTGTCTGCGATACGTTTATCATCCTTCAAATTATGTTAGGTAATCAAAACAACGCAAAATTTCAAACATTGAAATAATTAGTACAATTTGATAACGTGTTGTTGTTGCTATAAATATTGAAAATTTGGTTTTAAGATGCAATTATTTATTATGCCCAAACAAATTATAAAAATAAAATCGGCTAAGTAAGTGAATTATTTTTAAAAAACGGCTTTTGTTTTAAATAAATGTAGTATTAATTGTTGTTCAGAAAGATGTACTACATATTTTGAAATATATTTTTTAATTCTTACATAATCAATTTTAATTTATAAATATTGTGAAATAATAGTGTTAATAATTCCGGCACAGTTTATTCCATAAATTTGGTATATAAATAATTCTAGAATACGTATAACCTTAAGTTACCAGAAGATTTATCATAGAACATGACAGTGAAGGCAAACATGTAATTATTATATAATATTTACCTTGGCACATGTTAACGATTATATCCCTGACTTATACAATGTACAATGTAGACTCTAAATCATAAAAGGACTCCCGATTTGATTTTATTATCATTACATGATTGACTTGTTATTTATAATATTAACGAAATAAATGAAAAATCATTTGCTCCGTAGTTTAGCTAATTATTTTTAATTTTTTGGGATAGTACATTAATGATTTAAATATCAGTCGTATTGGACGAAAAATAACTTTTACTTTTAAACCATCGTAAGAACACGGCAACAAAATAATTAGAATATTTTCGGTGGTATCCCGTCTTCAATACAAAGTTGAATAAGTTTTAATACTCTTTTATGTCACAATTTATCGTACATTAATTTTCAAAGCATAAAAAAAAGATTGTATTTTATTATAATAACTATATTTTATTAATTTTGTTTGGGAAATAAAGTTGCATCAATAATTCTTGAATTACACTCATGTCTTGTTTTACAGAACATGTTTTCTAAACTTAAATTATAAGTGCATTCTTAATTTTACTCTCTCAGAGAAAGTAAAATTACAACCATACCACGAGAGTTTTATATTACCCCCGTTAAGTAATAAATAGCATTTGAAGCGAAATTAAATTATAGTACATAGGAAGTAATCTAAACACGTTATTTCCCCAGTGTTAACGGAGGAAGTTACATGCTTAGTGTGCATAAAATGGATTACGTTTAATATAGGGAGAAATTCAAATTCAGTTTTAAAGACATAATTCTACTACATTTAATGAAAATTACTCATCAGTGCTATATTTGAATAAGGAATATAATGTGGTGTTTTATTATTGTTTTAATTTTAGAACAAATGAAAATGTTTTAATTACAAATTAAAAATTGGAGTTATCCTATAAAAAAACGTATTAAAATAAAATACTGACAAAATTCAACATACAAGGTAGTTCAGTTATTACAGGTTATTAAACTACTGTTTAATATGTAAATACATGACTCCATTTTATAATGTTATTTTTGACCAACAATTTGGCAGGTGTCGGTGTATATTAAAACATGGGAATACATAGTTTTATTAAAAAGGATTTACTTTTTAAATAATCCGAGGATAAATATGCACCAATAGTCTCACACAAAAAGCGTAGAACATAACATTTTGGCAAACATAAGGTATATAATAATTCCAAATACGACACTTATTAGTCAAAAGACAAATATGAATTTTTAAGTCCTAAACGAATTCATAAAATATATAAATTATCACCCTAATATAGAAATAAAATTATAGATTAGAAATAATTTAATTAAAACCTAAATGAAGACAGCATCCGTTAGTATTGGTTTTGACATTTGCTAATTATCTCACATCATGTATTTTTATATGCGGATCATAAAACTCTATATTTAATATGATCAAAATCAATCCTGACAATTTTGTGACTGAAACTATGTATCCACTATGTTTAAGTGGATGTATATTCTATAAATCCACGTGTTAAAGCAAATTTCTGAAAAATTCTTAAAGAGGTGTGTAACTGTTTTTATCTGTGTGTAAGAAACCCCTATACAAAAATTTTAATTTATTTTACGGAACTAATTTATCAGTGATAATGTAAGACTTTTTTAGTCGTTGGTGTAACATTTTGTTATGTGTTACACTGCAAGTTTGTTTTTCATTGAGTAACCTGTGGTCACCACATGGAGTTACTTTCAGAGTTATGGATAAAATTTGACACAAATGGCAGTGTGTCACTCTAAATTCATTATATTAAGTCATCATTGTAATTATTGTTCCTGAGCGGGGCATACTTATTTTGAGTAACTTGTGATAATTATCATATAATAGACCTTTCTTCTATTATATGAGAGTTTAAGTCAATGTCACTCTCTTTCATATTTAATATCAGTTCTCTCTCTACCTACTCTTTTTCTTAGAGTATTAGAACTATGTATCTCTAATACATGTGCTCTGTTTTTTTTTTTTTTTTTTAATTTTAATTCTGGCGATGATGACCGAGATAGTTTCAGGAAAAAGGAAACCCGGAAATCCTTGCCTATAAAGAAAATGGCTGCCTGGAGCTCATCATTTCATTAATCTCAGTATAGCCTAATAAAGAACTGCCCTATTTTGATACAAAAACGTGCTCGTAAACAATCACATTAAAACTCGCGTAAGTGAGTAGCAGGTATATGTTTGATATTGAGTTGTTCCTTTGCGTGTAATATACCTTCCAGCCTAATAGTTTACATCTATTTGCATATAACAGACAATACTACATCCATAAGCAAAGCGAACACGACACGGAATAGTATAGTTAGCGTGACAATGATAATGTGCGTCTGATATTTCCTGTAATAATAAAACACATGCATCAGTCAAAAAGTTAAACTGTTTTTAATACAGATTTATTTCTGCGTTTCATACATATTTATAAGTTAGAAACACAAAACGTAAGTAAAATAGCATATTTACATAAATTTTATCAACATCTATTAATAAATATATGTAATTGAAATTTGTTTAGATATATTACTTACAGACCATATCAAAGAATTAGTAAGTATGTATGATAAATCAGAATATATAATATAATTAATGTTTTAAAAATTATGGCTTAAGAAAACCGAAAAAAATTGTTGACGCTCCATCTGTCCATTTTTAATGTTGCCGTTTGAACGTCTAAAAACAAAAATTCAAAAGTGGTCACAGTTATTGAAATGTATCATCACGTGTCTTTTGGTAATATGAAGTATTATTTTATTCCCCTCAATCTCTATTATTCTTTCTTATATATACGCCAATATATATTTATAACTATAGCTGTCCTCCCAGTTAACATGTCAACTCAATATCGTAATCAGGCGCGAACTGTTGAGCTACCTAAGGTAATTACAAAACCTCCCACAATGTCAATAAAGATACCGATGGCATATCACTGTTAGTCTTTGTAATAGACTGTTAAGTGCACTCTGCCTGACTAGTAAGGGTGTTGGCCCATATGGATTAAGCTCATAGGCCCGGGTACATGTTTCTCTAGTAGTTTCTCCAATGCCTTCATAATGAAAGATGTCAGACAGATCGGTTTTGCTTTAGAATATGTTACCCGTCCACGCTAGAAATATAAAATACTCGGGCTGGCTTCCACGCTTTTGACTATGAGTTGAATGACTTGACATTTGCATTTACATTCACAGGGAGAAGTGATATTAAATCCACCACAGATGGATAACGATCAGACTACTGTTTATACTGTATTACGTATAACGCAAATAACATTTTAGAAGTCAACACAGCGAAACACTGTTGAAACGACTTTTAGCCATATAAATGAACACGGAATAAATACACATAAAACAAGGTTAGATTTAGGAATCTGCTAATACATCATTTTAATTTTTATAAATTTGTAAGATTACTAGTTATTATTTGTTAGTACTATTGTATTTATTACTTGTTAACAGGCGTTTCATATTCTTTTCGGACAACACAGAATTTGCCTTAAAACTGTGATGGTAACTGTGATTTCTCCCAATTTTAAAAACCGAAATTGAAAATTTTTGAATATACAATGTTTGTTCTAGTTGTAAATACTCTTACGTAAGGTAGTTTTAAAGTAATGTGATGGAAATATTACCTTTGCACTAAATAAAGTGTAATGAATTTGTAAGTGCAGAAATGTAATTAGAGTTTTGAACTTCGTGCCTAACAATTTTTAGTATTGTTTCCTCTGTACCAACGTTGAAGGGCAATTTTCATCTCTAATCACTCCATGTAAAACAGATGATACTAATTATATTATGCGTGACGTCACAAATGGTATTCCTTTATTATTTAAGAGGCCAAATGTACGAGGAATACGAGATATAAACGGTAAATCACTTCGTTTAAATAACGACAATGCAACGACCAAGAGTTTCAGATTTTGGTTGTTATTTTTATTTGTTTCCCTCCATACTTTCTATGATGATTGAAAAACAGCCATTTCCACAAGAAGAAAACCTAATAGGTTTACTTTTTAAATATTAAGTCGCTATATTATTGGTAAGAACATTTTTTATTCAAATAAACGAAGTTTCTATAGTATATATCAACTCCTGTTATCCAGTGATGAATAAATTATTTGAAAAGAGTGAACATAGCACAGTAGCCGAAGGCTATGATGGAACTAAAACTATTATCCTAATCCAGTGATAAAGCAAAGGCCTAAACGCTCAAAATCACTAAGACATACAAAAGTAATCAGGAAAAAAAATACGTCACAGAACTAATACATGAAATGTCAAATATCAAGATAACACGTATCACATACGGGTTGATTAAAATAGCGATGATTGTTTGTCAACGGTTGTGTGACTTACGGTGTTATTGGGGTAAACAACTTTTTCCCCCTCTCTGGAAGTCATAATGGCCTTATTTTTACAGTGGTTTGACTGATAGAATTGTCTTTTAGTTTTATATATAAGGCTTCAACTATTTATCATGAATATAAGTTTCTTTTTGTATTATTCTTATTTTTTCCAACTGAATCTGTCATTTTGTTCAAGTATGTTCAGATGTTTAAAATTATCTACTAGCATGCCTAATGTGGTTTCATTTTAACATTTTTATTCTCTAATAATGTGAATAGAGATTTTAGTGTCACTACATACAGAAGAGTAAGGGTTAAACTAAGGGGCTACATTTAAATAATTTTAACAAGCATAATAAAATAAATTTTGAAAGAAATAAAGAGATTTGCATATTCTTCTTATGGCATTTAAAGTAATTTTGAGATTCTTGTTGAACTCTTTACGAATAAATAATAAACTATTGCTAAAAAAAAAAAAACGTACTAACCTTATACGTACTAGTTTACTATTTTATAATAGAAGCTTACAAGTAACTAATTATTGGTTTCCAATAACAACGTCTCATCTTCCGAGAATATCTCACTAATATACAAATAAGTAGACCTAAGTCTTCATGGAGAAAGACATTGAACGGTGTTATCAACATTTCCTTCACGTTTTACCGGAATGCGTAATGCTGGGACACTACAAAAAGACAAGATAAATAGCCCTTCGAGAGTACTAAATTCTACGTTTTTGTACGAAAGCATTAGGGAAGGACCGAACAATTTGGCAACAGCGCAATGTATTCTCATTTGGTGTTACGCACTGTGGAAGAACAGGATTAGGGTGTTTCATTTTATGTATAGGACTATTGAATTAAGACTAACACGTGTCAAGAGAGGCTTTTAGCAAAAAATATACGATTCCTATTACTATGATTGAAAAATAAATTATATAATTATATTCTAAATTTTTTATTTTATATGCTATAGCAACGTAAGGAGTAGTTATTACAAATAAATGTAATAATTATTATGTATGTCTACAATTGATTAATAAACATAGTTTGCTAATGTGTTACCTAATTTCACATAAAACAAATAAATCTTACATAGTTATTTATTCTGTAAAATAAAATCTTTAAATAACAACAACAAGAAATTCATAAATAAAACTACAATATCTATCTTTAACTTAAAAGCATAGAATTTTATGTTTTTATCTTAACAAAAAAACTCCATTTAGGCAATTATCCTGGAAACAAATAAAAACCTTAGCTTTCATCATTGTTGTAATTTATATAATTGGGTGACCCATAATCCAGAATAGATTTAATAACAAATTATAAAAATATCTTTTAAGACGTCTCTAACCGTCGTTTGTTTTAAAGTGTTCAGTGGTAGTTTCTTTCATAAAGTTATTTTCATGCTCTCCACAATAACTTCGATCTTTCCACATTATTATTTATAAACCACAACGTTATAATAGGTTTACTCCTAAAATGTTTACATTTTTGGCAATCATGATTCATCAAAAAAGTATTTTATATATTATGTGTACAAACATGTGTGTTAGTTGCAAGTGTATAAATGATTAAAATGTTAAGTTACAAATATTGAATAATTATGTCTCTTAGTAGATGAAACAAAAATAGCATAAAATTAAATATATGAATATAAATAAAAGATATATAATTGGCTTCTTAAAAGTATTTATAGAATTATAAATTAATTTAATAATCCGGCGCCTTTCAAACAAACACACACACCAGACTATTTTGGATTTATTCGTTTGTGTAATTTCTATTCCTCAAACTATTTATTAACATGGTTGATCCAGCATCGTAATTTAAGTAGGGATCAATAATGTGTAACAAATCCTGGTTACGAAGCACCTAGATTTACTGTGACAATAACAAGATTTGATGACCCAACGTATGATGCCCAATAGTATATAATCTTTAAAAAATATAAAACAATAATACAGCTAAAAAAAATTATCAATAAAATCTTAAAATCAACGTCCAGTCGACTGCTGCAATTGAAAATCATGAAATGTTTTTTTTTTAAATTTTTATAAATTGTAACCAAGTACTTTTTAAATATATGAGTAACAAAGTAGATATGTGTGTCTCAACAATATTTGTTTATTTATCTTCTGGAACATCTCGAAACAATTGCTGGCTTTAAGACAGTTTGAAATTGTTACGTACAAAGAGGAAAAGATGTAGTGGGGAAGTTTTAAAATAACACAGAAAAGGCGGTTCTTCTCAACGTTGCCAAGTCGTACCATATAAAATGTGAAATTAATGACATGAAGAATTTAAGAAGGCATTAAACAGGTTAAATGTACAACAAACCTACATAAAGATATCACATCATTATTTGTCCACACTTTTAGTCATAAAATGCGACTTTACAACAGTTTTGTTAAAAGCAGAGCAGCATACAAATGAACGAAACCAACTTATTTCAACAAAATGAAACCAACAATTAAATCCAAATAAAATATAAAAATAATATTGTACTATTTATTTTATTTCTGTTTTTGCGACTTTCATGTTATTTATTAATTGATGAGCATTACATAGAAGAAAAAAATAGTTAGACAACAAAATCGTACTCTTACATCTCAAAGAAGGCAAAAAATGGAACTACGAGCAGTAATTTCAAGAATTAATAGTTAATTAAATGTTCCCATATCCAGAACAAGAAACTAAACAACAAGACGACGTTGACATGAATAATAATCACATTCAATTCTTACAAAATTTATGCTACAAATCAAAAACAAACTTCTGATTCTTTTGATTAATTGCCAAATCATAGCTTATATACAATGAAGACAAACTTTTTGGGTTATACAGACCTTTGATTTAAATTAAAGTTTGATCTAAATCACTTTAGCTGAATTTCAGATATTTTACTTCCAAATTGAAAGACTATATTTAGGGGGGGGGGGAACGCAGGAGCTGCATGGGATCAATTTTTTTTTTAAATATTCAGTGCCTATTTGAGAAATCTATTTTGGTCTCGTGGTGCATTAATTTTGAATTATAAATAGAAGAATAATCCAGTAGAGATATACTAAAATGCACTAAATATCAAATTTTATCACAATCGCTATACACGATTGTTTTTTTATTTCCTTATTATTAAATGAGAAAAATTTTTTGGTTGTTACACATTGTAAAAAACAAATTCAAAAAGAACATAAAATATAGACCACTATCCCTCGAATCCTCTAATTTCACCGGAGTTTGAAAAAAAAAAATTGGTCCAGAAAAACCTGATGGAAAAGAGGGCTGTAATCCAAGATTACATGAAAAAACGTGTAGATCCAGATAGGGACCCTCGGAATGGAAACTTCTTTACTCACTATACATTATAGATGAGCCGCTAAGGGTAACCCGTGTAGTTTGTAGCACAGTAGATAATTACGGCAAAATTTCAGCTTCACACGTGTTTTTTATTGTAGGATGTACATATATTTAAAAATTAAAAATATGGAAAAACCTCATTCCTTGCCTCAGTGGACCTCCAAACAAATATTACCTTGAAAACTCAACATTGATTTTGTTTGATCTGTTGAAAATCAATTCAACCATTTTCACTTTAGAGTCGACCACTCATTTGTTACTTGCCCTGCCGTTTGAGGCATTTCGTTTTTAATTTACATAGTAGAGAAATTTATGTGATAGTTAAAAATAAATCTCTGTCAGGTAATTAGCGAAAAGAATTGTTTCATCTTCTAAGAACCTCAATAGACTGGAGTTTGAAATTACATCTCTTGTCTGCACACCAATAACGAGGGAACTGACTTTTATTGAATTTTGTATATGAAATTATTCATTATCTCTCGGCACATTTAGATTAGTTTTCCCCAAAATTTATGAGTTAAAAGAATATCTTGTTTTCAAAATTCTCCCAAATGATTTTGATGTAATTTTATTAAAATATGAAACTCTAGGAGAGATAAAACTTATTAATTTACAATTTAAATAAAAACGAATTACGAGAGTAATTAATTTAAAAAAAAGATGAATCATGAGAGACTTCGTAAAAGTTTGAATATCTGAAAATCAATATATATATATATATATATATATATATATATATATATATATATATATATATATATATATACTGTATATTGTAATGCAATATGATTTATAACCGAAAGTAAAAGGGTCAATAAAGTGGGGTTCTTGAATAATTTGGAAAATAGTGGAATGAAGTCGGCTTTTTTTCCTTTTTTTTTTTTAAACGACACATTTTGTTTGAGCCATAAAGCACTAAATGAAACGATTTTTTTTCAAAATCGTTATGATTTTATCTTATGCCAGTTTTTTACTTAAATTTTAAACTTGAATGTAACTTATTAGATTGATGTAAAAACGTTTGTGCTCCGTTTATTTTATTCGGTTTTGTTTTTAGCATGGTTTTGTTTTGTAATGCATAGAAACCTTATTTTGTTCACAATTTGAAATGCCACACGTTTCAGAAAGGAAGTAAGGTACTAGTAATTAAGATCACCAATTAAAAGTAGCCCAGTTTAAAGCAATGAGATTTTGAAAAGTTAACAAAAAATTATTTTAAGTAATTAAGATTAGAGCTGATAATAAATCTTTCCTAAACTAGGTTGTCACAAACTGTATAACATTTATTTGTCTTCTTTAAGTGAGCAGCCATTTTGTGGCCAATACATCACTCGTAGCTTTGGGAAGGAGCCAGATATTAGGACCACATAAAGCTATCAGTTTACATGAGAATGAACGTTTAACTTGTAGATAGTATTTCTTTTGTAATTTACAGACAATGTAAAAATAATGGTCTTACAGATTTGTCAATATGAAACTTTAAATATTTTTTTTTTTGTATTTAACTTGTATGTGTGTATAATTTCATTTAGTGTACATACATATCTACAGTAAATATTTATTTAAATAGGATTAAAACGTTTTCTATAGACAGAAATACGTTCTAAAAATTTTTTCATAGAAAAAAAAAATGTTTTCTTAAAAATAAAATCACATATAATTTACAGTAAGTTAAATTGAAATAAAATGTGTTTACATAAAATTTAAAGCGATTTAGAATACACTTTTTATCGCTTACTTTTAAAATTTAACATATTAATAATTAGAAAACATATTAACCACATATAGAAATATAAATACACTATCACTAAAGTTCCAATTAATTAAATATATTATTTAAACATGTAATCAATAAGAGATATTTGATAGTTCTGAGACATTATTTAAATTTAAAAAAATACCATTTTATGAATGGTTCATCATTGGTTTTATGAATATACTTCATGTTAAGAATTCTTTACAAATTTTAAAATTAATTTTTTAAGCATAAACAGATATTTAAAAATGTTGAGGGTACTCGGAAACATTATATCACAAATATGCTAAATGGTTCTAGAAAGTACTGTATGTCATAGTCCAGTGATGTAAGCACGAAATAGATAAGTGATAACGGAAATATATAGCCATTCCTACCAAAGAAAGATTGCAAGTGGAGTCTTATGTAATCGTCTAGGGTTATAGAGTGAAATAATATATACAGGAGTAAAACAGGGTGGAAAATGCATTATGAAATTCTACCAGATGTGTCAGAAGTCCCGCCTCAACTAGATTTTGAAGTGAATGTAAAACAACCCGTTTTGTGAAAAAGATACCCCACTCCCTCCCACAAAAATGATTGCTCGCAAATAAAAGTTCAATAACACAATATTTGAAAGATGCGAGTAGTAAACTGCACAAAATGAAGGCAGATATTGCCCCAATTAAAATGCCTGCCGTTTAATTTTAAAAAAAGTAATCGTCGTTGCTGTACCACACTGGAAAACATTGCTGGAAATCACATTTCATATATTTGATTCGAATAAAAATAAAATTAGTATTGAATATGAAAATGATGTTATATATTATCACTATTTATTCGGGTTTACAGCATTGTTTTCTATTAAATGTTTTATTAATTTATTTAAATTAGAAAGTGCGAACATTATAATTTCAAAAAATCTATCTAATCCACACGTGTCCAAAATTTGTAATCTCACTAGATCATAAATCCTTAGAATATGATTCTAACACAATTTAAATGTTTACTGTAACTTAATTTCTTCTTTACGTCAAACATCTTTTCAAGCAAAAGTAATAATTTAGCTATATTCCTGTATTTCAAAAAATTATCGGCTGCTACTTTAGATTGGAGCTACGTTGTGACCTTTATCTTGCACGGTGTTTTTGTATTTTCTTTTCTTTACAAAGATGAATATTACTCAAAAGTGTTGAAAAAAATGTTAAAATTACCCCCATAACCTCCATTTTTAGGGGTTTGCCAAAAGTTATATATACTAACATTATTAGTGATTCAGCATGTTTCATTTTTATATATTAATTTCTTTCACACACACCAAAACATAGTGTTGTATTATAGACGTATACCTACTCTAGATCACAACACCCTTATGGGGTCACTTTGGTGATTGGCAATTATGAGGGAAGGTAAAATTACCTCCTCAAAATCTACATTAGTGTTCAAAACTTTTTCCTGACAGAATCTTGCAACTTCTGTAACGCAAGCGTGTTTTTATATTTTCATCTAGATAAATTCTATATATTCCTAACCCTCCAAAGTTCCACTTACTAAAAGTAAACAATCCCCTTATTCTTACGTTACGGTCTGTTGCAACCTTTTAGCACGTCTTCCATTTTTCTTCATTAGTAAAGCTATACAAGAAAAGAACAAAATATTGACAAAGAATTTAAAACATAAATTTATTTGTTTATTTATTCTAGATTGTTTATGTGCGTGATTGTTTTATCGTTTGTAATGAAACTGATCCAAACATTTTTTTTATTTACAGCAAAATAATTTTTATTTTGAATAGTATAACAGGAAAATTAGGTAGTCTTATATTGCCAGATATTTTTCAGTGTAATAAAAAATTGGGTTTGATTGTTTGTATTTTTTATAGTTATTTTTTTATGTATGTTCTATTAAAAGGTGTAATTCTTTGACCCAAGGAGATTAAATACTTAATATTTAAAATAATCGATATATCTGAATCATATATGAATAAATTTGTAGTGTCATAATAATTGAAACCATTTTTTAATTTAACATCCATATTTTTGACTTTAACAAAAACCATCCAACAATTTGTAAAACCCAGCATACAACTGATAATTTTGTATTCAGTAAGACAGATATAGTGTTAGTTTATAGGGTACATTTGAAAAAAGTGTTAAAAAATTAGGGAGAGTAGTCACAAGAAATTATGCATTTACATTGTTTTCCTTTGCTTTAAATAATTCACTTATATACTTCTTATGTAGTCGGATCTTCAGAATTCTTCTTCTATTTTTATTTATTTCAATTATTGTTAATTTTTCACTTATACGTGATAAGATAGTGTTGTGTGATAAGTCAAAAATTGATGTCGAGTTTGTCACGAAATCATCCGTTATGAAGTCCCATAGCTTAAAAAAGTATCTTTGAATTATGTCTGTCTCTCTTCTGCCGTCTGTGTAGGCCAAACGAATAAACTTATATTTTATAAATTTTGGTATATTTGCGAGACATTGTTTATAATTTGGCATAACCTGCCATAAGACAAGAATTCATGATTCATAAACTGTTTCACACAAAACCAAGTAGTCAATATCTCTCCATCAATCCCGGTTCCCAGTTAACGGTAAACAATCGTCCATGGAGGTCTTATAATAACAATTTAAATTGTCAAAATCGATATTACTAGTTTCGTTTAATATATTGGAGATACGTACAATGAAAACTCATTCTAGCATGCAAAAACACAAGTGAAACAGAATCGAAATTGAACCTCGACCGGCGGTATTGAAAATTCTACTTCAGTCAACATATGAAACATAAAGAAAAAAAAGGGGAAAAAACACAAATAGTTTCAATTCTTTAAATTAACTAAAGTAAAATCAACACACCAACTTGGTGGCGCATCTAATGATGTATGCTGATTACAACTGAGGTAGACGATTTGGTGGTCTAAACGTAGATTTGTTTACGTGTTTTATTGTTGTAATAATTAGTGTGTTTGATTAATCTTACATTGTGAATGTTTCATAATTTAATATAGAGAATCTCTGTGTTGCTGTTGATTGCAATATAGAAAACACCAAAATGTTTACTATCACTATGATCACGTACTTAAAAGCGATGTTGAAAATGCTGCTCGATTTGTTATCCCAAACCATATTCAATATATAACGGTCCATGTTCCGAATATCTTCTGATATAGTCGTCTATAACTCATCAATTCTGTAGAAATTGTACAAAAAAAACTGACTTATGAATTTTATTCCAGAGAAAACAAAAGGGGGCGTAAAGATTCAGAGATGTTGTTTTCATAAATTATCATGTCCACAAACACTTTATACAATATTGTCATAGAAGTATGTCCTGTATGTTCCGTAGTGTCATCCAGCTGAAAGTAAGACTTGACTATTTCATATTCAGTCAATTGCTCAATAAAAACATACAGGCACAATGTTGGCACTTCCTGTTGGGGTCCATACTCACAAAGTAAAAATGGGTTCCTAAAATAAGTTATTCCACACAACAAAACCAAAAATCCTTTCATCATACATAACCATTTGTCGGGGATTTTGTTTACATCAGAGACGTAAATTTTAATGTTGACGTACGATTAGCACTGTCAAATGCATGCTGTAATTTTATAAGAGCGTAAGACTAGTTTCTTGTAATAGGCGTATGGACATTTACCACCTTGTAAAACAACAATATTCCTTTAATATCCTGATGAACTTCCTTGGAATTTTGAGCATGTAGAATGAGGAATTCAGTACATTTCCCTCTAGTACTATTATTGTTTTTTCAGATTTAGAAACGTCTCATGCAAAACAGGTTTCCCCGAATATCAGTCAGCAACCGCATTGCGCTACGATAAGGTATACGTGGTCTCCGAAAACTCTGTTGTTGGAAATCTTGTACATTCTCTAACACCATTCGTGTGTTGCAATATAGACGTACACTCTTCAAACACTTCTCACAACACCCTCAGGAGCTCACTTTAGGGAGTACGGGCTTGGCAATCGCGAGGGAATACAGCTATATCAACACCTTTTAAAGTAGTTTTAAGTTAGATCCCTCTATTTCCTATAAGGTCTCTCTTGACCAATTCTTGTTATTTTCTGACCTTGACGCTATTAGAGTATTCGTGGGCAAGGGGTCTTTCTTACAGGCTCTATTATTTCTTTTTATTTATAATGTGATGATGACCGAACTACGATTATCAATCTTTATCGAAAGGATAAATATTTTTGCCATTAATGACCAGTAGATAATATTAACAAACGCACGGTCTTTATTATTCCCCCTCCCCTGCTAGGTTCAATATGTTTGCCGACGACCAGGGCGAAGAGAACGTTAAATCCATATATTATCCTTATTTCTAATTAAGTGTATGATGTTACTTAAATATTTCCCAGAAACTAGTAATTTGTGTGTGTTTTATGTGCTGTAATCATCTAGCGATCAAAGATATCTTGATCCCTTCCAATTGAGTTATTAAAATTACAGTACATTGGAAACGAAATTTTATAGTAATAATTCAATCTAAACGGAATGACTAAAACTTACTTGGAAAAACTGTTCTTAGAGTCTGGTGTATTAAAATTAGAATGAAAACTTATAATTCTTGTCCTTCTTGAGTAGCAATAATAGTAAACCTTATTAATTGAAACGTAAAATTATGTGAATAGTATTACGCCAGACGGTATGAATACAAATTGGTTTGTTTTGAATGCAGAGACACTCCAGACATTAAATTACTTCTTATTATAAAATCCAATTAAAATTATACAAGTTAATATTTTACTCTACTGTTTTATTAATTAGTTTCATAGATTTTCTTCTTGTGGTATATATCAAAATGGAATATACAAAGTTATGCATATTTTCTCAAACTAAATTAACATGAGATAATTGGCATACAAATACACATGTAACCAAATAAATGATTTACCCACCATTGCACTAATATTTTCACTCAAAATTATGTTCAGAAAGATAAAGTAACATTGTTGAGTGGTTTTATATGTAGTTGAATAAAACTAATTTGCTCCAACGAAACTATTTATTATTTTATGTTTTTGTATAATGCCCACTCCTAGTTCTGTTTTAGAGTCCTTTACTAAGATATTCCGTTGTCGGTAGGAAATAAGTATTATCTTTAAGATTTAATGTTAAGTATTTGTATATTTTGTAAAAGGAAATTGTTCACATTCGATATTAAAAGATCCGATTTTTAGTACAAAAATATTTTAGATTTTACTTTACTTATTACTATTAAAAACACTTCTTCAAAAACAGTTTAAACCAAATCTGAGAACGGTTTAAAGAAAACTGCAGACTGAAAAAACAGACATTTTTGACTGGGGTTTTGGGGAAACACATCTATTATAATCTCGTAATAAAATTTTTCCTAATCAGGATATTTTATCTTTAAATATATAATGATAAAATGAAAAAGAATGTAATTATTTCTTCTAGTTGAGTTCTATCAAATATAAAATAATTTGATGTATCTTTTAAAAAAGCAATATTGAAAAGTAATGAATTAATAAAATTATGCAGCATACGATATGAATAATGTTTATTGTTGTGACAGTTTTGAATGATAGGGAGGGTGGGTATTTTGTATTTATCAAATTGGTGAATATAAAACATTCAAAATTCGAAATTTAGTGTAATCCTTCTAAAGTCATCTATATGAAATATCCCAATTAGTTTGACGCATAACAAACTACCTCCATTTTTGCTCACAGTAAAATTCTTCTATTATTCATTGTGATAGAGATTATTGGTATGTCTATTTTCAGATTCCACCCCCCCCCCCCCGCCCATCACAATACTTACTCTATATAATAGCAAGTGAGTACTAAAAAAGGAGGAAACTATCATTAAAACTTAACTTCTCTTGAATCTAAAGTTAGTCTATATTTTATTTGAAAAAGTAACATTACAAAATAACATTTTTTAAATATATAGCCTACAATTTATTGCAATGCAGACTGATAATTTTTAATGGAATGTAAGGGTGAGTATTCATGTTTATTGAATATGGTACATGCAAATATTGTAAAATTAATGTGGCCTCTGTAAAATAGACAAAAACAATATTAATACAGATTCACTCTATCAGTTTGATGAACAACAACACCCCTATTGTTCTGCATAGATAATTCCCCCATACATAATTGCAACCCAAATTATTTCAATCTTTGTTTAAATTTGTGATTGTTTAGAGCTTTTTGTATAAAATGTAGGGCTTACTAATATGAGTAGGCTACGGGGATGGCATTCCCGAAGGACCAGCTGAGTATAAAGTTTTCCGTGTAATCTTGGGATAGATATCCCATTCTTTCATCTTTATTATCAGTTTCTCTTAACCAACTTTTATTCTCTTTTGAACCTCGCGCTATTAGTTTATTCTAGTGCTTATGTACTTTAGTTTAGATGGTCTTTTCTCTTTTATTATAAGGCCATGAAGGCTGAGAGGTCCCTAAAGAACATGATAGGAAAATGCATATTCAACATTTAAATATGTAAGTACATATCACCATTTATACTGAGATACCACAGGGTAATGTAGGTCCTATTTATAAAATAAATACAAAGAACCAATTTCGAAAAAAACTTTTCTTAATTTTGTTAAATTACCAATAACATTTTACAAAATAAATTTACTTGCACAATTTGACGGGAATACATAAACATCACACGTATAGCTAGTATTTTTATTTTTATTTTTTAATTGTTTTTTTAATTATTTTTTATTTATTTATTTTTTGGCTTTTGTACTTTTAATAACAATTTTAAGGCTTTTAAGATTAATAACAATTTTAATTTACATCGTAAAAAAGTAGTTTGTGTTTTATTTATCTCAGATGTTTAAAGATGCACAAAATGAGTTATAGTGGGACACTATACGCCAGACGGGATAAAAATAATTTTAATTTTTTTAATTAAAAATAATATTCCGTTTTTAAACGTATCTAAATTTTTGTTAACGTACTTGTACAATAATAGTTCACTTAACTGAGTCGACGGAAAGAAAAATGTGCATCCCATACGGTACAGCATAATAGCTAAAATGTATATATTAGTAACAACAGTAATTAATTGTCTATATTCATGACCAGATAGTGTTTTGATAGTTTTGTAGGTCACCAGTAGTAAGGTGACCTTCCTCTGGGTGTCATCAATAAACCAAACAGTAGTTCTGGTTAGATATTCTAGTAAAGCAATGTCAGGGAGTGATGTCGAAAACTAAGTAATATCTAATATTACATTTTCATTTTAAGGGACGTTTATTAAAGTTTCTTAAATTCAGATCACCCATTTCAACTCTACTTAATTACTTAACTGAATGCACATAGTTAGAATTATGAGGCTTTCAATTTCCTGCGCATATTTTATCTTACTTATCTGTTCACAGACTATTGAGTCACGCAATTATTATTATAAACTCTTTTTAAAATATAATTTATTTTCTATTGATGAAAGTGTATACATTACTTCTAGTAATATTTCTTGATACGACTGAAGTCTGTAATAATTTATGTACAAATCCAGGGCCTCGCAAACAATGGACAAAACTTTCTTTTACAGTAACTCCTCCCTTTATAATCAATTACAAAATTATCAAACAAAATTAAACCAAGAAGATGGAAGTATAAAGAGACTCAGTTTTATACAAACAAAACGTTCAGTATTAGGACAATGACGTCTGAATGAACTTCAAAGTAAAACAGAAATGGGCGTCAACAAGATTATTGTATTGATGAGTATTGTTTTAAATATTTATGTTTCCAAGCTTGCCTGTAGAGAGAATTAAATTTAGTGACGGTTTTTTTTTATCTATAGACTTTTAAAATTAACCCAAACATTTTCCTAACATTTTCTTGTACTAGTATATTTGTTTAATATATGTTAGCTAAGCAAACTGGCATGTTTATTTATTAGGAGTTTTTATATATATTCTACAAATAAATTGTTCATTTATTACTTAATATACACATACACATTCCATCACTTCTGTGCATGAAAATAAATCATTAAGTATCATGATGCTTGTTAAGTATCTAATATCCATAATTCAGAAGTAAACACATGCATAACTAATGAAACTATTCAGTAACCTAGGGACATGTAGTATTCATGCAGATTTAGCTACAGTTTACTTGTACCACAAAATTAACACCTAATAATTACCCGTATAAGCAATTATCTCAAACGATAAGAACATTATGATTACTAAATTTAATATTTAAATTAAAAATGAAATATCATAGGAAATGAGAAAAAATAAGGTATATTTAAATATATATATATATATTTGAAATTTTATTATCAAATTTGTATTATCTAATGTTTGTATGAAAACAAAATAATGGTAATTAAATCCTATCTAAATTTGATAGTTTTTTCTATTTTCTTAGTTTGAAAGAAAGAGAGAGAGAGAGAGAGAGAGAGAGAGAGAGAGAGAGAGAGAGAGAGAGAGAGAGAGAGAGAGAGAGAGAGAGAGAGAGAGAGAGAGAGAGAGAGAGAGAGAGAGAGAGAGAGAGAGAGAGAGAGAGAGAGAGAGAGAGAGAGAGAGAGAGAGAGAGAGAGAGAGAGAGAGAGAGTAATTTAAAATAAGCAAAAATTTAGTTTGAGATTATTTAGAAAATGTTTGCGTCATAAATAAAGAGGTATTTTAAATATCATGCTTTTTTATGTTCTGCTCTGATTTTCAGAAAGTGATTTTTAATGTCATATTTATTTTTATTAGGCCTACTACTAGTTTACTTTTAACTATGGATTTGTAAAATGTAAACATTACACTTCATTCTAGTTTGGTATATGTTTCAAATTCAAAACAGTTATTTATTTATCCATAAAAATCGGGTCAAATGATTGGATAAGCGTGGCACCTATAGGCGACATTACAAAACTTAATGGTTCTAAAAACAAAATATAAAGTTAACCAACTTGGACAAAAACTAAAAAGAGAAGCTTCAACTTATCATTAACAGTTCAACATCGTACACTAGAATTTAGTTATTGTGAATTAGTATTGAGTAATTTATGACAATCATCAAAATACAAGTTAAAGACAATACCGAGTTACGGTTTAAATACAATAAACCGTTATACCGGCATCTTTGAAAATGAGATCTAAAAAATAAAAAGAAGAAGGAATTTTAAATATGTAATGATTATACTAACGAATATATCTGTGTTGGAAAAGTTTGTGTATTGGATTGTACGAACTTTTTAATTTTTAAGGAGGTATGAACTCATTGGTATTACTTTTTATAAATTGTAAATTTTTTAGAAAGATGTAAATTATTTAGAAAGAATAACAGCAAATTCCAAAGACTTAATTCTTGAAAATTATAATTATTAATTAAATTATTAATATAATGTAATCGAACATTATTTACAATTTGAATATAGAAATGTAATACACAACGTTACGACAGTATAAATCAACTCTCGTTATCAAGTGTGAAACAAGACATAAAAAAGAAAAACAGCAACATAGCCTAGTAGCATAGGGCCATAATGGAAAGGAAAAATAAATCTCTAACTAAGAAACGTTTTCAAGCCTAAAACTAACCCTGAGCAGTAAAAACTAAAAAGGAAAAACATTTGTTCCCCGAATTCCAAAAATATCGTTTAAAATATACCAGCATGATGAAGTACCCTGCGGTACTATAAATTCAACTTAGCCATACCTAGGTCCTGAAAAATCCTTGATGTGCAAGACTAAATTTAACCTAAGACTAAATACAAACACATTACAATATACAGGTCTACACTACACAAGCAACAGACTATAAGGACCGTAACAAAGGGAAAGTTTACCTAACTGTTTAACGAAGTAAACACGTTCTTTCAATTCTTTCAAGAGTTTAGTCTTCGATAGCGTCATGATTCCCATTTATTGAAATACGATCAAAACTTCGTGTATTAGTTTTCTATACAGAAATTATGGCAAATTTCCTATTAAACCATAATAATCATATGACTCAGGATAACGTAAATGTTGGATTTTATCCACCGTTAGATGATTTTAAATAGCACTTGATTCAATCGGTTTAAAATTTAAGGAAAATGATATAATAAAATTTTAAAATAAAACTAATATAAAAAATGATACAGTATAACAAACACACAGAACACAATTCTCATAAAAAAATACGCCCAAGTATCAGAAGCGTTTCAACGACAAGGTCGTCCTCTTCAGTGATACACGAGCTACACCAATCAAACTATAACTGAGATTGATAACTATACTCAGTTATAGTTTGATTGGTGTAGCTCGTGTATCACTGAAGAGGACGACCTTGTCGTTGAAACGCGTCTGATATTTAGGCGTATTTTTTATGAGAATTGTGTTCTGTGTGTTTGTTATACTGTATAATTTTTCCCATAAGTCAAGCTCAACATTTAATATAAAAAATGATATTACGAAAATGTTTCTAAAATATTTTCAATTTTTATCTACAATTAAAGTAAAATATAATAAGTATACTACCAAAAACGTATAGTTTAGAGCTTGTAACAAACGAAGAGGTAAAGGAGAAAACAAACAGAAAGGAAGGAATTGCACAAGAGATATATGCTACTGGAAAAATCTTATCTGGTATGGGCATATGATGGGAATGGGTAAATGAGAGGATAACCAAGAGGGTATTTAATAATACCTCGAATTAGACTTAAGAGAGAAAAAAACCCAGGGCTGAAAGGTTGTGAAAAGAAGTATGAAAGTGAGAAATTTGAATCAAGAGGACACTCAAAATATAGTTATATGAAAGCTGGGATGCGAGATGCTGCAGGAACCCCGCTATGTATATATATATATATATATATATATATATATATATATATATATATATATATATATATTGTACCCAAAAGTTATCAACAAAACAATACATTTTATTGAATATAGTTGCTGATGTGTACACAATATTTACGTCATACAGTATCAGTATAAATCATATTACAGACAATCGTGCTTAATTTCTGTGGTTTTTTCTAACTATTCACAAAACAGAGACTGATGGGTTTACTTAAAGAACATAGTGATAAAATAATAAATACTAAATCATACGTCTTAAATAATTTCAAGGGAATTAAAGAATATATTTGATATTGAAATAAATTTTAGTACAATGCCAGGAAGATAACAATTTATAATCATCCTAAATATATTATTTATCTCCAAAAATTGTTAAATTATTATAACATTTAACCTAATCACAAACCCCATTTAGACTCCTTGTTCTATTTAATCTCATACCCCTTAAACATCTCATTTATATTTATAAAACTTTTAACTCGCAATACATTAAGGGCATGTTTAATAAGGTGCAAAACTTCTCGAAATATAATAATTAATGTACAAGTTTTCATCAAAATATATGAGGAACGAGAATAGAAACTGTATTTGAAGTTAGGGCGTAAATTGAATTAAATGTGAAAACCAAAACATAATTATAAAACTTTTGCGAAATCTAAATGGAATCATAATTTTTGTTAGGCCTACATTTATTCACATATTTCAACTAATCCTAAGTTTTGTATCAACTATATCCCTAGGTTTTGGTAAGATGGAGAATTATGTCACTAACGAGCTCTTGAATTCCTACATTTATAGTGTTTCATCTCAAAGAATCAAATCTAGTGAAATTGTACTGTTCACTCCCAAGGGTACTTGCTGGATCTACACCTTTTTCCATGTAGTCTTGGATTGGATTCCTCTCGTTCATCTTTCGTATTAGGTATCTCTTGAACAATTCTTGTTCTTTTCCTCCCAGACATTATTAGAGTATCCATATACCAGTGGTTATTATGCTCTTTTGTACCTTTTTTTATAAGAATTTATTTTGTGGTTGGTTTTAAGTCTTTTACTACTTTATTATTGTGTGATGTTTTAATTTTGTACCATGACGAATTCATTAGTTATTATAAAATCTTAGTTTTTGTTTAACTTTTTTTTCATTTGATTTATTGTAGTTCAGTTTAATAAACAAAGTAACTTTTTCTCAAAATATTCAAGCGGATTGAAATTTAGTTCACGTTAAATACAAAAACACTTTTTTCATATAATTGACAAAAAGTGTAATTTTTATGTATTTTATATTTTGTACCAATTCAATTTTTTAACTAATTTTGTTATATATATAAATCTTGTGGGCCTATTTGTTAAGAGACGTAACATACTTGATGGTGAACATTACTTCATTTTCCCACTTTTCTTTGGGTAAAATCATTTCGTTAAAAATATATGGTGTGAACAATATGCCATTCATTAAAAATATATCCTCTTTCGGGTTCACATCAATGGAGCACAGATGATAAAATCCAGCGCTTCTAGATGGATCTACACCTTTCTTTAAATAGTATTTGCTTATATCCCTCTATTTCGTCTATCGTATCACTTCTCTCTTGATCTTTCTTAAAATCATATCCTCTTTGAGTATTGAAACTCTAACCTCCAAGCTGTCTTTTCTTATAAATTATCTTATGTTTATAATTATGAGAATGAAATGATGACCGTAATGTGTGTTCCCTCTTAAAAAAGACACATATTAAAAAGAAAATATTGAGCCACTTATACGACACTTATACTTATAAAATATTGTCAAATATATAATCAGAGATGTAAAAATATAGATATTATTAATTTCATTGAAAACAATATAATAATTGTTCCAAAATGTCGTCATTTAAATTTTTTATAGAATTTTGTGACTAGACAGATTCAAATATATCACGAATATATTTAAAAAACTTACACGAGAATTTCAATAGGTATAATTACTAATTTAGTCCCAACTCTATCCTTACCACTCTTTATTTGAACAGAATTTAATATCCATTTTGTAGTACACGTCCCATCTGAAAGGATTTTAGCTAATCAACAGATGCTGTTCCTAAAGCATTAATTGATAATAACTTTTCACACTTACTTTGTATCTATTCCTCAAATCCTTTTCAATTTGATAAAAAAAAAAAACATAGTTACAAGATCAACCTTACATCAACCTTACATCAATATTGAAAAAAAAAATCAATCTAACCTTTTGATCTTTATAATTCGTGACAAACTGTAACAGACATAGTAGCAAATTGAAGGAAATATCAATTCAAAAAAGCTCTAAACGAGTTTTAATTACCTTCAATCGTCAGAAGCACTAAAAAAATAATTATATAGAATTGTTTAACAAAATTACAAAACTTTACTTACTTACTAATTAAACAGTAAAATGTATATTGTACAGTCCATGAAATCTGCATTTGATATTATTATTATTTTTTTTTTAGCAGAATACTTTACATTTTAAAATATAATTTTATTAAATTCATTAGCATGGATGTCCTTTTATTAAAATATAATTTGAATTACAAGATACAATTACAAAGACTGGAAACAGTTTAAATTACAAAGCAAACAATAACATAATTAAAAACATTTTCTTTCTTGTTACAATTTATCCTTTGTTAAATACAAGCATAAATTATAATACAATTTTAGTGAGCCTGAAACTAAATATGTGTCTTTCATTTTACATTTTGTTAAACGTTCTATATGATGTATAGTAAAATGTCTCATTCTGTCCTAAAATTGAATGGATAGTTTTTACTTTAAAGTTGAATTTACTCTCCTCAACTCAATCGATTTAACTATATATTCTCTCATATACAGTATAGAAGAGCAATGAAACTGACCGCAATAGTTTTTTCCTGACTTTTGGATCTCTTTAATTTCGGCCATTTTAAAATATAACTATACAATGCAAATAATTAAAGGCTCGTTAAGAAACTGGATCTTAATACGTCCAAACTCTTTTAAATAATATTTGATACAAAATAGTTGTTTTGTCTCAAACTTAATTTATAGATTTAATAAAAGGGAGTATATTCTATTTAACGAGTAATAATATGATGTTTTATAGACAAATCATGTTTTAAATAACATTATACACACTTAGAGCTGATTACAGTGTTTCCATATATTATACACCTAAACCTACACTCAACATTATAGTTTTCATTGTGATAAAGGTTTTCATATTAAGCTTTAGATAATAATTACAAAACTTTATATTGGATGTGTTTATGACACTTTATACTTTTAAAAGCACTCATTTTTTGCTATAAGTCTCATATAATAATAACCTAATATGAAGATACATTAAATGATGAAAAAATGTAGTTAGAGATTTTCAGTAGTATCAATTTAGAAAATTATTAAAAAAAGTATTTATTGGAATATTGACAGATTAAATAATTTGTAACATACGTAATTCAAAGATTAACAGTAATTTGTATATTAAAAAAAAATTATCAGTTGTAAAAAATAAAAAGTTCCACTTTTTAAAATTGTACCTATTTGTATCTTAGCAATTTGTACCTATTTTTACTGACCGTGTGGTCATCATATTCACTGCCCGCTACCGTAACTCTAATCCTAGCAAGCAGTGTTCGTTTAGAATACTAATAATAAGATACATGTTTAAGCCTATACTGAGATTGAACCCAAAATCACCAAACAAGAGGATTAGCTACTCGACAAACGGGTGCTTTTTTTTCATAAGAAGTTGCTTAAATATCCCAAATAAGATTCCAAGTAAAACGTTTTCTTTCATATAAAATAGGATTTTGCTGTCAAATTACACAGAGGAAAGTTGTAAACCTGTTCTGAATGAAATTTTGATAAAATATATAGGGCAATAATCGAATTCAAAGTAACAAACCTTTTCTGTAATAGGCCTATATTATTGTGGTTTGTAATTTACGAGAGTATTGGATAGTTTTGATAAACGCCAGAAATGGATATCAATGTTTAGATGATAAGTCGTTTTTGTCTTGAGACTTCATAATGAAAATAATTTGACGGCTACAACTCAGGATATTTTGTAGATATTTCATGATTAGAGTCGGTCCCACTGTTTCATATTGTATAATAAAGCCAAATACTATGTTATAAGTTGGATGTATGAATGAATGTATGTATGGGACAATGTATTCTACAGGTTGTTCTAGAAAGTTAGAACGGTTATATAATATTAGATTTACAAGTAAGTGCCACCCCAGCGATGGATGTCATATGTCCATACTGGATTTAGTACTTGTTTATGCATGTAGAGTTAGTTGTGTAAACAGTTAAGAGTTAATAGAGTTAAAAGTGACAACTCAGATATCCATCCAAGTACCCAGTAGTACAACTTTCTATGTTCCATGTCTAATTCTTCTTTTTCTTTTTATGTGATCTTTCCATTTTAATTCACGCCCAGATTTATTCCCAACTATTTTTCCTTGTTTGCATACGTTGTTGTTTATATTAACCGGCAAATGAGGTAAGTTTGTGTAAGTAACATTGATTTACGTAGATTTTGATTCGTTAATTCTCCACAGTTAGCTATGAACTTTATCTGGTGCCAACTGCAATATCTCTCCTACATGCTGAATGATTTCATAAACCACCAAAACAGAAGCGTCATTTTGAATTTCGTATATAGCGAAACATAGTCATGCTGACAATAGTGTGATTTGACAAAATGCTTGAAAACTCTTGCATTGAGGTATTAAGTTTGTATTTTTTTAAGTGGTTCAACTTTTACAAGAATGCCTATTATTGATTTAATCTTGTATATGTCATCCTTATTAGAATTGTTATCAGAAGAAATCATGAAAAGTCCTATTCCTACTTTTCTTGTAAAATGTTTTCCATTTTCATTAAATAATGATTCATTTCTCATCATATTTACGACTTCTTTAGTGTTTTATCCTTTTTGAATCAAGTCATCAATTATATTCATTTCACTAAAGTATTAATCCTAACCCCTTACTACAACTTCTACGGCGTTTTTGATTTGTCTTCGTAAGGATGTAATAATACTTTTGTCTTCATCGGACATACTTACTTTAAAATGTAGCTCATACGAGTTAACCAATATATATATTACCTATATTCTCTATTTGTTTGTATTTTTAAATATACATTAGGATATTTTTCAGAACAATTCAAACAATAATGCTTCAAGATTTTAATAAAATGTTATACATGATGCAAAAATTATAAATGGTATTCAATCACATAAGATTACATTTGTGGTTAAATTTTACCTAATTTACTTATAATTAGATTGAATCAATTTGGTTTCTCAATTGTATGTTTCTGTGATATTTCATTTTGAGATAGTTAGTTAAAAATTAAAAACAAAAATAAATAATTGGAAAGTGCTGTGTTGTTCAAATCGATTATTTCTTTATTTGCCGATTTTTGCAGGATTATCTGTTTTGATCTTTTTTGATTCCATACAAAATTTACATAAATCAATTTCTCAAATCTTGAAACAAAAGTAAATGAATTCATTTCTGCAGAACACAGCTTCTGAATAAATACTTCTTGGATTCCATTGTTAATGCACTATATTTTGTAACAACATTTCTATTTTCCATTTACAAAAAGTCTTATAACGTTAAGTAAAATTTTGATGTTACTCTTGATTTATTGTCTTTGTTTTGTTTTTAATTTTTTATAAATATGGAAATTACAAACTTAAAACGTTTTTGTTTTTAAATTCATTTTATTTTATTTGTATATGAAAGTCTGCATAAACATTGGCATAATATTAAACCTGATAATACGGAAATGAGTGCATCGAGGTATGTTACATGAAGTAATAAAAGAATAATTCAGCCAAGCACAATTTACTTTAAGTAAATTAAGGTATCAAATATAGGTTATTATCGGTGTTACTTCATTTACTAAATGAGAAACGATGGAAAACACAAACTGTAATTAGAAAAACAAAAATAAATACGTTTTAGTTAATACTACTGTAAATGAAACAAACCATGCATACAATTTACAATTTTTAAATACGGAAATTTGTAATTTTTTAAATTTTTATAACCAATAGTTGCAAATTCAGCCGTAATTTGAGTTATTTTAGGCTCTTATAAGACCTAGTTAAGTAATATGTTTAATTTTTTGATTTAAATAGCCGACATTTAAAAATTTTCTACTATTTCTTTTTCTATTTATACTTACATACTAAATATGTCTGATTAAAACTCAACTTTCAGCATATGTTATTGTTGTTGTAATTGAGTTATTATTAATGATTTTACTTTATTTTAAAGTTTAACATCATTTTCTTATCTTAACTCTCTTATGCCTTAACGAGTTTATAAGTAAAGTTGACCAATATTTTAAAATTTACCTGTTACATTATCTGGTAAAGGACAGTTTTCCAGAAGTTTTTAATACTGGGCGGACATACCAAATTAAATGGAATTCAAACTAGTATTAAAATACATAAAGCGCCCACCAAAGCGCACTTTTAACTGTATATAAAATCGCCATTAGTTTTTAAGGGGTTTTCGGGTTCTTTCAAGAAGATGATTGCAATACCTACATCATCGTATTTAATAAACAAAGATCAGAGCACTGTGGTGACAATATATACACTTTTAAAAGTCCCTTACCACACTTGGGAACAAAGAAAATAACAAAAAACAAAATTTTTGTCAAAAGTAAAACGTTTATTCGTGTTAGACCCTTATAGCCATACAACAACATAGTTGTCATCCTCAGAGGGAATCTTAGCAAAGACTGAAATACGGTGAAAGTCTTTGTTAAGATTCCTTCTGAACATGGCAACTTTGTTGTTGTAATAGCTATAAGGGTATAACACGAATAAACAATTTACTTTTGACAAAAAGATTGTTATTTGTTATTTTGTTTATTCCCAAGTTTGGTAAGGGACTTTTGAAAGTGTAAATCATCGTATTTCTATATTAGAAATTCACTAAAAGAGGTTTTCTTTTTGTCCAGTCAAGAGACACTACCTGGATGTGATTTTATTTCTTTAATATGTTAATGTATTTTAAATTATGTAAATTTCACATTACAAAGTAAAAAAGAAACGCATTAAGCGTTGTCTGTAACCACTTACAAAGTCAGGCGGCGTTTTCCCTCTACCTTGGAGCACTTTGATAGTCATACAATACATATGTATTGAAGGTTTAAGCAAATATGAAAGGTTTTGTGAATACAAAAAATCTACTTACTTGTGTTCATACACAAAATAAAGTAATGACTACAATAGAGGCTTTAATATCAAGTATACAATATCGATTGACTATGTCCTGGAAGGAAAGAAAATCATGTAGATAATTTTTGGTTAACAGCATGTAATGAAAGCTAATACAACTCTTACATTTATCGTATATTTCATAGTATTAGCTGCAACATACTGCCATGTCTTCTACTACTCATTCATAAAGTTTCACTCTTCCTCCCCGTCTTCCTCCTGAATAGACCTCGACATCATTTAATCATTTACTATCATCTATCGAGAAATCCCCTCCATCGAATCTGGGCTTTCCCTCCTTATTTTTTCGCTCTTTTGAACACAACATCTTTATGATAACTTCAGGTTTTCCTTTAAGATTTCCAAACTAGGGTACTTGTTTCGAACTTACGTCGTCCCCTATAAGTACATTTTAATACCTCTCAGTTCTCAGTATTCCTTCCCACATTTCACTATCTTACCCCCACCTCTAATACAATAAGACTTAAGGTTTTTACAATAGACATGTATATCCTGACATCCTTGGTTACTGCTACACCCCATTCCAGGATTGGAATTCAACAGAGGTCACACTTCTTGACGTTGATTGTAATGAGAATTGTAATTCAGCGAGGTCCTTTCATGATGTGGATAGTACTAATGGGGTTCAAAGTTTTGGCATTATTTACGTTCATGATGCGTATTCAACAATACAACTAGAAAAATGTATTATAAATGTTCCGTGACCAAGCGTTACGAGTTTGTGTGCAAAATTCGTCTTTATTGAAAGCAAATTCTGTAAGATGTACGCCGAAGATATAACACGCCACCTTCTGTTATATTATGTTGTTATTGTTGGTCAGTAATTCATTAGAATTTGTTTTGGGAATACAAAATTACATGCAATTAGAGAGAGAGAGAGAGAGAGAGAGAGAGAGAGAGAGAGAGAGAGAGAGAGAGAGAGAGAGAGAGAGAGTTTTGAGAGAGAGAGAGAGAGAGAGAGAGAGAGAGAGAGAGAGAGAGAGAGAGAGAGAGAGAGAGAGAGAGAGAGAGAGAGAGAGAGAGAGAGAGAGAGAGAGAGAGAGAGAGAGAGAGAGAGAGAGAGAGTAATAGAGGAAAAACTCATTACTACCATTCTCAGAAATACATTACTACTTGGAAAATAAATCTACCAGGGACTTCAAAATATGCCACAACAATTTATAATCAAACCTATACACAAAAATCTGAACTTCAGGTATTTCAGAGATTTTGAAACATATAAAATCACAGTATAATTTTGTATTTACACTAATTAAAATAATCATATTCCTGAGAGAATATGTTTCTTTAATTTATTCTATAATATCCAAACTTAGTTTACTGTCCTCACAGACTTAAAACGTTAATATTAATAGATCTATTAAAGTTACGTCATTTAGAAAATATTATTATAATAACCTTGTTATCTTCTGCTTCCCTTAAGTAAAATTATAGAATTGGGATATACTTTGTCGATGAGGAATGATTAAAATGTCGGCATTTATAAAGGAGTAGGTCGCGTTTTACCTTGAAAGAACTTTATCAATAGATGTAATAATGTCCGTAAAAATATTTATTAAAATTATAAAAAGTATATTATTTAGAAACTGCATTCCTTCTATTTATGTTGAAGAAATTATCAAAAAATATAATAGAGAAATATACGTTAGACGTTTCATTACAGCAATTAATACAGTAATAGATTATAAATAAATTAGTATTTAATTGAAGTAATTACTTCCTTATCTCTCCAAAATTTATAAACAATTAATATGAAATGACGCTGGTTTATTTTTTTCTTAATTTAGTTTAGAAATACAAACATAGTGCATTCAAAATAATAATAACAATAATTCTATGAGAAGTAGAAGAAGATAAATTTATTTCTAACAGTTTTCATTGTCACCTTTCGCTGACATTATTGTTTTTCGATGAACAAAAATAAATTAAATATATTAAACAAAAAAAAAATTAAAAAAATACTTTTGGTTCAACATACATATACGCATACAAACGGGTGACACCTGGGATTCTGCAAATTAAACTTTTCAGGCAAGTACTGTTATATTAGTACTTCTGTAAAAATGACAAAAATTAAAAAAAAAATTGAAATTGATAATGAAACAAAACACATCCCCACAAGGAAGGTAAATGAGACCCCGGATTTAAACAGAAGAACAAATGTAAATTTAATTACATTTATAAGTAATAAAGTTAACGCATTTAAAAGTAACTTTATAAGTAATTAAAGTTAACGCAAGTTCAACTTTTTGATTTATATATGAAATAACAGAGGCGAAACTTGTATCCTTTTTATAATGTACATTGTTGAGTTGTGACATAAATGTTTCAAGCTGACAACCACAATTTACGGCAGGTCTGTTAGTAACTTACATATTCATAAAAATGAACAATCCTAATAATTTAGTGGCTTTGGTAAAAATATCAGCTATTTATTGAATAACATGTAATATAATTAACAATAGAGAAATTCGTAACTATAAATAACTCAATGTAAACCAAAATATGAGGAGATATATCTTACAATTTTTCAGAAACTCGGGTTTAAAGTAACCTTAATTCTTTATGTATGAAAAATGACTTCAAGTACTTAAGTACCAAGTTACTGAGAGTGCGGATCTGTTGACTGTACTGCAGCTTATTTTACTCCCTTATCACGTTCGCATGTCAGGGGATTCTTCAGCTTCAGCGCCTTGTCATCTAAATAGAGTAATATAAATCAAAATGAAGTCGAGAACTGAATACAGATAACTTTGAATCATATACACATATATTTTATTTAAGTATGGCTAACGTGTTGCCTTTTAATATACTGTAATTTAGTTTCTTAAATCAATAAATCACAGTAGCTAAAATTATTCAATTTAGGCATGATGTTAACTTAAAGCTAAAAATATGACCTCACAATAATAAGAATAATCCAAAAGCGTATAAATCTGCTCAAGGGCTTTTCATTCAAATAATGTGTGATCAGCACATAACGTTCCAATAGCGGGATTAACATCAAAAAACAAACAACAACCTCTTCTCTCTATGTTTTAGTATTTTTTTAGCCCCAGGGGGACTTTCATACACCAAACCAGAGACAGTAAATAGACTAAATGTAGGCTTACCTCCCTTTGAAGTTAGTATTAATAACTTTTTATCTTTGATTATTATTTTTTCCCTATTTGTTCTTTTTGTTGTTGAAATCTTAACCATTTTTATCTTCCACACGATTATGCATGAAAATAGGATCATTGGTTTTCGAGTTAGAAGTGTCAACATATACAGAGACGTTGGGTCTTACATACATGGAAGACACTATTTGTATATCTTCTGATCTCGACGCATAAAAATATCGTTCAACTTGGCAACACCGCTCAGGAGTAACGCTATGTTACCACCTTATCTACGATTGATCAGTTGAACCAACCTTTAAAACTATAAACCTATTATAATGTCAGTTGACCGTCAAGGTGCATATTTTAAAATTCTGAATTTATTGTTACAACCCAATAACGAAAATGAAGTATATTGAAATTTCTCACTTTGGTCACAAAAAAATTGCTATTTGTAGGTTACCACACTAGTTATGTTGAACTCTCTATCACGAGTATATATTATATAAAATTAATTTTTTGAAAATTCTGTATAGGTTTAGTTACCGTGACAAAGTTGAATAAAATACCGTGATTGCGTTAGAAAATAAATTGTAAATCTCCAGCGGTGGACAAACCGGCAAGCAATGAAACTACATGTTGCATAAACGGAATTATAAATTGGTAGAAAGGTGTAGGTGAGGGAACAGCCGAACACACAATATTATGATTTTAGCATAATATCACAACATTCCTAATACAGTATGTGAATAAAAAGTGAAATTAAACGTAACGTTTTTATGTTATTTTGCATTTTAGAGCAATAAATATTTATTTTCAATTAAAACATGTGTCAAACACAATATTGAAAAAAAAATTAAAATATTCATCTTCCAAATAAACTACAAAACCTTTCAGTTTGCATCCAAACAAAAACATTCTCTAACACATATATTTAATATTCTTATCGAGTTGTACCTGTTCATTGATTTTAAGGAGACAAATGCAATGAAAAATAATATATCTTGTATTGAAAATATTTTCCCAACAAAACTATAAATAATTTCCAACATTAAAAAAACACAGTTATTATGATTAGTATTTGGTACGAGAAATTCCAAATTTCCTTAACAAAAAAAGTCACACGCACGCACGCACGGAAAAAGCGACGTTTCATTCAATACACACACACTTGCGCTCTTTCGTTCTTTTATGAAACACAAGATAAGAGCAAATTGCACTGTTGTAAAATTGCATCATACCTAATACTTTCTTCAAGGAAACGTAAATGAAATAATCCCATATTTCTCAAGTGTCTCTCATCCTCAACGAGTATAGCAGTTACGTATATTAGATTTCATCTACTCTTCTCATTGTAATACTTATATTCACTCTCTTTCTCTTATAGACTAAAGAAACACTAGATCGAAAAGTGATTCTGAAATTAATTCCGAATCACACTTATTAGAATGTAATGACAACTATGCTCCAGAAAGAGAAATATTATTGCAGTATTTAAAAATGTAGTTCAGTGCTATTCAATAGGAAGCCAATACTTTATTTTTAAAACACCAAATATTCATAATTTTCAGGTGTGAAATGAATATTTTGTGTTAACAAATAAACTTGAAGCGGTTAGAATGTTTTAAATATCTGGCCTCCATCTTTCTTAAGTCTTGAACGTTTTAAATAGATTCAGTTACTCGTTAGGCATAAGATACTATTGGCATAAAAAAACACTAAAAAAATAGTCTTTATCCTTAATAATCGTAGTGCAATTCACGGACACCGTACAGACAGAAAACAAGATTACGGAGCTAGGATATTTTAAGTTAAGCTATACTATTAGAACCATAAATTTGGATATTCAAGTTTTCAAATAATGCCTATAATATTGGCCAAGAATTGAAGATTTCCTGAATCCTTCAGCTTGGCTGTGATAGGAGTTATCTGACTCAGTGCTTTAAATAAGGGCAGAAACGAGATTAACCTGTTTATTATTATTGTGTTTGAACAAATTATATTTTTGTTTTATTTTATAAATATTTGAAGACTTATAGATATATTTAATTAACGTTATAACATCAATACTTACTTGAATTCACTGAATTAATTATTATTTAAAAAAATATTCAGATTTGAGTTAGAGAGAACTGTGTCATGTGTTTTATACAGCCCGCTCAACATGTAATTATAAAAAGAATATTGTTTAAATACTTTTACTAAAATCTAATATACAATTTCTTATTTACATAATCTAACATTATGAAATATTTTCATATTACCTAAAGCTACGCATTTTAAATTTCTGTATGGTATTTAAATAAATTTTGATAAGCTTTAAGAGTTTTCTAACTCCTTTAAAATTGCTTGGAAAGTATTTTAAGATGTTTATTTCAGCTAATTTTAACCAAAGAATTTTAGATTTTTTTTTAAAGTTAGCGGTATTTAAAAAAGGTTTATTTAAATATTATTTCAATTAATTAAAGTGAATATAATTTGTTGTATTGATTTTAATTTAAGTTTATTTTTATTTTAGCTTCAATATTACTTAAATGTTTTTTTTTTTTTTTTAGTTATGAGATCTCTTTCACAATAATGTTTTAAATTACTGACCACTCACATATTTAGTTGCATATAGTTGGTAGCACTTTCAAGTTTGACTTTATACACCTTTCATTATTCCTTATTGATAGTTATTATTGACATAATTTTTGAACTCTCATTTAACAATTGTTTAACACTTACATAAAGCTTTTATGGCTTATCTTGCCTTTCAAATACAGTCATTATTCTTTTGTATTATGACATTACAATTTTATTCTTACATTTATTACATTCTATTTTTGCAATAACCTTTATTACGTCTGATTGGACGTTCATTTTTTCATTGTGTATTTTACCTAAAATTTGTTTGAGTTCACAGAGACACGTTCTCAGGGTTTTCTGTATGGTGTGCTTATTTTTGGGGGGATCTTCAACTTGAATAACTATAGTGTCTTACACGTGTTCTTATTGTAATTTAAAACTGTTCTGCATTGCTCAAACTTAGTTTGTATTAATGTTAATATTATTTCTTTAATATAATAGATATTCATTTATATCTGACAATGTTCATTGATTTTAAAGAGTCAAATGAAATGAAGAATAATATAAACTATAATCAAAATATTTTTTTTCAATAAATTTACAAATAATTCGAATATTTAACAAACATTGCTATTGTGTTTGGTACTTAATCTGGGCAATTCCGAATGGAATGGAATTTCTTTAACAAACAAAACTTGGAAATACAACTTTATTACACATACGCTTGAACAGTTTCGTCCCTATGTGAAACCCAAGATAAGATTAAATTACGTTGTTGCTTAATTAAATGTTACCTAATACCTTCTCCTAGGTAACGGAAAGTAATCAGTTATCTCTTACTTCACAAGTGTCTTTCATTCCCAACGAGTTTTACAGTATATTATATTTCATATATTCTTCTCTTTTCAAAACTCAGCTTCTCTCTCTCTCTCTCTCTCTCTCTCTCTCTCTCTCTCTCTCTCTCTCTCTCTCTCTCTCTTTCTCTCCTTCCCTCCCTCCCTCCCACCCTCCCTCCCTCCCCCCTCTCTCTCTCTCCCTCACTCTCTCTCTCTCTCTCTCTCTCTCTCTCTCTCTCTCTCTCTCTCTCTCTCTCTCTCTCTCTCTCTCTCTCTCTCTCTCTCTCTCTCTCTCTCTCTTTCTCTTGAAAAAATTGACTTATTAAAAAATTTCCCATAAATTACATAACACGCGACGATGGTGGTATTATTTATATTCGACATAAATCTAAGAAAATCGACAACTGAAATTCAAAAAACAGCAATTAAAATGTACCTCAAATTTGCATGAATAGTAATGCTAGAATTTAAAAATCATAGGTACAGCCCTAATTTAACTGAATGAGAACGCTGTTGAATCATTTATAAAAAGTATGATGGTGTTTTTGAAGTTTCAATACATCACGGAAAATAAAAACCAGTACTATTAACTTTTATTGCTGAACTTAAAAAAAAACTTCAGATAATGTAATCTGTCTCAGTCATTAAAAATATCATGATTTTAAATTTTCGCTGCGATTTACATTTACATCCCAGAATGTGTTTTCGTGTTGATCTATTTTATTAAACCAACCAGAAACTTAGTTGTTTAGTTACTTCGGTAGAGTTATTTTTAACTTTTCTTTTTTAAAAATTTCTTGTTATTTTACAACATAAAACACTCAAGTAGCTGATTTGTAAGAGAAACGACCTCTATAATTAAACTTAAGGTAATTTTCCTTTTTTATCCAATAAAGCCATCATTAAAATCTAGATGAAAATCTTGCAGACAAATTTCAATAAAAATGAGTACAAAATGTTTTTCACTCTATAAAATTAGTTCTACAATTGTTTATATTAATAGGTACTCTATATTAGACTTACGTAGAAATTTATTATGGATTTATTTCAAACTAAAAATAATCATCATTTACATAGGTTCAAAATATTTATTCATTTGGGATTACTAGAATTAATTTGTAAGCTAAATATGTACCAATTAAGTTCTAAATCCTATAAGGAAAATGATCACATTTTATATTGATGGACTACATATTGTCAGTTTTATTTAACTGTTCTTCCAGTGCAAATATTTTGAAACACACAGTTTTCCCTGTTATTTACAGAATTTTATTTATGTTAAATGTTAATAGTGTAATTTTTTTTTCTTTCTTTTTTTCCATTTGATCAAATATAATTTAACAGATTTATTCATGTGAACTTATTTATCCATTTATTTACCTATTCACTTGAAAATAAATATTGTGATTAAATGAACAGAGATTTGAATTATCTTTAATTAATACTTTTAGCTTTTTTATCCATATTATTATTATTTATTTATAATTACAATTTAAGTTTAAAAAAATACATATTAATTATAGTAAAATTTAACTTTTTTTTTTAATATTTAAATACGTCATGTAGTTTACTATTAAAATAAAATTATTTTTATTTAGTCCACTGTCACAAGTATATACCATACGTCAAATTATCCGATCCAAAACGTACAATAATGTTATGTTCCCATAAAAGTGCTGAATAAGTACAGTATTTGCGCTCATACTTGTATTATAAATTTAGAAAATAACTTGTAATTGTTCATTTATATGAAAAATAATTAATTTATTACATCTCGAAGGTAAATATTCCTTTAGGATATTTCATAAACGCCAAATTCATGGACATTTCAAATGAATCTCTGATAAACGATCAAACTCAAGTTATATACAACATCGTACTGTACATGTATGCAAGCCATTCGTCCTAAATATACATCATACACGTCTAAGATTTGGAAATCAGTTCTGATTGTAAATCAATATTTATCAATTTTAAATTGAAACAATAAGAATGGGATTTGATAAAAAAAAAAAAAAAATTTTATTTGTAAAATAATTTAGAGTTTCATAAAATGGTAGTTAATGTAAGAATTACAGTTTACTGAATTTAAATAAATTATTATTATATTAATATTTCATAAGTTTTATATTGTAACTTAAATGTGTAAATTTTGTGATGTTTTTTATATAGTTAATTTTAGCCTTTAGTGCTGATAACGTGTATCCTGTATTCATAAAAAATTCAGTTTATTTCATACTTATGACTAAGACAAAGTTACACACACAATACATTTTATATTGCAGTAAAGTTTGTTACAACAAGACTTAAAGCAACAAATAAGAAAATAGAAAAGCTACAACCTCAACTAACTCTTTATCTAAAATATGCAAAACAATTTTCTCTCAACAACAACTTAAACCTCGTTATGTAAATAAAACCTTGCGTGCAAAAATAAGAACATGGTAGGTATACGAGATATACCCAAATCTAAAATACGATGCAATTTAATACTCATATTTACTCATTGATTATGATAAAGAAAACCTTCCTAATAATATCTAAGAAAAGTATCTGTTACTAAAAAAGAAGTCTCATATCTCATTTTGCCAACAATGTAGTTCAAACATACAAGAATTATACAACAATATGAATTGCATTGAAACGTTATACACAAAAATTAACTCAAATAACTTTAAAAGGCAACCAACTATCCAAATTAGGAAGAATAACCATTGTGGATAATTATTTTCATATTACAATAACTTTTATTTAATGAAAAATTTATTACTTTACTATTAATGCAATAAGGGCTTAAGATCAGCTTATTCACTAATATAACCAATACCAGTAACTGGAATAGAATACCTGTTGTTTTTAAATAGAACAAATCCATAAAAAAAATATAATATTATAAAATGGGACTATTAGATAGTAAATACTTGCGCTTGACTTGTGGGATAATATTAGATAGAATATTTTGAGTTATAGTTTAGTTTTCGTAGCTAATTTATCACTGAGGAAGGCGACTTTGTCGTTTAAACGTGTTTGAGTAAGTGAAGTTAATTTTGGTGAGATCTAGTTTTCGAGTTTTATCCTATCCAGTGAATACTGTAGTTATTATTCTTATAATTTAATCATTTAAAAATATTTTCTAGAACGTTTGTTAGTTTCATTTTCATCCCAAGTAATGATATTTTATGTAAATTTAATATTATTTCTGGCTCATTTATTCATCAATAATTGGTTTGTATCCTTTTGTGCTGTAATTGGAATTTCTCATCCATATTGTTTTATGTAGTTAAATTAATTAATTTAAAGTTTGAAGGTATTGATTCTTGAGTCTCCTTGCTTCCAAATCGATGCAGATTGCCACATAATTTTATTTCTAGTTTTACCTCCAAAACTCTGTTCTATGAAAACGTGTTGCAACAAAATATAAAATAAAAAAATAACCAAAAAAACATATTTTAACATGTTGCCCAATCTTTATATTCGTTTAACAAACTACTACAATTTATTGAATTTTTGTTCAGACATCAGGTTAGATAAAACTAAACATTAACAAAAATATATTATCTAACCGAAATTAAATAATGTGGAACTTATATGGACTGTCATAATGAATTCAGGTGTTGGTATTCAAGGTATGCAATATTTTTTTTAATTCACAGTTTATTTACCTATTAAATTAAAATTAAATATTGTTATTATTGTTACATAAGCATACAGATATAAAAGTTTAGCATATGATGTTTGTAAAATCACTCATGAAAAAGTTTGATATTTCAACCCACGCATATTACACGTAAAGGTTGGACTTGAATTTTCCACGTTCACATTATATAAGTTTTCAGACATTGTAAAAGTTTTTGATTGTAAAATAAAAATCATTCCTCTTTTACTGAGTTATATAAATATTTGTGTTATGTTTTGCTAACAATTTAGATGATACAAATAATTAAAAAATAAATATCATAATAATTTCGAAAGTACATAAATTCGTCTTAAAAAATAACAATAACATAACAGTAGCCCATTTAATTTGGTCAGTATATTAAATCAAAAGGTAATAATGAACGGTTTTATATTTCTTCATAAAACCATCGTCAATATGAGACAGATTAAGGCGGAGCTATTTTAAAACGCCGGTAAAATATTTGTTTCAGAGTCTTTTATTAAAAACAACTACCGATGAAAAGTTTTGCTACAAATACAATAATAATTATCGTACTGGATTTAGAGACTTCGAAACAAGAAATAAATAAAAAAATTTAAACTGTCACTGATTCAAACTTAGATTTATCAGTCAAACATTTAACTTTAAACATTTAAACTTTGTTTAAATGTCAAACAGTCCTAGTAATTCTATTAAGTAGTCGATTTTTGAGAATCAGCAGATCGAGTAGCCTCACATTCGAGAGAAATTCCACATTAATTACATTCGGACAATGAACATGGGAAAATTACAATTGGAGGACGATCAAACATCAAGGCAGGCAGTACTAGACCTAGACAGAGATAATAAATCACAGTTAAGAGCTTCAAGGTTATATATATTCTGCCTGTATTAAAGAAACATAAAAATAATATTGTTAACAATTTAACAGATCCTGGATTTGTTATTTCTAATACAGTCTTTTACAAAAAAAAAACTATTCCTTATCATGTTATTAAATATCCTATCATTATTAAATATTAACAGCTGTAGGGATAAAGAATAAAGTATTAGCTAAAGCCCTAGTGAATGATTAATGTTTAACTTCAAGTAAATCAGTTAAAACCAAAATATTTGCAAGCTCAATGTGTATTCCTATATTTAAACAAAATCGTTATACGATAACTTTAATAAAAAAGACATTTTATTACTTAAAGTAAGTAGCAGGTTACTTACAGTGCGGATCTCTGAAAGATTCAACTGCAGTCTATTTCACTCCCTCATCACGTCCGTATGTCAGGGAATTCTTCAGTTTCAGTAATGTGTCATCTAAAGAGAATATTATAAATGAAAACAGAAGTCTAGGGGGTGAATACAGATTAATCTGATTAATGTAGACTGATTTTTATTGAAACATGGCTAAAGTGTTGTCTGCGAATAGAGATTAGATTTTTAATCCGTTAGAACAATTAGGCTACCATTTAATTATAGGAACAGTCAATTACCTTTAAGATAAATTTAAATACTCACAAAATACTTAAAATTAAAAAAATTTCCGGTGAAATATGTAGTAAACCTGCTAGAAGTTTTTTGTCTAGTTATCTGGGGTATAATATCGAAGTTCCTATCGCAGTAATTTCTGCCTAACGAAATATAATTCGTTACGAATCATTGCTATTCACATTTATCTAAAATAGCTAATTTACCAAAGTTTTAAAATGCTATAGTAAAGTGTATACGTGGATGGTAAATATATAAAAATATATATGATGATGACAGAATACCAACTGAGTATTCACTACTTTTTATTAAAATTAACTAGGGCTCAGGACGCAGTTAAATAGCTTCTAGGGCATTCGTTTTATGATTTCTATCTTTTGGCTCGTTTTGAAATTGAATACAGGATATCCAATATTACAATAAACCTGAACCTTTTATAGCCTTTCATTGTAGCTTTGTTTTAAAAGCTAAAGGCATTTCATTTGATCATTTGTGTTTTGTAAAGATATTACAAAATTAAAAATATTCTATTCTTCATTATAAAACACAGGAAGGAAATTCATACAAATTAATGTCACTAATTTTGTAATAGTACAAAGTACAAAATGGTGTCTGCCGCGAAGAATTTCCCGCGGGTTGAATAGTTTATACAACACCAGAGTGAACATTTCTATTGGGCAGCTTTTACATATGGAATTTGTGCTATTCTGTGTGATTTTATAGGCGTTCAAATATAACAAAACTTCAATATCTATAATATAATTATAGCTATAGTATAAAATAATATTCAAATAATATTCATGTTTGATGATCTAATGTCAGTTTAAAGAAATCAGTAATTATTGACATGTATTTAGTTTGTCATTTCCTTTATCGTTGAGCATTCAAAGTAAGTCACTATTCAATCAGCAAATGGAAGACACAGTAAGTAACTGCTTTTTAATAAGACGACTGTTCCATGAAGAAGTTGACTCTATTTTGAAGGAATTGGTGTGGACACAACTTCTGCTTAGCCCTACTACTTAATGAGATATTAGTCACGTATTATAGTTGAGTTGTACAAAGCTTACGAAGCTTTAACCAAATGAAAATAACTTAGGGAGAGGTTATTTTTTTTTTCTTTAAACGAATTGTTTTGTGGGTGTATGTCTAAATGTCTAAGTTGGTATTTATTATTAGTGGTGTTTTCATTGAGGAGACGCGATGGAAACAGAATAAAGTAAGATGAAGAAGTGAAATTTAGTTTTAGGAGTTGTTGTTCATCGAAACATACAAAAAAAAAAAAATATTTAAAAATATCAAAAACTCTCAAAATACGATATTTTTAAATTTTTATATGAAGGTGAGATCAACGAGTTTTTAATTGAATGATTTTTGGTCAGCACATTGATTTGCCATTATCTTCCCGTAATTCTAACCTTCACAATCATAATTGACATATAATCGTAACACCCAATTTTTCTCAAAATGTTGATGCCACGTGGTAATTTTTAAAGCTCACACCAGAATTTAATTTATACTAAACTAAAGATAGATCGAGTGAGGCGGGTAAATTATATTAAAACTTACATAGCTCAATGTAGCGTGTAATTGTACTAACAATTCACAAAATTCCATACTACAAAAAATATCACGATGTTAAAATTAATTTGTAATTAATAATTTAAATACTTATCTCCAAATAAAATTTTATATTCGATAACCCACGAAGACGGCCATGGCCTGTTATCGACACATATATAAAATCATCCAAGGTCTGTGAGCACTAAGACAACAACACAAGTAAATCTAGTGGAAAAAAAACAACAACTTATGAATGACTATTTGTGAATATGTATAAATATATATTTATATAAATATAATGTTAATGTATGTGTATGTATAATTAGGTTTGTGTATTAGTCGTTTGTAATAGCAGGCCGCAATTTGCTGTAATAACAGCAATTTAAAAAGGGCAAACTAAAAATTATGTTTTTTCTTTGAAGTTTTGTATCAAAATGTTACAGTCCACCATGCTACAGGAAAGGGTGGTTAGGTACTTCTTAGAAACTCCAACATAAATAGAATTTTATTTAAAGGAAATTAAAAGGGTTTACTGAATATTTTCTTAGCTATTAGGTTAGAACACATGTAAAAAAACAAATGCCTCTCAAGAATCTTGGGGACCAAAAATGTTAAAATGATGAACTCATACCAATTATTGCAATCATGAATTTGGGCGAAGCGAAGCGACGGATCAAAATTACTTCTAATTCGACCTAATTCAACTAATGCTCTTATTTTAAAGAAAATATTATAATAATTGTCAATTATAACAATAAAAAGAGATTGTTTTATTGATTTCGATGACAATAAGGAGTTGCCGTAGCTCTTTTCGCTTTTATATTCTAGCTGCAATCTAACTACAATTAAATTATTTACAATATTATTGACAATTATAACACAATTGGTTTTAAATAGTTTTTTGAGTATGTCGGATTTTCCAAAGTTACTTTGATATTGAAAAGACTAGGACGAAGCTGTCTTATTTCAAAACAGTTTTCATCTATGTTAATTACAAATATCCATTACCAGAAGCATAAAGACAATAAGTGCCTGGTATATCATACTTTTTAATATCACTACTGGAAAGAAAGTTATATATCCATACACATTAAACTTTCACGGATGGACTTGAACTTCCGACGTTTACATTATAAATACTGTTTGCAATTGAAAAACTTTTTGTTGGTAAAATAAAAATCTCTCTTTTATTTATTTTTATAAATGTTTGAGTTTGTTTGCAGAGGTTGGTTTTTTCGTATTTAAAGGAGTTAAATTAATACAGTATATTGTTCTCGGTATTCAGAAGATTATAAAGAATGAAAAAAATCATTTCATAATGACAATTGTGAAAGTGGATAATGTAATATAAAAGAGTTACTGAATACTTATCTGTTCTAACTTTATTAGTCTTATAAAAACCAACAGTTCAATGTATCTTTATAAAACCAATAAGACGTAGAAATGTTAGGTTAGGGCTATATTCAAATGTTGGTTTTTTGTTTTTAATGAAAAATATTTACCAAAAAAGAGTTGCTAGACATACAATGGACATTAAAAATTACTGCTATTACACACTTCCAGTTGTCGAATCAAATAAAATAGCAAACCTATAACCTGACATAGATTCAAACCCAGATATTCAACTGGAGGTTTACAAACTTAGCAAGAATATTTTATCAGTTACTAAAGTAGCCCTTGTTTGGTTAGTTTGTTATAGCAACTGCATTTTTTTAACTTTTTAATTAGCATCTGAAATAAAACGTAATATATTAATCTAAGATAAACGTAAAAATCTCATCATGAGAAGTAACCCTCCGTATCTTGTGGTAGAAATAAGTCTTGAAGAAATGAAAACTGTCATTGTAGATCTATTATCACAATATGTGTTGTTGCATTTATTATTTGCTTTGGGATGAAAAAGCTATGGAATAAGACCCAATTATGTCTTTTCTGCTTTGATAACTTAATCTTTTTCAGTTTTCATTCCCCTTCAGAATGATCATATCTGATTATAATTGTTAAATGTAAATTACATCGTCCTTTTTATGAACACATATTAAAACTCATTTACTTTCACAAATTAAAACATTTTCTTTTTAAAACATCAATTATTGATTCTTTTTCATACCGGCTACTTTTGTTTCGTTTATATATTTCTTCTTATACTGGTATGAATATGGGAATAAACGATCTGGAAGAAATAATTAAGTTCCTAAATAAAACAAAAAAAAAAAAAAAAAAAAAAAAAAAAATAGCTTCAGAAACTATCTAAATAACAACATAAAATAAATACTGAAGTAAAACATAAAGAAAGAAAATAATTTTTGCAGTGATATGTTTTACCTTAAAAATAGAAATAAGATGGTGGTGCTTTAGTATATTTTAATGTTCACATCGCATATTTATAGACTACATTAAGAATTTAAAGTTGTAATATGAATCGTATAAAGAGCAACATTTAAACAGACAGTAGATGTCGTCTTTGTGGCGATAGGAAATTTATAACTACTTTCTGCAATTTAAATGAAATCAAAACTGGCATCATAAATATTGCAAGATGTGAATCATGTTAGTCATTTATTTATTACAATACTACTTTCTAACATTCAACATCTAATCTGTCCAGCTGCCTCCAAAATTACCTCCAATGGTGCATCTGCATTTAAACGCAGTTTTCAGCCTAATTGAGAACGTCAAGCAACCTAAACATCAACTCCTTATGTAACGCCGCCCTCCAACACTATCTTAATAATAAACAACAATAGTAATTTTTGATGCTATTGCATCAATAGTAATTTTTTTCTGAAATGGTTAAGGCACGATACTTGTATTTAATATTTACGCTGGACTACAAGATAGTTTATTAAACATTATTTAATCAGCGGTACCGAATAATAAAGAGTAAATATGTCCTTTTATTTCCAGAATGTTTCATGTTATTAAAGCGAAATTCATTGCGATCATTCCAACAATACTAACAGCAATCACTTTTTACAGATTCGTTAAAAGGGTGAGACCACACAAATAATAGAAATATTACTCCATTCAAAACTTCTTTGAAAAAGTTATGCTACCGTGGTAATTTTTTTATATTTATGCTTCTATGTATTGAAAAAATTCTACTTCATTTCAACAAATACTTTTTTTAGCATTTCTATCACACTATACTTCATAAATATGAATAGCTTTAGATCTGTACATGGTTGATTACACGAGTCTTCAAAGCAAGTGGTGAATGGTTATTTACTAAAATCTACGAAGTTATATTAAGCATAAATACAAGTAAAATAAGTGTAAGCCTTCAATAAACACTATAACTGCGGTATAAAGGAAGCAGAATTACTGACAACATATATTGATTATTATACGTAAATCATGTGGCTTTTGTCCAGAGAAGAAACCCAGTGAATATTTGGAGTTATATTTGGATTATAAATAATGTTCTTGCAAAATAAAAATTAATTCAAAGTTCTATTAAACCAATTATTGTGCTTTAAATATGATACAAAACATTCCCAAAATTCAAGCTTCTTATCATTCGAAACTTGGAAAACCGACGTTTAAATCCATGAACACAGCTTCTTCCTTAGTGATACACAAGGCAAGAGTAATTTGCGTTGTTACCAAATTGGATCTTACATAATTCCTTTTCTTAGGCAAAGTATTTGTATCAAGTCATGTATTACTGGAAGTATCTACAAAAATGAATTACTATATTGTAATGATAACTTAATTAGAGAAAAATAAATAATTTAAGTGTTTGATAATTGAATTAACGATATTTCCCTGGGAATAGTTTACCAAAACAAAATATTTAATAGTCGAAGGGAAATCTATGAATTTGTATTTTCAAAACGGTAATGTCGAGGGGTTAGAATGTTTTAACTATCTGAGCTCGTCATTCACAACTCTGGAATTATTTTTAAAACATTTATGTAGCTAAGTCGTGTGGTACAGGTTGTAATGTCATATAATAACTAAATGGGCTAATGGGGAGTAGGTATCCAATTAAGTGGCAAAGGTTTCTAAATTAACTAGATGGATTAATAAGGAATGAAGATATAAGTATCTAAGTTAAGTGGTACAGATTTATAATGCCGTAGATAAATTAAATGCGCTGTAAAGATGTTCAGTAGGAAACTATTTTTTAAAAACAATTACACATTATCACGACGTTTGGTTGTGAATTTGGAATATTTTTGACTGGATAAAAATATCTATACAACTTTTTAATAGTAGCGTACTGCATTCAAGCTATAGACAGTTAAACATTAAAAAACCACATTATATACTTAGAAACAGATATTTTTGTGAAAAACCCAACATTATTTTTAATTGAGGAGAAGCATAACATACTGAAAAATGCATTAGTATTTACTGGGTTAGTTTTTGGATAATTCTCTACAGTTCACTACTTTGAACTGAAACTAAATACACCCAAACCTCAGCCAGCTAAGCCCCAATTCTTAACTTTTTTATAATTATATTACAATTGGAAAATATAATATTCTTTTTCTTCGATGTGTTTGTTTTTGTTTTTCTTACAAAGGCCATTCCACATTTTCCATTTGTGAGACCTGGATATAAAATCAGATCGAATCATTTCCAAAGTACTTGCCTACACAACTTCTTTAATTTTAACAAGACAGAACCGTAACTCACCTATAACCTTGACAGGAACATTTTAGAGTAGAAATACAAATACAAAAAAATTACAGAGCAATATTAACCAGTGTTTAAATAATCAAAACGTACTAAGCTTGATTTTAAAAAAGGCATATAAATAGCAGATATATTGTTTCCAAATTTTGAGTTTTTTTTATAGATTTGTCTTTTTTATCTGGAAAATTATAATATATTATTTAAAATATCAAGTGATGCATAAAATTGAAGATAACAATAATATCAAGATCTATTAGAAACAGTTTCATATTTTATAGAATTTCTTAATAAAATATTGTTTGGGAAATTAATCAAATTTGTTAGATAAATAAATACTGATTTTAATCTTGAAGATGAAATAAATTACAGCGGAAATATGAATTTCTTAAAGAGAAATGGATGAGGAGCTTTACGAAAGAAAAGGTAATTGATTTCCTTCCTTGAGGAAGTAGAGGAGAGGCAAAAAGCGCGAGGAAACAATTTTCATTTTGTTTCATGTTTCAATACATCTTGAACACGACAAAGCCGGTATCTTTACTTTTATTACTTACTACAGACTTTTCTAATTCAAAAAAGCAGGAACGAGACATTCACCAGGACAGAAATGATCTTCGTCAGCTCTTTTCGATAATCTAGTCTTCAAATTATATAGAAAAACAACTATGTAGTTTTGGCATCGTAACAGTTAATATTTTTTTATTTTATATAACTGTTGATATTTAATTGTTCTAGGTAACGTGTTACTCTGTGCTATGAAACAGTTGTCTATGTACCTAATTTGCAGGGTTTAAAAAAAATAATATTTTAAATACTTAAATAGAATATTTTATTTTATCGGACATGATGTTACAGTATTCATGTGAAAGTAAACGCAAATACCATGTTTAAATAAACAAAGATTTTTACAAAGATGTTTACATCAAATCAAACAACTTCAAATATACTTTGTCCATTTTACTAGTATGTATGCCACGTATTCAATGATAATGTCAAACATATTTTATTTGAGGAACAGACAGTCTGCCTAAATATAGGCCTTAAAAAATAGATCCAACGACAAAGATCTTCTAAAATAAAATCGACATGTATTTATTTAAAAAGAGGGGAGGGGGTGTATTGATTGTTAGAGTCTAGTCTGGTTTACAGCGTTGTAATTTTCGGTTCATTTTACTATTCCCGTTGTCTTACTATAAAAAATATATATAATACAAATAAATTTATTACATCTACATATCATGGATCCTTTGTAATGGCTTAAAGAATATGTGTGATTAATTTTGAACTAAAATATATATTATGATGAGCATATATTATGATACATATAATATATGTATGATATTATATTATATAATCATAATATGAAAGTAGTTTGTATAATTATATTATATGACGCCCGTTCTACTCTGGAGTGATTTTTTATCTTTTTTAACGGGAATTAGTTTTTTTCGTACATAGGCCTACATTACATTTAAATTGTTTTTATTAAAATGCTTGAGTGATTGACATAGGATTAAAAAAAATCACATTATTCAAATTAGAAACAAACATTTTGATTAAATTTTATTAAATACAAATACCCTTATAATTCCCAAACATAATATATTTTTGTATTTCACAAAATTACTGTAAAATAAATATTAAGCTTGACGTGCGAGATGGTACGCTTGATAGAATAGAACTAAACGCAAGTTGCGCTCATGAATATAACGTTTATTTATTAAAAAGCGTTTCAACAATAAAGCTGCAGTAACTAAATTATAACAGTCATAGTTTAGTTATTGTAGCTTCTTCATCACTGAATATGGCGATTTTGTCGTTAAAAGTTTGAATAGATACGTAATATTTGTAAAAATTTCTGTTCAAGTGTTATTTTACCAAAACAAAATAACCTATTTCACAAATGTTCAGTCAATATTGTTGTACCCATTAAACGTTGATTATTATTCTAAAATTGAATAAAGTATCTGACTTTAAAACAAAACACTTAAGAAGTCTTAGTTTTGAATCTGTTTCTCGAGAAAATTACAAATGCTTTACTTTTCATATCCGCTGTTAACATGTACATATATGGTCTAAGTAGTTATCCCCCCCCCCCCTAATGAAAATCATCCAATTCTATAATGCTGCTTGATTGTAACAACAGCCGTGTGACCAAATTTAACTACATCTTAGAGCATCAATCTTGGGACATATGCTGGAAGTGTCCAAACTACCTTAATTCCAGCACATCCACTAACATACTAAGTCACTCACAAACGACTTTGTTATCCATCTTTGGAAGAGGAGTTGATCACAAACTACGTCTAATATCATCAATCACCTTATACATGAAATATCATACTTTTGAAATCGGAGCTGATTTTCGTCACTAGGTAGTAACAAATATGATGCTTGATGACAATTTCCCAGATAGTTAAAACATACTATAGCCTTGGTTTCACCTGTACCCTTCCGATCATTAAATAGCATTTTAACTAAAATTCTGTCTTACTCCGTCCACTAATTAAAATAAACTAAATTTATTTTTGTTGTTTCTTTCTAAGTTAGTTCCTCATTACAATATAATAATTCATTTTCATATTCGTTTCAAGAAACACGAAACGAAAGAATATTGATCGATTATATATGTGAGTGAAAGACAGGGGGAGAAATAAAGGGAGCTTTGAAATGAAAATTAATATAGGTATCACATACGTAATATGATAAAATCGTTGGAGATAAGAGACTCTTGTCAAGAATGTATTAGGTAAGATGTAATATGCCAACAAGACATTTACTCGTGTTTTACATAAAGACAAAGTTGTTTTGGCGTTGATTTAAAATTCGCTTGCACGTGTTTTGTCCATTAAGAAAATTACACGATGCCGATGTTTTGAATTATTTGAATAAAAAATGACGTACACATGATTGTTTAATCAATATTGGATTGTTGTGGTTTTGTTGAAAAATTAAATAATAATAATAATAATAATAATAATAATGGTATTCTATGCAATTTTGATTCACATTGGTTTTAATTATTTGTAGAAATTTTATTGACAAATTATAATAAATATAATTATGCATGGGCTATGCATCTGTAATTATAGCCCTTACTCATATACCGCGGTACTTTTGACTGTAATATCTAAAATTGAAAAAGTTTACACACCTTATATTTGTCTAACATGTCGAGGTTAAGAAAATAATTTAATTTGTAGGAAAATCCACATTTTGATGAGATAACCGCGTGATATTAACAAAACAACAACTGAATGTTTGGATTGTTCCTCTTATCGTGTTAGCCTTGGTGGCAACCTTATGCACATGTAGTCATGAATATACATTACAAAATATAGGATATCAGCCAATAAAACAACTTTATATTACAAAAACTGTATTTGCAAATACCTACATTGTTGTAAACTAGCAAACTAATACAGATTCTAATACTGGTTTGGATCAATTTTGTTGTATTTACGTCAAGAGTACTTCAGATTATGTGTCGAACATATTTCGTTGTCTTAAATGTCATATTGCCACAAAAAGCCAAAATTATTGTCCATATCCTATTCTCAAATTCGAATACTTAATTAATTTAACATATTTGCATCATCAAAATAGTCGAGTTCGTAATAAATCTATATAAAACTTTGAATTAATGAATGTAAAAAAAATCAGAGAAAATGTATTGTACAACAATTTTTAGGTTAAATGTTCGATAAAATGTGTTTTCACTTGGGCTTTGGCAAACTAGGTTTAACTAAACATAGATTACATATTTTAAAAGTTTACTTTATTACAAAAATAAAATGTAAATAATATTTCTACATAGAGAAATATACGATTAACAAATATTACAATGCAACGTATACTTTAAGTTATCTAGAACATATCATAAATATTTTGTTTTTATTAAGCCAAGCAATTTCCTTTTCTCGTACACTATGGTCTGTTTAACTTCTAATTATTTGCTTTTAAACGATTTTTAGTTTATAACTTAGCTTTAGATTAGAGTTTTTCCTGCGGTTGTTTAATTTCCGGGATCCCTGATTTAGGTGCACTTTTACATAGGAACACTAATTGATTCTCGAGAAATTAAATATTAATTTTTAATGTACTAAAGGTATTACAATGAAAAATAAAGAAATTTAAATTAAGGGTATTCATTAATAGGGATTCAAGTTATACAAGTTTATCAAGTTATAAAGGGTATCTCGACATTTGTGATATGCAAAGCTTTACACGTGAAGAAGTATCTCCGTCACGATTTTAAGATTACTAGCTTTTATGAACATGGAAATTTCTTAAATTTTATTGATTGGCTGAACTGAAAATTTTTGTACAAACATATTTTAATATATATATATATATATATGGTTATTTTATTATACAAACATTTTACTCTGAACATAGTTATTTATATTGCCCACGTTAATCTAATAATTACCACTTTCACGTTGTGTAATAATATGTCCTTTGTTGCATTATTATATGGTCTATACAATATTCTTCAAGCATTTTGATGAAACCAGGAGTTCGTAACCAATTTTAGTTGCGAAAGTAGAATTATTCTATAAATTAGAGTGTATTTTTTGAAATTTTATAATCTTCGAAAAAAATTGATTTAATTATCTAAGGTGAAAGTTTGTTGTGCTTTAAGATTTTCAATTTTTTAAATGTTTGGATTGTAACCACTTTATTGTTATAAAATTAACTTTATGTATCAATATAGGATATGTCATTTTTACACAAAACGTCGCTATGATAATAATATGTTAAATAAATCAGAGGTTGTCTATAGTTTATGGATTTGTTTTCCAAACTAAACGTTACTTGACATGTATAATCTAAGTCCATTTATCAAAATTGTATTCACTAACATTGTTTGAAACTCAATAACATTTTACAAGACAGGAATGTATCTTTTCACTGCCCCCTTACTACCGTCTCATATTATTTCAATTTAAAATTGATCAATATCTAATTACCTTCTGAAATGTATTCTGTATCAATTAATTGTATGATAAATGGTTAGAATTGAGTGCTTGAATACTTACTCAGGGCAAAATTGTCAATAACTTGAATTTGATAGTTCTTCAAAGATTGATTTGTAATATCTTCTATAAATTATCTCACCTAAATATTTCCTTCGACGGTTGTACTAAATGAACTATCTCACAACTCTTTCATACAAATCAAACTGCAAACAGAACTTTGGGACCTCAAATTTTGGCATATCGTATAATCGTAACGGCGAATTGAAAATGTCGTGGAGAATTATAAAATGTCTAGAAAAGTAACGGGACGAAATTTAAACGTTTGAAAAATCCGTTAATTAAATCAAATTGGCCTTACTACAAATTATTATGTTATGTTTCAACACAGCTTTGTAGATCATATTATATGGCGATTACAACAGAGTCTCTTACAGCTGGGAATTGTTATAGTAACGAGTATAGCTTTTTACTATACAAAAACCAACTACATATTTCAAATGTTAACTTAAAATTGAAACAGTAATTTTATAGATGTAAAATAATAAATGTAACAACGGAACGCCTACTTTCGTTTATCTCCACGCTTTTATAAATATTGTATATTTTATAACCAAAGTAATTTCCTTTTCGTTTAATACGGTAATTATATTTTTAGTATACTTTATATTTAACCATATTAATATCACTTATTTAATTTATACATTTACTCCATCAGTTTTATCTTTCCAGTTCCACGGAACATTCAGATATAAATATATTAAATACATCAGCATATATGATTTATTCTAACCCAATATTATAACACAAATAATTATAGTAAAATTCACAAGTAAGTCGTTTACAAGATTACAAATACGTGATATGGTATGTTTAACTCTAACTCCATCCTAGATCCTATTGTAGCTAACCTTAGAATTATTTTCAAATTTAATCTCAGAGCATAAACAGATATTTGTTTTATAATTTTTACCGAATCTGACATTAAATAAAAGTGTACATTTTCAACATACAGTATATGATGTCTAGACACTCTTAATTACATACATATTACGAGTTTTACTTAGCAATATCGAAATATTACATTATATTACGAAATATGTTTATTTGTGAGAGTGCATTGATAATAATAAGAATAAAAAGTTCAGAATGAAATTACTATCCAATTATAAACAAAAAAATATGAATAGATAATGGCGAAATATGGATTAAAATTACTAACTCCTGAAAATTTAAGTATGCTATAGTGCAACTGATCCCCTAATGGAGTTTTGTTTCTTCAACCAGTTTTAGTAGTTCACAATTCAAATAGGTCATTAACTCTTACTAGTAGGAATCGCAGGGTCAAAGTTTACAAGGCAAAGGTTGTTGTGGTCTAGCACCTATTGTCTTTACACAGGTCTTCATGATATGTCTTTCTCCTGTGTGATTTTTAAGATCATAATATCCAATTATGAAACCCGTGGTTTATCTTAACTTATCCTTCTTTAGATTAGTGAAATGTCCTTCAGTGTATCTGTTATGACTTTTTTAATCCGTAACTTATATAAAGCATGCAATGGAAGCTTCATTTATGCTGGTGTTTTAATTTCATCCATTCAGTCTTATTTGTTATGGTTTTGTTAGTCCAGTTTACTAGGACACATTTTTGACCTTGTTGTTTTATGTAATACAGAAACAATTTACTTGTGGTTTAGAAAAGTTTTTGTGATTTAGTAACCATTGTTGTTCCTTTTGGTCTGAGCTTTAGTTTTTTCTCTCGAAATTTGTTTAGAATATATTCAAAAAATTTACAAATATATAGTTATTGTATTTGTATTTATGTACTTATGTAGGGAGGATTATTTTCATGAGTTAATTTTTCTAGAACGTGAGTGAAAATAATTCATCAAAACATTTATTTTGTTTTTGTATTTTGTTTCACTATTATAAAACAAAAGAAATGCAATACAACCCAACAGTTAACATAATTTGAGGAAACATATTTGGGGGTTTTTTTTTTTACATAGCATCAAAAATATGGACTTTTGATATATTAAATTATCTCAAAACTAATCATTGTTACCCTGTTTAAAATCAGCTTGCAATTTCAATTCCTGTGGTTTTGTATAATTTTCAATTTATGTTTTAAAACAATGGTCGTTTTTATATCGGCCTTTAATTTCATATTTGCCTGGGGTAGTGTAATTTCCTGATTCCCAGATGACAGTTAATTTACTATGTGAATGAAAATGAAAAATGAAATATTATTGATTGGTTTTTGCTGTTGTATACTATGTATATTGTATTGTTCTTTTTTTTCCGATTTTTCGAATAATTTCACAATTTGATGTGTTATGTTGGAATAATTATAAAAGAAGATAATATTAATGTATGTTCATTGAGCACCGTGGTGAATGTAAATAACCTAAAACACTGAAACCCCTACCACAAGTATGGTACAATAAAACACGCACACAACTAAAATAACATAATAACATAGGCAAATATATATTTTATTGTAGTTTATTGGTGTATATGTGTTATTGCACCAAACTTGTGGTAGGGGTTTCAGTGTTTTAAAAAGAGTATATTAATATTATTATTTTTTTTTGAGAACAAACTCTACATTTGTTTGTTATTCGTTATTGACAACGAGGTAATGAAACAATGTTTAAATAATTTATTAGTAGCCTTTATACTATTCAAAAATAACTATTATAATATATTACAAGGTTTGTATATATTTTAAAATTAAATCAAGATAAAATCAATAATGCCATTTTATGTTAGTAATTAGTTAAACAAATTTAGAGAAATAAAAAAGTCAATTAAATATTACAATTTATTCACCGTTTATTCATTGCTTGAATAACAAATGTACAGTAGTGTACTACATTCTTGAATAACCCTCTAGATAAATCCCACAAAAAAAGCATTGCTGCTTTTTAATGTAAAAATATTATTTACAATTTAAGTAAATATTTTCAATGTCCATTGTTAAGTCGATTGGAAAAGTTCTTTCAAAGTAAAAAGCAATCTGCTCTTTTATAAAAGCCGACTTTTCAATCGGGCCGCATAGACAAAGTATGTTCAAGTTTTCTAATTTCACTTGTGGGAAGAAAAGATCTCCTCGACATTTTTTAAAATATATTGTATATTACAAAATAAGTTCTCTAGTTAATATATTTCTGTAACATATATAAACTCACGAAATACAATAAATGATGGAGATCATTCAATCATTTTTTTTTTTACTTAGTACGGTACAAAATATATATTGTCATTACTAAATATTACAGAATTACGTTTTTTTCAATTAAACTGTTGTTTATGTAACCTAACCTAACCTAACCAATTCATGTGTAACCTAACCTTTTAGACTATGCGTTTGTCTAACGTCAACTATTGCTACACTTTCTGATATACCAATTTCAAAATAATAGGTTGCCTTCTGTGTATTGTTTTGGGACTTAGAATAAAAGTTATATTTCTTAGTTTTTACAATTATTCCAAACCCCAATTCCTAACAACACCATCCCTCTTACAAATTTTGTCTACGACATTGTGTTAAAGTTTAATAAAACTATGTAGCGGGTGTTCTTAGTTTTAGTAAATTATTTATGATATATATTTTTGATCCTAAATAAATAATTGCAATGGTTAAAGTAAATGCCTATATGCCTAACATCAAATCTCCTAGGGATGTTTATTCCATCACGTATGACCATTTTTGGGGAAGAGCGTCTCATTGCATCTTAAATAGGTTTGGGATGTAGGGTTGATTATAGTGAATAGGTCACCTGTGATATCCTTTATCATCGGTTCTCCGTTGCTTGGAATGGAGTGGAAAGTGCATCTCTGAGCTATGGTGTGGAGATCACCTCCATGTGCGACGCACCCCTCAGATATTGTCCTCGATATCCGCTGTCGTGGTAGGAATCACATCTCCGTGTTCTGAGTGATGTTCCGTCCGTGGCAATGATGGTTCTCTCAAGTTTAATGGTATCTTGATGGTGGAAATCCCATAGTGTGGAGTTATAGTGCAGGAAATAATGGATAGGAAGTATCGTTCGTTTGTGTGGATACGTGGTTTCTACAGTTAGTATCTAACATAGAAAATTGAACATTATAATATATTTGTTTTTGTCGTCCTAATATATAAATAAGAGTTTCATAACATTTTTTTCGTTTTTTAAGTTTTATCTAAATTGTTTTGGAAGTTCTCAGCGCTTCGTGTCCTTTCTGTAGTTCCGCTGACCGTCCTTGATCAGTTGTTGCATTATTCACGTTCATCAGTTGTTACTTTGTTCGTAATATTTTATTATAGCCTATATATTAATTATGTTGTTATTTTAGTAATTGCTACTTTATTTTTAACGTATAAAACACATTTACGAAACACTGAATGTATATCTTAAAGCTGAAAAAATTAGTTCTCGGGGATTGTTATGGAATATTTATGTAAAACATTATTCAAGAAAAAGTTATTATTTTAAAATAGTTTCTATTTCGTAATTTACCAAGAAATATTTTTGTAATTAAATTGGTTAATGGATGGTTTGTAAACCGAGATTACATAATTAATTTGAAAAATAGACTAGGATTACATTTTTTTTAAACTTTGCAATATATATATATATATATATATATATATATATATATACACCCATTCATCGGGTTAACATGTACTTTTGATGGTCACTGGTGTTAGTGGGTCTGCGAGAATGATGACAATAACAAGAATATCTACGTACAAAAATATATTATGTTATAATTGTGTCGTGTTTTATTATCAGGGTTACCTAAATTCGCTTTAAAGAAGACTGACTTTTAGGTACAGACTTATGACTCCAAACTGAGTATTTATGAATTTTAAATTATTCCACATTTATTATTGAAAATGGTCATATGATCGATACATTAAATAATAAAACCGTTTAAACAGTAACAGATATTTAATATAGTAATATTACCTGATGAGAAATTGTATGTAGATTTTCCTTGTATAAAAAACGGAGCAAGAAACTATCTATATGTTAAACTGCATTCTTTGGTGACAAGCATCAGCAAAACTCTATAAGACAAGAATTTACATATTTATTTATAAACAACGCAGGATTTTATAGATATAAGTTAGTTATGGATTTTCTGGCAAGTGAGTAAAAGGTAGAATCAGGACAGATTGATTATAGCCCAATTCTATTACAAAACAGCTGATAAATTTAGGAGTTGTAAATAGATTTCATTATAAATATCCGTTGCATAAGCCATTTCTATCGTTCTTTCTTTCTTTCGCAGAAATAGTTACTCAGCCTTAAATAATACGTGGCAATAAAGTAACCATTGCTTTACTTCAGGTCGTTACAAAATTGAGTATATTTTTTTTACAAAACATTGTCCTTTGACAAAGTGCTCCAAAAAACTGGTGGAACAACGCCGCTGACGTAGAAAGTGTTTAAAGAGAAATCTTAAACCCTTTATTTTTCAAGTTTGTGATGATAAATTTACATAATGTATAACCCATTATCTTAGCCGATTGATGAAATAAAATAAAATTCTTGCTGTGCCTGTTCACTGGAAATAGTTAACCACCTTTCAGCAAGAATGTCCACCCATTTCGTTCATCCTTGTGGAAACGCCAACATTCGAAACCATGAAATGTCCACTGATCATAATTTTGGAAGTAATTAAGCACCATTTTCTGTTCTGCGGTAAATATTGTATATGATATCAGTGATATATCAAAATTGGTGATTCTCGTTAATGTCTGTTAGTAAACAATAAACAGGTCGTATGTTAAACCGATTTTATAAAAATGTTTTGGTAAAAAATACTTAAGTATTTCGTTAACCCAAAAAACACTACTAATTTTCAAAATGATGACCTATATTAGAAAATAGAAAACATGTGATACTAAACTGTATATCAGTGATCGACATAAATATCCCACTAAATATTCAACCGATGTCTTCAATTTGATTTATTATATTTTGTCTGCGTACCACGATGGTGTAAGTTAGAAATCTCCTGACATCAGGACGTGATCTGGGAATTAAGTTTCTGTCGCCGGTACAGCCATGTTTGGATCCAAAAAACTTATTATTTAACTTTACTGTATAGTATTAAATAAAACACAGGGGTCGACTTTGACATTCAAATATCTCTTAAATGTACAAAGCCAGTAAATTATTATGAAATGTACAGATTAAAACCAACAAAAACTATCAATTATTATCTATAAGAGAATGTATCATTTCATGAGTGATATAAAATATATCATTTACAGTCTTCATTTAATAACAGCAATATTATATTATAAAAAAAGTGTGGTAACTTGGATACTATTATTATTCCTTAAATTAGAAAAAAGAATCTTTCATCTAAATTTAACCATTTTCCTTGGCAGGCAATAATTCACATTTTACAAATATGTCATTTTGTTTCATGTTTTTTATTAAATTTTTTTTTTTTTCATGTTGTACATTCATGTTTTTTTGGAGAGAATATATAGGGAAAAAAATCACACAATACTTTCTGTTTTATGTATATTGTTCATACATAAGCAAATGTAGATGAAAATAAATAGCCTCCACTTTTCTGATAGCTATTGCTTTTTTTCCTTACCGTTTCATATTCAATCTCTGTGAGGGCTCAAAATTTACGGTTTTCGCCCAACAATTATATGACAGTTGGACGGTACAACTAGGAGAGATTTTCTTATAAGATTAGAATTGTGACGATTTTGATTAGATCACACATAACCTGTTTAAGCAACCGTCTAACAGGTCCTTAACGGGCTATTACAATAAAAGATTATTATTGTTGTAATAAGAACTAATCTAAGATTTCTAAAGTAGGAAAATAGTTTGTTGTTTCTTAAAACATTTAGTCCAATCAAACAACGTCCCATAAAATAGGGTTTAAAATTAGGTAATTATTATATGAGACACAGTAAAATAATGAGGATACTTATGGATGGTACAATTGGTACCTAAAGTTCAATAATTAAAAGTATCAAATTTAGTAATATATACAAATTTGAAAATTTCCGCTGAGAAAAACTCTATTCATAAGGAAGAGAAAAGTAAATCCCAAAGCTACTTACTTAAAGTTAACCACAAATTTAATAAGGGACTAGTTGAACTTTATTAAAATATACTATAATTCACTGCGTGGGTGAAAGTTTCTCTTAACATAAAATATATGTATAAAATAGTAAGAGTGTAAATATAGAAGGAAGTCATGATGTTGATTTTACTTAAATAATATTAGAGACAATATATGTTGCATTAATTAATGTATAGCAGGTGATTCTATTCTATATTTTATTTACGGAGTAATAATATTTATTTCTAAATCAAATAAATGTCATATTTCTATTCATAGTTATATGTGACGGTACGATTATGTATTTAGTACTTAATCACTATGGCATTGCATAAACCTCAATAAACTTATTACACTATGTTTTAAGAAATACTTATATTATATGATCACAAATAATAAACTATTAGTCAAATTTAAAAATAATTGTATATCGTTTGTTATATGATTAACACTTGTTGTTCAGAAATTACACAAACATTCTCTTCACACTACCAACAATATAAAGAAAAACTGTATTTATACAATTTACATATATTTTTTACTTTATTATATGTAAGTTATTTTAAACAACTAATATAAAATTCTCTATAGAAAAACAAACATAATTTTTTTAAATTCTACAATTTTTTAATTTCTTACCGAACATGATTTTGCAAATCAAAGCTTTTAAAATAAAATTTAACAACATGCTAATAAAAATATGTATGAATTTTACATATGTGTACAAATCCTCTAATTTTAACAGAATGAAATGCCCACCGATCTCACGCTTAGGAGTAATTTGGTATCACTTTTATCGTCACTATCTTTTCTATACATAGATTTGTAATTTAAAATATTTTTTTGCAAAATAATATTAACATTTATATATATTTAATGAAATAAAATAAGGACTTAAAAAACCTTCTAAGGTACAAATATTTTAATGATTATATCTTGTATAACATTTATTTGAGATATATATTATATAACATAATTATATAAGTTATACATTATATAACATAATGTATTTAATGGTACAGTACAATCCCTAGATATTTATGAAGTCTTGATTTGCATCTCTGTGAAAACAACCGACTTGTTTCAAATCCATTTGTATTTCAAAAGAAGTATTTCCCTACAGTAGTTCAACTAGAGATATAATAAAAAAAAATACAAAGCTTATTAAGGGAACAATAAAATTATGTAAACAATCCCACGAGGAAAAGTATGAATACAAATAGTCTTGTTCCTAAAGCAAACCAACTAAAGTTTGTATACCCAGTGTTGTTTCTGTTATACTAAAAGAGAGAGAAATTGTGGTAATATAAACAATATGATTTGAAATGTTCTAGGATAACGACTGCTTTTTATTTTATAGAGAACGACTAATTAGGTAAAAGTCTTACAAATCTGAGGTTTGGTTGTATTTAAATTGCTTAGTACTCTGCGTTCCGTAATTACTAAAGATGTGTAGTTAGTTTAGTAAAAATCCTGTACATTAATATGCAGAAAGACGACAGGAGTGAGGACAACATGTCTACAACTGTTATTAAAGTGTATGTACTTAAGTTGACGAGGTAGTTGAAGCTTCATACAAATTTGACCAGATTTTCAAAGCTCTGATAATTCATGAGGGTATGAGGGCTATCCTTGAATGAAGGTCAGGTCAGTATAGACTATACAGGCAATCCAAAGAACAAGAACAAGGAAAATCTGAACCAATTTATGTGTATCGGAAGTGAAAAGGGCGAGGTTCTTTCTAGTAAAGTACACTACAGTCTTCCAATCAGAATTCTAACAGGATGCATGACTAAATGAATCATGAAGCATGTTGAGTTAGATAAACAACCTAGTTAGTTTAGATGTAATTTGTACGGATAATCAGGTAGTCTTGGAAAATCTATCGTCAGTTTTAAATATCTATCTTTCTTGTGTCTAAAGGCATTAAAAATATTAGCGGGATAGGAAAACTCTAATTTTGTATGTCTCCGGAACACTTTGGTATGGGGGCAAATTTGAGAAGAGACAATTTGGAAAATATATATGAATTTAATTAGAAGAAAGACCTCTCAGGAGACCGATTATATCAGAATCGACTTGCAAATCTTGCAAGTCTACTACTTCTTTTAAGTTCTTGTAAAGAGTACCAAGATAGGTAGAATGGATTGCATAGACTGGTGAGTATATTGAAATGGACGGATATAGCTTGAAGATGGACAGTCGACAGGTTTAAAAGGCATATCCTTAAGACAGTAATTGATTCGTTATGAAACTCCACTGTTCTCTAAACAGACAATTTAATAATAGTGGAGAGGTATGGCCTGTTTGCAATAGTTATAAGGAGAAATGGACATCAAGTCATTTGTTGAAGGAGTATTTGGTTATGGGTGCATCCGGGGGAAGGTGTGAGAGAATGGATACCCTGGAATTGGTTAGTATTGGTCACAGATAAGTTCCTGAAGTTATAAATCAAGTGATATTAAAAGTTAAAATAAATATATCCTTTGAGCTTGATTGTACGTATCTTCATTGGCTTCGAAGTTAATATTAATATTACAACGAGGTACATTTAGAAATGTATAAACAACTACCTTTTCGGTTACACTGGAGCTATTTTAATGGTTCTTTTTTAATAAAATAATAATATTTTATTTTCACAATTATTACATGTTAAGGTATTTACATGTTACATGTTAAATTGTAGCACTGGTCTGTAGTAGTTAAAAAAACAAACAAAAACATTTTAGTTGTATATTATTATTTTTTGTTTACATATTCAGTTCATTACTATCCATGCACATTTAAGGACATTTCAATAGCTATTTCTGGGGTTTCATTTGTCTATTTTCAATAAATTGTTTCATATAGAAGCAAATACTCTATCGGTTCTTTAAAGAAATAAGAAATAATTAAGGTCCGTTTTACTTTTACTTTAATCAGATTTTACCATTTTAGTGACATAGACTTAACAGTACTTATAAGAAGTAACAAAATTCCGTTATTTATGTATAGTTTTTAGAAAATTATTATTTTAAAATTACAATTTTTTCCTTGATATAAAGGATTTAAAACACAAACTAATTATCATTGTATTTTTATCTGCTCTAATAAATTTAAGTAAGATAGAAAAAACGCAATATTCTTAATTAAATTACTAATTTAAGAATTTTATTCTGAGTCTAAAATATCCATAGAGCTCGAAATGTTAAAATTAAAAAAAAAGATGTGCGGCTTAAACCAAAAATATTTATTTTATTTCATCTTACAACCTTAGGTCTAGTAATATCGAAATAACAAATTAGAAGAATATCCAATAAAGCTAAATGTAGTTGTATTAATTGTTAAAACATTTTCTATAAGGTATTTCAATCGTACTTATAAATATTTAATAATTATTAGATTGCTTCTCATTTGACATAATATATTGAAGCCACTGATACAAGCACAGCAAATTAGTTGGTGTTAATTTTGTAGTATAATTAAACTAAAACCAACTAACTCTGCTATAACACTGAATGTCCCTGGGTTACTGAATAGTTTAATTAGTTATGTGTGTGATTAATTAGTAGTTATGTAGATTATGTAGTAAGTAGCAACTTGTCCGATGACACGAGAGGAAATTAAGTCCATTTACCTTTCTTATATCCATTTATGTAATGACATCGACATTGTTAATAATGTTTGTCTTAGAAACGCTTCACAAAATGAGTTATTAAATGTTGGTAATATAAGATTACCATACAAAAACTTACTTGTATTTACAAACAACATGTACAAAACATCGACTTTGAATCCATGTAAAGAATTACATCAGTAATTGTTGTTTTCATCTACAAATCTAACCCTTTTTGAACTACCTATGGTTCCATATATTTATGTTGTATATTTCTCTCACACACACCTTCCTTTTAATTTCTCTGTACTTAGAATATGGTAGTATGGTAGGGGGAGAAAAAAAATCGGCACCTACTTCATGGCCTAAGTTGACATGCTGTCATCTTTCGTTCATATCGTTTTTACCAAAAATTATAAAGGTCACGAAAGTTATCTTTATTAAGATCACAGTTACAAAATATATTTAAAAAGGTCTCGAAATTAAAAAGACAAAAACTGGACAATTCATATGGCCAAACTGAAGAACCTGTTTTAGAATAAATATGGTAAAATAATATTAAAACAGTTCAAATAGAACTATTATAGGACACACAGCTAAATGAATTTTTCTAGTATAATACTTTTGATATATAAAAAATGACAAAATAATTAATTTACCAATCGATTTTTACCTTTATTAAACTTTTTAGTAAGACTAATGAAACAGGAGGTGAACGTTAATTTATTGAATTTTGTCGGAGAGTTAACAACTCATAAAATAGGAGACTGAAAAAACTTGTTACCGCACATAACCTAAAAATCAAACAAAGAAATGTATTTAAAATAAAGTATGTATACCACATTTCTGTTTTGGTAGTTCTTCCTTATGTAACCCTCGGACACTCACTTGTAGTAGGCTTAAATATCACGATGGACCCTAACTCTATATACTTCTTTTTCACGTGGTCTTGAGTTAGATTTCTTTCTTTCATCTCCTGTGTCAGGTCTCACCAACTCTAGTAGAGTATGTGAGGGTTTATGTTCTTTAACTTTTACAAGGCGATTCTGACTGATATGTTTTACGCCTATATGCAACAACAAAACAAAATTCGTTCTTATGTTGGCCCTGAATGGGCTCATTTTGTGTCAGTTTTGAAATCTACATGTCTTAATGCACAGATCAGAAATGCTGAAGCCACCGACTAAGAAACAAAAAGAGATATGTTCTTCATGTCATGGCTGCTGTATACAGAATAATATTTTTTATTATAAATATAAAGATGCCAATAAAACGCTGACCTTAAAATTCACAAAATATCAATAATAAATATTATTAGAGATGAAACGATCGCTCTAAGTTTAATCCTCTGCGAAGGGAAGTTTGAGAAATGTAAAGTTCACAAATATTTCCGATCAATAAAATAACCCTGTCTACTTCCATTTCTATTTCTCTTTGAAATTCATAACATTGTTGTTCTGATACTGAAAGTTTTGTTTGTATAAAACTTGTATCTTTTAATTCTATCTTCACCAAAGTTTTTGTGGTCATTTTTAAAACACTTATTTTTGTAGTGAAACGTTTAATTTTATGTCTATGAAGCTTTTAATTTTTGCATAAATGACTGCAGAATTCAATCATGAGCCATTATAAGAATACAATATAAATACTTTGCATGCGGGTGATATGATGTTTGGGAATTAATTAAGTTGTTTTTTTAAACCCTCTCGTTTACCGACATTGACCTAGTCGTTATATTCAGATAGCCAGTACTCAACCTTAAAGGTATTAAATGGTCCGAGGTAAGAAGACAATTAAAAATACCATTTCATAAGGCCCATTTAAAAATTTGTTAACGTACCTAATATTCCAAACAGTTTATTTTCTTAATTTTGACAATATGTTTAAAACAATTTAATTTTGTTTTAAATAAATCATATAATACTATTATTATAAATATAATAATATTATTAATAATAATAATATTATTATTATTTATACGGTAGTAGAAATTACGGATATTGATTGAATGTAGATTTAAAAGCTCCATAAAAAGCAACAACGTATGACAGAATTATAGAATTACATTATAAGCAAGAATAGAGGTGTTTTGTTGTGTATCAAACACTAGATATTTCTGGGTTTATTGTTCATGTTTATTTTATACATGTAAAATTAAATTATAATATTTGCTTGTATCCTATAGAAATATATTAAATAAGAAATGCCTTCCCCTTAGTTTAAAACCTAACGATTTACATTATTATAAAATATTTCAATGTTGTTGTTTTTAATAGAACAAATGAATATTGTTCTGTCATCTCTCTCTCTCTCTCTCTCTCTCTCTCTCTCTCTCTCTCTCTCTCTCTCTCTCTCTCTCTCTCTCTCTCTCTCTCTCTCTCTCTCTCTCTCTCTCTCTCTCTCTCTCTCTCTAAAATAATTCATTGTCCGGTTGTATTTTGTAGCGAAATAGCACACTAATTAACGATTGGTATTTATTATTGGTTTATACATTTGATATGCTTACCCAGCAGTCTTATAATCCACTTTCAAGCATTTTTATTAAATCGAACATATCATTAATATCTCGAAAGCTACTGTGAACCTTTCATATTGAGAAATCCACCAGATATGCCGTGTACTTTTCTATACTTTTCTTTTCATTTTGAGATAGATTTTGAGTAGAAACCATTACAAGCAAATTAAAAGCTGCGAATATTGAAAAGAGATCCGAAAGGAAAACAGTTTGATAACTGGGTCATAATTTTTTTAAAAAAAACAACAACTGGTAGTGTGTTATTGAGCACAAATTCCCCACATTATAAGTATAAAATATATATTTTAATTATTAATTCAATAATTATTGAAACTGTAATAATGTAAAAAAAACAAATTTAAAATTAATAAACATCAAAATAAAACATACAATGAATCTACCTTCCGTCTTCACCAAGCTTTCTGAAATATATTGTTTTTATTATTCGAAATAATTTTATTTTCGTTTATTATGGTTTGTTTCTGTTGCTATGCTTACGTGCTCAATTTCCAACCTCCCAACTTATCTCAACTATATCTTAACAATTTTTGTATTTAATAAAACTAAATAAAACGACTCATTTTTAGAAATCTCTGCCATGTAATAAATATAAATGTTATAACAAGAACCGGAATTTGAGAATATTTCGTTTTTAATTTTGATTCGCACCCAAAATAAACCTGTTTATGATTCTAACAAGGGTTACATGTTACAATTTTTCCGAATATATGGTTATGGTTACAGGTAAATGAACAATATAAATTTTTCATATTAGTTTCTTATATTTTTAAGTATACTTTGTAGAAAGTGAATTACATTTTCTGAAGGATAGTAATGGGTTATCCTTAGATCGATTTAATGTTAAATTTCTTTGTAGTTATTAAAGGTTTGAAAATAGACATTTCAACTCACTGGATGTGGTAAATTTTAAATAAATTTAGAATTGAAAAAGAACCAAAGCAAAGTGAAAATCAAGACATATCACAATAAAACATCTACCTTCATTTATCAAAAAGCTTTCATAAATGTTTTAAGTTTAATCAGCTAAGCAATTTCCTTTTCGAGCAAATCTGGTCTTGTTTGTTTCTAATTTACTTTTTGTTAAAGAATTGCCAGCCTATACGTCAGCTACGGATTAAGACCTCTCCCGCAGAGGTTTAATTTCCGGGACCCTTGGTTTGGGCGCCCTTTTTTCAGCAGATTTTCATATTATTTAAAGCAATTGAGGAAAATATTGTCTCGTTTGTACAACAGTATACAAAGAAAAAAATATATATTTCAATATACTTTAATAAAAAATAAATTAATGCGACGATTTACAATTATTGGGAATTTACTTAAGTAAGAATGTCACAGAAGGTAAAATATCATTCCTAGATATGTGCATGTATTTATTTGCTTCGTTTTTATCTCTGTTAGAACGTTTGTGTTTTCTTCTCTCACTTACAAAAGTAAGATGCATTTTTTCATATATATATATATATTCACATCTTTATTTACGGATCAGATTTATATAGAGAGTTAAACTTTGAATATATGCATGTAAAAACTTTTTAACTTGTATAAAACACTATCTAATTTTATATTAAATCATTTCAAACTGGTTCCATTTGAAATATTTGATCAGGAATATGTCTAAAATTTAATATAAATGTACAAATTTATGACTTAATCAAAAAATAGCATTAAATTTATTTTATTTAATTGTACCGTGACTAAATTTTCTATATACGATTTTGAGTTTCTAATTTACCAAGATTGTCATAAGTTTCCTCAGATTTAAAAAATTTAGGAATGTTATGAAAACTAATACAAAATCCACAAGACCTTCTTTTTTTTTTTTCGAAATCTGTGTAATTAGAAACATTGGAAAATTTGTAAATGTTAAAATCGATTACGGATTAATTTATTTTCATTGATAACACATTTATCGTGTGCTTTACAATAACAATAAATATATCTTTATATTTCAAATGGACGTAAATTTGAAACATATAAAATTTGTATGTTTTCTAGACATGTTAAAAATAATATCATCCATTGATAAAAATATTTTACAGGTTATCTAAATTTGTTTCACTAAGATAAATTTGTTTATAAAATTACATAATCGGATATTCAGACGCCGAACAAACCACTTCCAAACATGTATGACATGTTCTTTAAACTTTTTGTTTATTTAAACCTTTTGATCCAACAACAGAAGTGTAAGTTACTGATTACACAATTTATTTATTCAAATTTTTAAATATATTTGATATTATTTCTCGCAATTGTTTACCATATGATCTCCAACATCAAAATAAGGCATGTTACTATTTATAATATTTTATATCTTTATCGGTATCAGAGACAGTAATAATGGTACACTTTAACATACTCTGTATAAACAGAACTTGTTATAACCCCACAAGCATTAAGATCAAGTTAGCAAATTGTCCAACAAATGTTTTTAAATTTTTTTTTTAAATGTTATATTAAAACTAAGTCCTTTAAAAGGCTTTAATTGAATAAATTTGATCAAAGTAACATTGCATTTTATATTAAAGTAACAATATATGATAAAACAATAGAGAATACATGATGATTTTCATAGTAACTTTATTACTTAGTTGATATATAAATCTGAAAAACTATATGAATTGAAATCTGAAAAATGTTATCTAATTTATTTAGTTATAATGTGATTTACTCACAAAAAATAAACAAAAGGTTTTTTAAAAATTTTGTCGGAAGGGTTTCAAATTAAAAATTTTGTTTGCGTTACGGAAATAATATTGTAAAAGTCTATTCTCAAAAGACTGTTTCAATGAGATGTCACTTGATTCAAGTCACAAAGTGAACATGTTTAATTACACCCAATAAATTCCCTCCTCCCCGACAAAAGAGCAATCATATATGTATTTAAAATTATAATGCTTACTGTCAAAAAATATTATTGAGCTATCCCTGCACATTTCGGACACTCTGTGTACTGATTATATTCTGTCATGAAACATATTGTGAATATTGAAATTTTGCTATAATCGATAGGCAACAAAAGTGTATTTCAATACGTAAGCATTTTACTACCACCACAATCTGTTCAAAGCAATTTCCAGCGGCTTTGCATAATTTTCCTGTGAATTCATAACGACAGCCACAGTACTGCACGTTATACTGTTACGAAATTAGAGACATTAATTTATATGGATTTCCTTCCTAACAATGGCCTTTTATGTTTCTGAATAAAACACTTTAAGTTATTAAATAGCTTTACAAAACGAAAACGATTACATTGCTCAGAGTACACAAGCCTCTACCTTTCAAAAAGAAGCAACAATAAACCGGTATAAAAGGTAATTGTTCAGCTTTATTTCAAAGGCTGTGTCAATAATTAAAATTTCATGAGCGAAGCAATGTCTATAAAAATAAACTTTTACTGCGTCCTGATCCAAGTTGAATCGCAATAATATAATGGCAATACCTGATACGGGTGACGTGGTCGCGAATCCCCCTTTTTTTGCAACATTAATCCATACACTTGTTTGCCGAACTCTAATATAGTTAATTGTAAATGTAGTTCTCCAAATACACAAAATTAATTATTAGAGAAATGATTTACATAAGATGGAACTATCGAAAATCCGTACCAACTGTTGCCATTTTGAAACTTTCCAACCATTATTTCGATTCAACAAATATTTAAAGAATAATTCAACTTATAATTTGTATAAGGCAGATAGGATAAGGTTTTATAGGCTCGGATATATACTCAAATCCTTCTACTCTTAAATGATGAAAGGAGGTGTTCATATGAAAGAAGGGATTGGAATATATGTCTGAGGTAAGTTTTAGAAATACTATTAAACCCAGACGTGAGTCCCTGTGGTTGGTTTGTGGGTAGAGTACTCGTTTGGTCGTTTAGCGCGTGATTACTCCCGAGTTTAATCCATATTGAGCTCAAATAGTTATGGTGTTGACCCTAAATGGTTGAAAATGAGTTAAGATTGGTAGCAAATTCTGTTTGCAAATATTAGACTACGATGACCAAACATTACTAGACTCAAAGGAATAGATATGTCCCTGACCGGTTATTTCTCTATAGGATTAATATTTCTGCGGGAACGTAAACTTAGCTTTAAAGTCTAGATAATTAGCTAAACGTTGCTAAATTAATTAATATGTTCTAACGGATTAGGAAACTAATCTTTACTGAAAGACAATACGACGACGACAATAAAATAAAAATCTTTGTAAATTAGTCAAATGTATCTTTTTTCAATCCTCGACTTCATTTTTATATTATCTCTTGATGACAAGGAGCTGAAACTGAAGAAGGTGTCTAACTAATTTATTTTAAACACTTCTTCTAAAATTCAGTTAAAACCATCTCCCCCACCATCACGGTATTAACTATATTGAAGTTAATGTGGAATCATTTTTTAAAGAAACATATGTGAGGTGCCTCAAACTGATCACTTTTTATCTGTACGCGGGTAGCACATTGTTGCTTTTCCGATTTAAAATATCAGATATATTTAGATGACTGCTTTCAAACTCAACTTGAATCTACCTCAACTTGAAATAATGACCAATTTAACCACCTTAACCTTTTGTTCAAAATGTAAACTCCAAGCTTAAGAATAACAGCATAAATATCGTTAGAATAAAAACATAAATATTTTTACTTATTATTTACTACTAAAAATTCTTTCCCCTTATATTACATTTTATTATTTGCTCCCAGGTTACCACGTTTTCTACAATCCATTATTTTAAAGTCGTTAAAATTAACATAATATGTACTACAGGGAAAAGCAAATTTGTGCAAAATCTTGAAATAAGAAATACTAAACTATCTCAATAATCACCCTAATAGTCCTCTCAGTGTTCAACTCACTTCCTCAATTTGATTTATCATAGTTTGTCCACATTACCCGTTGGTGTTAAGTTAAAAACCTCCTGAAATATATATTAAAAAAAAACCCATATTCACCATTCGCTGCAAGGCAACTACTTCGCTCCGAACTTAAGACGGGCCTGGTTTAGTTTTCCTCTCACCTACTATGCTTACACAAGCCCAGCAGCACAGGGTACGTCAAATGGAGTCTCCTAGAAGATCTAAGAGTATTTAAAACCGATTAATTATCTCGTCTTCTTAATTATACGTTATCCTTCTATATTCCTTTATAATATGACAAGTGCCCTATAGTATCTGCTCCACTATTTTATGAAGGGTCTCATGTCTAGAATAACTTCCATGGCCGCATATGTGAGGAAATATGAAAGTAATAATAACCCTTGAAGAGAGAGAGATTTAATACTTCCTAGCAGTATAATGGCTTTTAAAGCAAATAAAACAAGAAAATTTGGAGGACATTTGTTAATTCAGAGTATTATCCGGCATATTATAGAGCGGGAATAATTTAAGATTGTTTTACTTTTTACAATTACTAGAGGTCATAAACTTTACGCAATCCTAAATTGTTAATTTTTTGTATTATCGACAAGTAAAAAAGAAAATGTTCATTTCATTTTGAAATGGAAAAGAATAATTAAGTCTCAGTCTTTCCACAACAATTGTAGTGTAACTACTGATTTTAAAAGGATAAAATTTGAAGAAACAATTTGTTATATTTAATTAATTGTGTTTGCTTTGCAATTGTAATTTTTTTCCAGCATCTTTAATTATACAGTGTATTTGAAATTCTTCTTTAATAAAAGGACATTCTGTGCTTTGAAATTTAATAAAACAAAGTTATAAATTGTTTTTCTTTGTAAAATATTGTAATTTTTATATAATTAAGAAGTATTGACTTTACTGTGAAAGTAATAAATAGTTCTACAAAATATTGTCACTGATTTTATATTTTATTTTATTGTTATATATGTTTTATATTGTTTAAAACTCATAGAAACACATTTAGACTTCTTCAGAATTATGTTTCTCTTAGTCTGTCAACATCTTGATTTATCTACAAAAACAAAAAGTCAGATTAATTAATAATTGTACATTACTTTTTTCTTTGTTTAAAAGCAAAAAAACCTCTTGCTCATCATCGTCTTATAAGAAAAGAATAAGAATATCGTATTAAATAATGACACCAAACCCACGAATGCACCAATAGCGTTTTGTTAGAAAAAGAAAACGAGTTAAAAAAAAACAAACCTGATAATAAAGTTGGTAGCTACTCCAAGATAACACGAAGAAAGATCGAAAGCTAGGATTCCAGGCATTTACCACAATCGAACATAATAAGTGTGAGCCTCTGAAGAAAATAAAATCGTAAGACTTCAGATCCATATATTAAAAAATGGTATGATTAAAAATAATGTTTCATTTGTATTTCATTTCCTAGGAACGGATACATTTTTTCAGCTTGGATAGATAGCAAATAAAAATGATTAAACTTTTTCAATGTTTTTGGGGCTACCCCTAAAAAAATAATATTTTATTATCGAAACTTGTAATACATATGAATTTTTGATCTCTGAGTTAGATTTAAGATGTAAATTTACTTATCTAGCGTCTAAACTCTACAAAAATTCAAACGACTTAAATATTTTGTAACAATTGTAAGAAATTATTAATATCTATATTTTATTAGTTCTTGATTTGATATTTGAAAATAATTGTTGGATGTCTAGCTTAAATAAGTTAACTATAATTTATTTTTCCATTGAAGTATCTAAATTATAATAATCTGTATATTAAATATATAAAGTATATGTATATTAAGTGAAATATCGTTGCAAAAAAGATTGGAAAATACATCAATTTGAATCACAAAGGATTTGCATCTCATACGACAGATAGGCCTGCAAAGAATATAAAACCATTTTTTGGTGGACACATGATTTTGAAAATAATACTATATTTATATGGGAAAGAAATATGAAATATCTGAAAGGTCACGTTTGTGTGAATTTGGCGAAGAAAACTTTTTTTTTTATATTTACCTTGAATTACAGTTAACCCTGAAAGAAGCTTTCATAAAAAAAAACTAATTTTTAATTAAACAAAATAAAATAAAACAAAAAACCCATACTCAATATCTTAAACGTATTTGGGAAAATATTAGTCGTATTTGAATTGTACATTTTTATCAGCATATATATATATATATATATATATATATATATATATATATATATATATATATATATATATATATATATTGTTATTATATTCATTGTTGAACAGCTTTAGAACTACATATATTTCATTTTATACATACTTTTGTGTCAGTCAAATGTAGTCCTTGTTTGTTGTTTCCTTTTATGTGGCTACATGTTTCGCTACCACAGGCAGCATCTTCAGGCCAACTATTACGTCCACAAAACAAGTAGTTGTGTAAGTGTAAGTGTTTTGTGGACGTAATAGTTGGCCTGAAGATGCTGCCTGTGGTAGCGAAACATGTAGCCACATAAAAGGAAACAACAAACAAGGACTACATTTGACTGACACAAAAGTATATATTTTGTTGTTATTTTTCCTTGAACTAAATTTGATTTTTCAATTCATAAAAATCTTAAAATTTTGTTTTTATTTTGTGTCAGAAAAACTTTTTCTTTTCATGTTGACCAACTCAAGTCGTACGTTACTTCCAATTAAACTGAATATCAATTTTAATTGTTTAAATGGAATAACATATTCGAATATTACGAAAATGTTTGGTTGACTTCTGATTCAAATCGGGAAGAAGGAAAGGCAAGAAATTATTATAAAGATGATTATATTTATAATGATGATAAAGAGATTAATAAATTTTGTATTATGGCATGCAACTCCGAAGTTTCACAAAATATCAAATATAGACAATAAAAAAACAATTTAAAAACAAGATATCCAGAAGAAAAGTTAAGACACTGTGATATACTCAAACAGTGATATGCATTAGCATATTAAAATAAAATCCTTATAAAAAAAGAAAAGACAAGGCCTAAAACACGAACACGAACGATTACACAGATGTTAGAATGTTGAGGGTAAAGGTGCAGAATAATGGCGATGAGACGTCAAATAAAAGTGGAAAGTTGTTTAACAGAAAATCATGTAAAATCAGGGAAAAAATGTTCATTGAATAAAAATCTCTAGGCCTCAAATACTCTGATAGCATCTGGGTCTAAAGAGAACAAGAGCTGACAAAAAGTAATAGTAAATAAAATAAAAGAGAAGGATCAAACCATACCTATTTAAAGGCAAAAAACCTCTCGGTTATCATAGCTTTATAAAAAATGGAAGATATGAACATTAAAAAGATACACTCAAATATTCTAATAACGTCAGCACGAAACTACAGGATTGAGCTAGTCGGTAAATGAATTTTAGGAGTAAATGAAATCCAAGATATAATAAAAGAAAGAAGTTTCTAATTAATGTTAAGCTCAGTTGTAGTCCGTATATAAATGCAAGAAAAAGTTCTCATTCCATTTACACATTCCTCAGCGTCCATACAGTAGAGGTCGTTACGTGTTAGACTTATTAAAATTTTGCCTTAATGCAGGATGAACGTTTTTTAATAAATATTAAAGAGTTATATAAAGAGGTAAAGGCGTAAATACTTCAAGATGGTAAAATCTAGCTATCATCTTTATTGAAATTAAATAATATTTATGAGAATATCTTTAGAGATAAATAACGTATAATGGATGATTAAAAATTATATTGTTATACGTAGAGCAGTAATATTTATTTTGTAAATGAAATAAATTATTTATCGTTATTTGGAATGTTGTGAACGGTAAGATTTAGTATTCAGTATTTAATCACTATGTTCATTTGAGAAACCTCAATAATCTTATCATTTTATGTTTTATATATAATTATGCATACTCAAGGACACTCAAAATAATTTCGTTATTGCTTCTGATATATGGTTATAACATTACGTTTACAGTGGTGGATAAATTATCTATAGACCAACCATTATATTAAAGACGAAGGTTTTACTTTTATTACATATACATAAAAAAATATCACATAAAGTATAGAAATTCTTATAGGCTGTTTTAAATTAGGAAATTCTAGCTATTTGAAGAAATCGCCAACACACTGAACTTTAAAATGTTCATCGATTTCGCTATTAGTGCTAATTTGATGCCAATTTTTGCACATTTCTTATATTTTATAACATATTTATACGACAAAAAACTACTGTGAAAGTTTTGGATTGAAAAACCTTTTTTTTATATAAATAGTTCCAATGAAACTTTAAAAAATAAAATGACAAAAAGTTGAATTAATATTAACAAATTTACAAGAGGTTAATAATTAAAGGAATATAAGGCTTTATCTTCTAAACAATTACGACTATTGTTATAAATAATATTCATAATACTGTATTTAATACGGAAATACGGCTTATAGATAAATATGAAATCTATGTTTTAAATTTTATTATATTTGGAAGGGAGTATTTTTACAAGAGTCTACTTGAGATATTATAAAAACAAATACAAGGCTTATTAAGGGAGCAATAAAATTATGGAGCAATCCCACAAGGAAGAGTATGAATACAAACAGTCTTGTTTCTAAAACAAAGCAACTCAAGTTTGTATACCCATTGTTATTTCATTTAATGTAAAAAATATGTGTTTAAAGAAAATGTGTTTATGCAGGGTGATTCTGAATGTCGCGGCAATCTCTCGGTAAATGATTCTATAGCTAAAAATGTTATTAAAAGTTTATACAAACATAGGTTGGAAACTCTTCGTCATTTTGTGTTTTTAAAAAGAAACTAAATCTTTAGTTTCAAGTAATAGTAAACAAGATATTGAGTGAAGAATTGGTATTTGAATTATTTATGTAAAATTGTACCAGTATACCAGAAAACTAAACCTGTTTTCTAAATTTTCAAAATGGCGGATGTATACAATATTTAACGTCGAATAACAACGGCTTTCCTTTTTAACGAAAAACAAATGGCCATTTTTTTCCTGTAGCTCACAAGATAACTACTTTCTCGACAGAAACCTAAAAATATAGTTTGTCAGTTATTATACACAACACCTGAAAATAGGATAAAAATATAACATTTTGAATTCCGATAATTTTTATATCCAAATATATTATTTTATTTTAGAGCATCAGAATCAAATAAGGGTATTAAAAAAGGTTCTATTGCATAGTTCTTGTTTTTAATTCACTTCATTTACATTAATAATAACTCAGAATTAAAATTTGAATTGAGTATTTTGACTATTTTTTTCTTTACTTTTACAATAATTCAACACTACAAGAAATAGTGTTCTGGGACCAATTTGTATACAATATTAAATTTCACGTCACAAAACTTATCATTAGATTTGGGTCGTAATTTACGTTCGTGAAATTAAATATTACCGGTGGATCAGAAATCCGGGCGAAATATTTCGCTAGACGTAATTCGCTTACGAACAGTTTTTTGATCTATGTTTATATGAACGTTTTCTTTTTCTTTTTATATAAGAATTATTTCCCCGAAGATATCTGTGTAGTTCCGAATCACCCTTTATTTTTAATGTAATTTTGTATGTTTTTAGAAAATATATTTATAATTTCAGACAATGGCTAACTAAGTAAATGTATAAAACAATGAGATTTTGTGCTATTGAAATCTTATATTATCCTACATTCCATTTATACTAATATCTATGTTTGGTTTAGTGGATAATCCCATACATTAACACACACAAGATGTTACAGGAATGAGTAATATACTGTATGCCTTGCAAATTGAAGCCTTTGATATTGTTGATGAAGAAGCTGTTATATAACCTTCAAAAAGGTTATATATTTAATTCAATTCTCGTTATAAGATTTACTTTAAAATGAAGGACAGCCAGAGTAGTGTGCTATACAGATTATCACAGGCTTGAAGACAATGAAGTAACTGCGTCAAATGCGTATCAGGTATGAAACTGGAGAATTAATTTGGGAGAATACACGAGAGTCTTTCAAACAGAGGGCTCATACAGAAAGTGGATTCACTTCGATTGTAATTTGATCTGACAATCGGTGGATCTTGAATTTTAATTTTGTTTATCAAGAAAGACACTAAACATACTAGAGGGTGGGGGGGGAGTTTAAACTTTGCCTATTATGACTCGGTGCTGCTATGGATTGAAATAAAATTTAAAAAATAACTTGTTTTAAAAATGTAGGTGAACTTGAATATGAAAGGACGCTGTCCGGTATACCAATTGTTTCAAAATATCCATATAAGAATTTCGTTTCATATAGAGCATCAAGGTTTTTGGAATGGGCGTATATATAATAAAGCAAATGTGAAACTGGTGGGAGATCTCGATAAGGCTAGATAATAGGCCTTCATCGGATTAAGTATTCTTGACAATAGCATGGTGATTAGTCCTTTAAGAGAACACTATATTCTGAACAGATACTTCTGCATAATAGCTGAGAAATATGACGAAACTTGAGATAGGTGTTTGTAGGAATGGACATCAAACCATTTACTGAAGGAGTATTCTGTCTATGAATCTATCCAATGGAAGGTCTTTGGGACTTCAGAGCATGGTCATTGCTGTACTTGGTGAGGATGGGTCACTGGAAGATTAGGGGAAAAGTAAGTGATAATTAGTGTTAGTGCAAGTAACGTTCAAAGCTTAGAGAGGCTTTACCAGGTTATTGATAACACCATTATACTTTTTATAAATGATTCAACACCGTTCTCCTTCAGTGAAATTAGGGCTGTACCAATGATTTTTAAATTCTAGCATTACTATTCATGAAAATTTGAGGAACATTTTAATTGCTGTTTTTTTGAATTTCAGTTGTCAATTTTCTTAGAATTATGTCGAATATAAATAATACCACCATTGTCTCGTCTTATGTAATTTATTAAGTCAATTTTTCTTGACGAAATACAAGACAGATTATATAAAATAATTATCAATATGTCAACTAATATTTAATTATTGGTACAAGCACAATGCACAAAATTTGCCCCTCACACAGATCCATGAAAAAATAAATAGATGATTTGAGTACAACCACTACAAATTAAAATAAAGTCACGTCTTCAACGACGTCAGATCAATTATTTTTCGTGACAATTTATGAACAATTAAATTCTTTAACTGTTAGTTTGTACAATTAATTGTTTGCGGTTTTTACAGAAACTAAAATGTAATCATGAAATCTGGTAGTGGTTTTTTAAGTGATTCTACTAAGATTTAGTAGAGACACTAAAACTCATTTTTGCAGTTTTTACTTAAATCAGCGATGCTTAAGTTTTTAATGAGGGGAATGTATCACAAAAAAGTTAAATAATAGTTAAACATTATTTATATAAACAAACTACAAATGGACAATAAAATAACAAAATGTAATTTAATAAACAGAAGATTGTCTAACAAAACTAAAATGGGTTTCATTTATTAATAAAATATTTTAATAAATAAAATTAATAATATATCCCTTGTCCGTTTGTTTAACGACGTTGACAATGTTTAAAATGTTTTCTCAGTAAAAAGCTTCACAAAATGAGGCCTTTAGGTTGGGGTAAGGCATTTAAAAAAAAAAAAAATGTACAAAACATCTACTTTCAATCAGTATAATAAATTACTATAAAAGAGTTATTACATGTTAAGGTTGTACATATATTTTAAATCTGAAAATAGTTGATAATTTTGAATTTATCACCTATTTTGGTTAAGGAACTTTTTGTAGGTTCGTGAAAATTAAAATTAGAAACAATTACGCCGTCAGTGGGAGTGTTAGTCGATTTTTTGTATAAAAAAATCACTTAAGTTGTATTATTGGTTAAAAGTTAATTTTACTCAAAAATGAGTGGACGAAGTTTTAAATGGCATACTTATTAAACAATTTTCATTAAATGGTTCTTTCTTATCCTGCCCCAATTCTGCTTATTTAGTGTAATTTTGCAAAATGTAAGTTGAATTTCGTAAAGATGTCTCGAACTGTAGTAAAACTTTGCCACTTTAGAATAGTTACTTTACATTGTGGGTTACATTAAGTTAAAATACATTGCGATACTATACGCTTATACATAAGCCATATATAGGATACAAGACATAAGAAATAAGACATAAGACTGTGCAATTTTAACGTTGTTAGACTTACATTATGAGAGATATAATAGACAATTTCCCGGGTGTTCCAAGAGGAATACGGTGTTAACTAGAATATTAAGTATTTTTGGTTTGATTGGCTTTACCGTCAATTCCGTCATAGCTGGAGAATATTCAGCCTGATATTTCCTAGCTGAAACAAATTCGGCCACATCCTTCCTAGCCGGAGAACATCCGGCCATCTGGTTCCTAGCTGGAAAATATACAAGTTTTTTGTTCCTAGTTGGAGATTATTCAGCCTATACCTTACTAGCTGGAGAATATATAGCCACCTTGCTCCCAGCTAGAGAATGTTTAATCCATTCCGTCCTAGATTTAGCATATATCCGTCAACTTCGTTCCTAACTGGAGAATATTAGGCTACCTTGTCTCTAGCTGGAAACTATTCAGTATACCTCGTTCCTACTAGAGAATATTCAACCTATTTTATTTCTAGTCGCAAAAATAATTTACCTTCTTTCCTAACAAGAAAGGTTACCTCATACCATAGGCTACCTCGCCTTTACGTAAAACGTAGACCATAGATAGTTAGGCCGTCCTCAGAAGAAGGCAATTGTGTCCAATGCGGGACACAGTTATTTGCGTCCAAAAACCGATCCAATTTGTAGTCATAGGGTTTGGAAAATCTTCACCCACAGCCTCTTCAGAAAGGATCTTTTGGACTTGATGGAACAAGAACTTCTCTATATCCTTACATAGAAATTTAATCTGTCTGAACCCCTGAACCGTAACCCATTCCAATTAGAGATAATCCAGCAGATTAAATTCGGACTCTAATTACTTACTGAACATTACCATAAATTAACCGTCACACAATTGTAACCATTAAACAATCTAAATATTTTGTTACGTGCAACAAATGGTTATGTTTATCTTTGGAATATGTCACTGATTTTTAGAACACGATTATCATTCTGATGGTAGGGAGGCATTCACAGTTCATAAATCATTTACTATTCAACAAACATAAATGCAAACAGGAATAGAAATAATCTGAATCGTTACAATGATGTATGGGAGAATTATACAATGAGTAACAATAGAGGTGTTTTGTTGTGCATCAACTGACCCCATGTTTGTGGCTTCATTGTTCTTGTTCATTTTACAGAGGCCACACTATTTACAATATTTGTATGTACCCTAAACAAATTTGATAAATGCGACATCCTCCCCCCTCCAACCTCGAAACAGTAAAAAGACTTAGATACCCAACAGTCATCATTATAATAGATTATAGGTATTTAGCAGTTTTCTCAAAAAAATCATTTTAAGAAAATATAACCTAACTTTAAATCCTAGCAAAAATATATTCCCCTTTTCTTATTTCCCCTATACTTATACGTAGGTAACGTATTATGATGATGAAAAAAAAAAACGATTTTAAAATTATCGTGATTTTTTTCTTCTGTATCATCAGAGGATGAAGGGGTCCAAGATCAAAAACATATTTTCTTAGCAAAATGTAATGATTTCTTGTACATTGTATTTGTAATTTTCCTCGACATTTTCATGAAAGGTAATTGTTTTGTTAATTTGTATTTAAGTAAAGTAAAAATGCGCTACTACAAAATTGTTGGTGTTAATATTCGGTTCTAGGCCTATATACCGGAAGAATCAATACGTCAATTGATATGGTAAACATGTAACGATAAATGTTTGCGAAGAATACTTATAATACCTATACCAAAGTCTGGAAAAGAACTAACCAAAAAGAACAGACTATTACCATAAAAATAGAAGATCTAGATTTGTGAATCACTTAGAAAAACAGAGGACTTCAGTATATGACAATCCCTTGGCTAAAACACACACAAAAAAAAAGATGGGTAGACTAAAGAATAGATATAAAATGGAGAATAACATCAAACATATTAAAAATAAATATTTAAATTTTAAAAAATAATAACACGTTTTTAAAATGGAATAAAAAGTTCAAAATATTTTCTTCTTTAAAAATTAATATTCATAATAACATATATTAATTGAAACTATACGACATTTTATAAGACAAAATCTGTTGTTTTTATCACATCTCTCCACTCCCTCTTCATATTATCAAACCTTTAGAAGTAATTTCATATCATTGAAATGTATGATGTGAAATGGTTGAATAGAACATCTAGGACAGAATGGTTGAATACTTGCTCAGGACGATATTGTCAAATAATTTGACTTTGAATATTTATCAGGAATCTCTTTGAACTCCACTTTTGTGAAATATCTTAGACATATTCCTACAATATTTTACATATTACCCGCACCTAATATTTATAACCTCTAAATTTACAAAACATGTTGATAACGTAAATCATTCTACTTACCGTGAACTGTCATGTAAATTAAATCTTTCACAAGTTCGTTGAATCATTTATCTGTGGATATCTATATAGTGTTTGTGACTTGGCCTTGATGGGCGTCGTTGTTATCACATATTAAACAGTCTTAACTTGCTTCGCTCTTGGTATGATTTATTCTTGTCTTTGGATATCATCTAAAGTATATATATCTGTATATACCTCCACTCCTCGTTCATATCTTTGAATCCGTGTTAACGAGCCTCGTTAACTAAGCTAATGTTTAATTTTCGTTAGATACCACTGTTTCACATTATAATTTTAACAATAACTTAGTTTTATCGTTGTTTATATTTGGGGTTCGTATCACTAAGTGTAATATAAAAAGATGCAATCGCATTAATCAGAACGCATATTTTATAAAATTCGGGCGTATTAAATACAATATGTAATATACCACAAAAAAAAATGTTAGTCTACTGAAGAGTATGTTATATATTGGAAGGTGCGTTTAAATAAACCAGTTCTTGTCTAATTGGGTAACCATGTTCCAATATCGTAAATACATATTTATTGATATAACAAATAAACAATGAAATTTATCACATAATTGGTCTGAAAATAAATAAAAGTTGTTAAACATTAAATAAAATTTATATGGGATAGTAACCCGTTTCCCATATGCTACACTAATGTTAACCTTCTAAATAACTTTTAGCGATTCTAAATAGACATATAAGGCCCAGGTTATACAATTATATATATATATATATATATATATATATATATATATATATATATATATATATATATATATATATGTTATTCATAGTACATTTAAAAAATATAATATTAAAAATTAATTAACGTTAAAATTAAACATCTTAGTTTCAGTTATTCCACGTTTTTATATATATTTTTTAAAATTATACCAGTCAATTCATTTTAAGTGCAATATGGAAGGTTTCACTTTATATTTACTCTTCTAAAATAATAGCTAACCTATCCTGAAATGGGTTAATTTCAGAGACTTTTGGTTTATGAGTTTTTTTTATAACAAACGACTTTTTTAATAATGCAATTCACTCTTGTTTGTTTGTATGCGGGTGTTTATTGTAAGCCAGAAATTACAAATTTACTTTATATTACTTAATATAAACTTGCAGCGTTATGTGTACTAACATCATACCACTATTAGTATGTAATGATTGTTATAAGCAAACAATGTATCATCAAGACTAATAGAGTTGGGGTCCGAAACGAGTCATAAAATTGTGAGTCGCTAAACTTTCCCAGCCTACAGAAAAATCCATTGGGAGGAAATAACGATTGGATTTTACTCTTTGGGCTTAGCGGCTGTCATGTGGGTTCCGAGAGTAAAAGAAAGATTTAGGGTTTTCGTATAAAGAAGGAAAATATTTTTACAACTACAATGAATTAATAAAAACATTGTATGATGTATATATTGGCCCAAAAGTTAGTAGTTACAATTCATAAATCTCTTAGTGACTCCTTAATTCTAAAACAACACTATAATTAAAAATAAATAAATAAATAAAAAAAATAGGAAGAAATAAGGACTTGTTTTTTTGATACTTTGTTATATTTTGGTGTATAAAAATGTAGTTCGTATACGACTAACGAAGTATTCAAATATGAAAAAAATTATATAATTTAAGTAGCCTAATTATTAGTTGAATTACTCAAAATCTGTTTAAAAAACGGTTTCAAATATCTCCGTCATTTTGAGAGTTGTCGATGGATTTCTTGAAATCTAAATAAGTTACTACATTGACAAACAACAATCACTATAATCCAATAAATGACCCAGGCTTAGTTTTTTAGAACAATGACAAAAAGAACATCGTAAGACGGATTAAATGTCAAAAAACACTTTATTTTTCACAACATAAATAAGAAGGTTAGTAAAAAACTTACTCAATTACATAATGATCTGACATTATTTATACGTAGTAAATAAACTATACTTTAATATAAATACATTGAAAGTTTGTATTACCTGAAATATATATTCAATAATTTTAATCACATTAAGCCACTGCTCTTGGCTATAGTGAGATGTTTATGAAATTAGGAATCATTTACGGACACTGGAAATTTAATACTTTCGGTTTCCCATTGTGTGTGTTTTCATTGGTTACACATGATCATTAAAACATAAGAGAACTTCAACTATACAATCATAGTTGTTTAAATTAACAATTTAGTATATGTATTAAATTCAAGTGTAGAAAAAAGATGATATAATAGTAACTCATTCTAGAGATTCATGGAAATATGAGAATTACTTGTATACTTTGTACATATCTACATAGAAGCATGAATGTGATCGATGACTCGAATGAACCAAAAGACTAGAAGACTTGAGTTTTTATCTTAATGATACAATTCATTAAATTAACTGGATTTTCCGCATCAATACAAGTTCTGAATAACTAACAAAATAAGGTCTATATCGTCTCTGATGTTACAGATAAACAGAGTAACGGCAGCGTTTTCGTAAAGGCAAAGATAATAATATGAGCCCCTTAAGTATCTGGTTGTACAGCGTTATCTACTGGGAATAGCTTTAAACTACTACGTTAGTTATACCTATCACCGTGAGAGCAATGTGGTTAAGTTGTTGTTTGTTCTCCTTAAGAGACAAATAAATAACTTAGTGTTTTCTTCATTCTAAAAACTTTTGAAGGTAAATTTATTTCTTATAATTACGGTATTGATCTTCTTAACTTTACTCTATTGTTAATTATTGTTTTTCTACATGTTTTATAGATTGTTTTGATCTATATAAAGTATAGTTATGAAAATAGAATAACAACTTATTATGTTGGTTCGAATACCAATATGGTGCTCAGTTCAGGTCCCACTTTTTTTCTTTCAGATGCCAAGAAATGTGCTAGCTTTGAATTCAAAATCCAATCGAAAACAATAGAATGCTGTAGATATGGTTAAGGTTATTAAGACTGTTAGAGCAATGAAACGGAAGTGAAAAATCTTCTAAAACATTTTTGTTCCTGAAACTAATCTAAAGAGGCTTGTTAGAGCTGAAAAAGTAGCTTTAACTAAATTAAGGAGAAAACCAATAATATAGGCGGATCTAGAATATGAGTAGGTCGATTATTTACTTCTTATGGTGGGTAAATTTTATGGGCCAACCAGACAAGATGTTCGCATTATAGCTTATACTTTTCGTGAAAGAAATGGAATCAAACACCTCTTCGCAGAAAACAGATTAGCGTGTAGGGGGTTCTTTCGACCATTTTATGAATCGCAACAAGAGCTGTTGTAGCTGTTGTAGGGAGTTAAAATTGTTTTGATATTTTTGAGGCGGAGTAACGGAAACATAAATACCAAGCTGATAGAGTGTTCAATGTCGACGAAACCGGAATATGTGTTCTTCAGAGTAAAATAACCCGAGTCATTTGCTTAAGGGGAAGAGACAGGATCGAGGCACTCTTGTAATAGTAGTTTACTTTATGAGTGCTGGAGGAACTTTTATACAGGTGCAGTTAGATCCTCTACTCTTAATTTTTCCAAGGAAAAATATGAGAGAACTCCTCATGAAAGGCGCTCTGCCAGGTTCCATTGCCAGTTGTCACCAATCTGGATGGATAGAAGAAATAATTTCACTGACTGGCTAAAGCACTTTATCAAAAAAAGCTAACCCTACCAATGACGTTCCTGTGCTCTTCGTCCTAGATGACCATAACATTCATAACAAGGCATAGACATTGTGAACCTTGCCCGTGAAAAAAATCATCTCTATTGTATGTTTGTATCAACATACATCTCATAAAATTCAACCACTTGACAAAACATTTATTGGAGCTTTGAAACTTCTTTACAGTGAAAACATCCGCCAATGGATGAGCCATGGTGAAAGATATGTCTGTCCGTACGAGATTTCCTAACTTTTGGATCAAGCTTGTTTGAACTGTCGAACGGGATCACATAATGTGAAAAAGTCACAGGAATATATCTATTCAACGTTAATATATATTCTGCCCCGATTTTGCACCTTCTTCTGTAGAGGATTTAGATTAAGCAAAACTACTGAAACGAAAAGAAAACCGCCTTAAACACTTTAATAATGTTGAAACTAAATACAAAATTGGTGCAGGGACCTCACACGACAGCCGAAACTCAACTGCGACAATGTTACAATGAAACATTATTGTATCTGCAATTACATATGTTCAACCAACTGATGAAGACTTACCACAAGTAGGGCTCTCAGGTATATTATCTTAAAACTAAGCAAAACACTAAATCTACTGTTTCACCAAGGGATATCTGGCCCGTTTACAAACCAAAAATAGACACCTAACAAAGGTCTGAAACCATCAAAAGCAGAGTTCATCACATAATCTCCCTACAAGGATGAACTAGTGGCGCCTGGGGGGAAAATACAATGTCTGGGCAGAGAAAGAAACTTAAACTATAAAAGAAACTGAAAACTCAAAAGACTAGACCTACTAACAAACAAAGACCACAAAAAATAACCAGTAAAACAAAAAAAAATTGAAAATGATGAATCTGAACAGTTAGAAAATTCTTTTGATTCAGGGGACTCCGTCTTAATAACACCATTAGAGACTGAATGTCCTGGTGACGACCAAAGTCTTTGTATGTTTTTTGAAGGTATTTTTTGAGAAAACTGCGGGGGGAACTGTGGGTATACTGCGTCATGTGGAAACATTGGGTTCATAATGACTGAAATGAAATTGAAATTGATATTTACAACTTTTGTAAATAGACTAGTTTTTTACTGTCTTTTTCTTATAATATGATGTCAAATATTGGAAATAATAAATTGATGCTGATATAAATAAAATAATCGTGTATTTTTTTATTTTACTATGTCCATTTTTTATACAATTATTACATTTTCCAAATAATGTGATGTATATGTTCATTATATTTTTCATATCTTTAAAGTTATGTAAAAAATGTTCATATACTGGAAAACATTTACTAGAAGTTTAAAATCGAAGTTACTACATGAACATTAACAAATATTTAAAAAAATGATTTTTGAAAAATTAAGAAAAACATGGGAGCTCATATTACCACCTTCTCCTAATAGTTAAAAATGATAGAATAATAAATTGGATAGTAATTGTCGGAAATTTAACTTATTAATTGTTAATTGTCTGCACGGTGTCAACTAATAATTTTTTTAAATAATTACAGTACGTTCTTAATTATGGCGAAGCCTTAATGGATACGACCTTAAACTGTGACATTCAGCTATTTTCTTAAATAGCGAGATAATAGATTATAGATTAAATGACCTTTATTTAAAACGAAAAACATAATATTAAGAGTTACAGACTTCAACGATAGCCATCATTGAAGGTTTCGCTTCAGTAAATATTCTATTTCCGCTACTTTAGATTCAACCATGCAACACCTAGTTCAACTGATTGATGTAGAAATAAACAACATTTCTCAACAAGAGAAATTATAGTTGTGTTGGCATTAATTTCTATGTTATATATATATATATATATATATATATATATATATATATATATATAATATGATAACTCCGTGTGTTACAAATAAATGTTTGTATCTAGGTTGAAAGATGAAAAATGAATTCTCTTTCCTTATGTTCCTCTTTTTTTTTTTTTTTTTTTTTTTTTTTTTTTTTTTTTTTACTATATACTGATATATAGATAAGTACTCAAGAACGTGACCAGGATTTTTAAGGAAGCTTTTTTTGTTTCAATAAGCTTTTTTACACCAATTATCTTCCCGAAGGTTTAAATATTCAGCTCAAAGTCCATCTTAATTAAAGTAAAAAAAAATAAAAAAATAAAAAATAATAATAATAATATATGTATATATATATATATATATATATTAAAATATGTATATATATACATATTTTATATATTAAAATATGCTCATTAAAAGCAATGATACAGGTTACGTCATTTTTGTGATGTATTGAAACATGAAAAAACAGTAAAATTTGCTCTCTTACGCTCCTCATTTAATTCAGGAAAAATCAATTACTTTTCCTATGAATGTCCCCTACCCTTCCTTATCTTCCATTCTCTTGAAGAAATTACTGATATTTCAACTGCCATGTTCTTTAACTTTAAAATTAAAATTTCATTGTTTTTACAAACGTTTTGATTTATTTGTGGAACATTTATTTTTTTTGAAACAAACGTTTAGATTATGTAACTAAGCAATAGAAAATTATGTATTTTATTTGCTCAAGTATCCACTTTTTTCATGAAATAAAAATGTAACTAATTTTAGAATGAAGTAATAGTTTATGGATGATATTTCTTCATAATTCACTAGAAAATATGTGTATACAACTGTAGGGTAAATCACTCGATTTACATTCTTATAAATTGTATAATAAATTTAGAAAAATAATTTAATTCCTACCAAAAATGGTCGTCTGATAATAATCCCTAAATCCCAAAAAATGAATAAACATATGAAAACACAAACAAAATCATACTGTAAGGATAAAATCTTATTTACGATATGCTCTATACAACGCAAGGATAACAGAATGTAACAAAACAAAGTTATGATATTTCCCTTCCCATATGTTTATATCCAACCATAAATTTCTTGTAAAATAATCGTAAACAAAATTCAAAGGGATATGTAACAAACCATTCGTCTTACATTCTGCCCTATGATCTTCATTGAAGATAGGTTAAGATTAAAATTGTGATGTTATGTTTAATTTCATGCTGTAATTGATTGAAAGTAAAATATATTTTAATATTAACTGGAATTTTTTTCCTACCCAACTAATTTATAAATGTAATACATAAAAAATGCAATATATAATCTTACCGCCTTCTGTTGGCAGAGTGGTTAGCCAACTCTTGCTTTTTAATCCATTTGGTGTTGCAGTGTGAGTGTTTACTTGTACCATTCCAACTCTCTCCCTCTCCCCTCGTAAAAAATACATATAATATGCGTAATATAATGCACAATATAATGTTATTACTAATTATAATATTGAGTTTTATATCTTTGTTTCTTCTTTTTTTGGTATCATAGAGCACAAGTAGCCTCACTTATATTTCAACATGAACTGTTATAGAATAAGTAATGTGACCCGACTAAAGTGGATAGTCAGGGCGAAAAATTCACGTTTATTAGTGAAATTCCTAAAATTGTAATAGTCATGAAAATTTAAACAGGGATAATAGTTTTAATATTTTTAGCTCTCTTAATCCCAGTCCTTAAAAATATAGTATAAATAAATAAAATATAAATGTCTTATACAATTTTAATAAAATGTATAATATTTATGTTTCCATCGAGTTTAATGTTAACATGAACTAATTATTAAATCTTTCATTAATGATTCGAAAAATTGTGAGATTGAATAAGAATTATAAATTTTGATGATATGTGGTATGGTTTAAGGAATTCTTAGATTTGTACATACTACTAAAAAATATTTGGTGAATATAAAAGTAAAATATTAAAACGCATTATCTCTATAATGAATAATCCGAATTATTTAAAAGTTCGGAGTGGAATATGTGTTCAGCATACATTTTTATTTTCATACAAATATATAAGGGTGGGGTCTACGCACTTGCATAGCGTATTTAAAACAAGATCTCTAGTTAATAAACTAACCGATGGCTAACCCAAATTTATAAACATTAATTTCTAGATATCGTGCCATTTTCATAAAACACCATAATATCTTATTACTTTGGAAAACTATAGTGGAATTTTCAATCCATTTATATGTAGTCTAAATGGCTACTTTTATTAAAAAAATTTTTAATAAGATATAAATAAAATAAAAGTATGATTGACTAATATTTTTATAAATAAATATTGAGCTTGACTTGTGAGATTAGATAAAAAAACTCGAACACAAGATCTCATAATAATTTCGTTTAATTAATCAAACACGTTTCAACGACAAAGTCGCCATCTTCAGACAATAAGTTTTAATTTAATTTCAGTTCTTTGACGTATATAGTTTTTTAAAGTCAACAACTTGATCCGTTAAATAATTATTAAGAAACTTGTCTTTGTATATTAAAAATTCTTTCTACTTTGTTGTTTCTTCTTAAATTTATGTTATCAGCTTGAAGAATTTATCAATTAAAAGAGGACAAATTATTATTTTATTTTTAACAATGGAAAATTGCTGGAACACGATCTTTTATATAGCTTTACACTTTTACATTTGAAAAAGTTTGTGTAATATATGTAACGAGTTTGATTTATATTTTAACATACTCTATTTTGTATTTATTCTCTTAATACTTATGAGAAAGTTTGTGCACCGGCTGTACATAGTTTATTCATTCTATAAGATACTTTATTTTGATATTTATTCAATTCCCAGTATACATGAAAAAGTGTTTGCAAAGAGTTTTATTTATTTTACACAATAGGTACTCTATTAGTGTATTTATTCTACTAATACATGTATCCTCCCAGTGCAGTAATGGTTGAACTGTGATAATAATGTAGCCTTATTATAAACAAAGTACATATTTATACTATTGAGAAGTTTACTCCGGTACGTAAAATACAAATATAGTTCTTCAACTCACACAAAACTGTATTCAAAGGTTAACCTTTCTATATTAGCCATAAAATGAGAATGGAACAATACAACTTATCCTTGTAATTACTCAGGGAATGAAATTGTTTTAATAACAAAAAGTATAAAAAAGATCTGAGTTGTATAATTTCTCAGAAACAAACAAAACTAATTTTAAATAACAAGATATTTCCATGAGCAGAACGCTTTGTCGTTTTAAAATTCAAGACGTCTCGTATTCTGGTAGTTTAATTGAAAGTTGTAAGTACTTTATAAAGAAGTAAGATGGTGTGTTGCTTAATGAATCTTCCACTGTCTTTGTTCGTGTTATAAACTCGTCCAAAGGATCATCTTAATTAATTTAAATACAATTTCGTAAATAAATAAATAAAATGTATAACAAGAATTGAAACTTGAGAATTGTTTTGAAGCGAAAACTGAATGAACACGTGCTTCGTAGTTGGGTATTGTGTTCTAATTTGGTGAATGTCTAAATATAGCTATGATAATTTGAATATATATATATATATATATATATATATATATATATTATATTAATATAATATATATATTTTAATATAATATATATATATTATATTAATATATATATATATATATATATATATATATATATATATATATATTAGAGGTAACAGTTTGACCATCTTCCCACCATCAAACCCTAGAGGTTCAAATCAAAAAAAAATTTCTCTTTCTTGTGATTGGCACAACTCTTTTCTTTTAAATCTTAAATATTATTATCAACCACCCATCCTTAAATTTTACTTTATTGTTGAATTGTAAATTATTTTCCTAAACCTTATGTTATTAGTCCGATATCAAAGTCCGATAAGTACTTACAATTAAAAGGTACTTAATGTTACGCTAAATCGGATATTTTAGAAACAAATTATTCACAAAATGTAAACCATAAAGGTCCTGATATTACAGCCCTCTTCCGGTTATTTGGTAATTATGAAATGTTTTAATAAAAATTGTTTGGGCTTGATATAGGATTAAATCTTCATATTTTCTTTACACTTCATCGTTTTCAGCATTTTGACCAAAGGTGGATTATTTTTCAGCTGAGTCGCCGGAATTAAATCAAAGCTCCTTAAGGCAATTCTACGCTATCCACTTTCTTAACTATATTTCCTTTCATGGCTGGCGTACCATCACAGCACATTTTCCCACTCAAAATCATGTGAAGCCACTACTAGGCTGAGGGCGTTTTTAAACAACGAAGTTTGGTGTGGTACTAACAACAACATATTCATACCCAGCTGTTATTTGAATGTATTCCTGATTTGATGTTAGTTTAATAAAGAAGGAATGCTATAATATTAAGTGCAGTTTCCATTCCTGTATAATGTGAGGGAAAATATTATCTTATCTATTAACTGCGTGTGCAGCGTATAATTCTGATTGTAAGTTTTGCTTAAAATACACCCTTAAATGTGCACTAGGGGGTATCGTTAATTAATTGTTAGGTAATAAAAAAATAATATCAGTATTAAATACATTTCTCTAAAAGTCATAAAAAATATAAAAAAATAAAAAAGTTCTACAGTTTAATCATTAAGGCATGATTCAGTGTAAAACTAATAAGATAACCGGATAAATAAAAAAGTGGTTGAGGAAGTTACTTCCTGGCGATGTCCTGTGGGCCTCAATTATTTTATTGATCTTTGAAACGTGCTGGCAAGGTATCAATAATCCCTATAAAAATGCCATTAATAACGGTTTTATGTTTTATTTTTTTAAATATTCAATGATGATGATTTATTTAGTACACTTTCTTACACATTATGAATTATTTTTGTCTTTTACCCCCAAATTGATATTATTATATCTGTACAAACACTTCTTTTTTAATTGGTGATATTTCATTTGTTTAGTAACTGAACACGCACTCTTTTCTCCAAGAGTATACTTGTTGGTAATTCGATAGCACCTTAAAAAATAAAAGGATTTCAGCACCAAAAATCGCAGCTATATCCACGATTATTGCATAATATACACATTACATTATTCTAATAATGAAAGTAAATGATTGATTATTAACTCTTATAACTTCATGTTTCGTTTAAAAATATTTGATAGTTTAAATAAACTTTGGATACAATAAACATAATTTTAGAATTTAGAGACAGTATCGTTAGACAATATTATACTTTATCTAGAGTAAATATCATATTTCCGCCACTTTAGATTCAACATTGTCGAGGTTTCACCTAGTTTTACCTTATTGAAGTAGAATTAAACCACTTTTCTCAACAACGAGGTTAACAGTTTCGTTGACCTTTCTATATTACTGTAGTTACATCTAGAAACAATCTAAACGTATAACAAAGCAATTCATATTTGTAATTGCATTGGGGCAGGAACTGTATTTATAACAAAGGTATTCTATATTGGTTTTTATGTTTATACATTAAAACCGGAGTAACAAATACTCTGAAGATACTTATACATCAATGAAAGTGAACTAACTAATGTTATAACTTCAAATGCAAACGTCTTAAAACTTACACACTTTTTATACCCTTGTATATACTTTATTACATATTGTAAGATTGATTTAACTCAAAACTACGTGAAAAAGTTTTATACCCTAGTGGGTCCTCGGGTTTACCTCGTCTGTTACCACTATAAGTAGCCACCGAACGAATGAATGATAACGAATTAATTAATTCCCTTTTCGTATCCGCAAATATGTTTTTTTAAATATTAAATGTTGACAATAATGTTTAATATTTGCATGCTTTTGTCTCACTACTGCGCTTGTTTTTCATAAAATCTTGCAAACGTAATTTACCTAACTTTTCGATGTCATAGAGACATGGAATTTTGCTACCGACATAAGTAAAGTGACAACGGTTTTCATTGTTTCTTTTATATATCCCCATATATTTATTATATATAGTATTTATTTGTTACACTTTTACTTCGGTACATCTCAATATATTAAATGTATATCGATAAATTTTATGTATTTCTTCTTACTAGTTATAATATAATGAATTCAAGCAAACTATCGATACATTTTTTATATATTTATATGTATTTAGATAAAAATTATGATCGAACTTTGATATTTGTACAAAATTATTATTAAAGTATTTATTAAATTACTCATTAATAAACATGTTCACTCTTTACAACGATCAGGTCATGAATCATCACGGAATGTCTCAACCGATTACGATACGCCCGCTTATTTATAACACATTTTTTATTGACTTTATATTTAAAATATATTGTAATCAAATAATTATTTTGTGGAATGTTATTATAAGGTAACTATCAAATTATTGATATTAGTAATGGACAATTTAATAAATCAAGAGATAAATATATGAAGTACCTTTAATTGAAAAATATTTAAAAACATACTTTTCAAATATAATTTTAAAATGAAATTGAAAAATATAAATCTGTATTTAGTTATCTGTAGTTAATTGTCATGTTAATTTTAATTTTATATTAAAATGTAAAATAGTATTTGATTTTTTAACTGCAAATTAATCTCATATTTTATATTTTTAAGTTTCAAAGCGAGTTAGATTTTGGCAATGAAAGCAACTTTGCACAAAAGCGTCGCCGTTTCAATTTCCTTGATTGATTTATGTGGAAACTTTTCCAATTACAATTTAATTTAAATCTAAACTTAACTGACAGAACGCTTTGAAAGAAATTTGTATTCATCCTTCATTTTCTTTTGTCTAGTAGCTCCTAATCAGTATACGTTATAAGTAAAATATACGTAATTTGAAAATAATATGTACATAATATTCGTTGTGTTTTCATTGAGAAAATATATTTATTGATTGTTTCGGAAAAAAAGTTCATACCAGTAATACATTTAGTACAAAAAATAATCTATAAATATTCTTTTTTAAATCGCAAATCATTATTTTGTTAATGAAACCATGCAAAGATATTGGCCTATATTAATAATTTATATGAATACCAATCAATATTTGCTGCGTTTATAAACATTCACTGTTTACGAATATAATTTGTTCCTTTTATAAACATTTGATTTATAGGAATTAGATCACTAATACGGTAAAACTGGTTTGCAAATGTAACTTTCCCTTATTATATGTTGAGTTCATAACATGGTTCTCAAAGAACTAGGAATACATCTTAAAAACATTGATACTTGTTATTAACTGATTGTGGCATAACTAAATTCACAAATAAAACCTAACTAATATAGTTTTATATCATTTACAAAAATTGCCATAAGGATGCAGATTGTGCTACCAAACTTCTCCTCCAGTGAATGGTGTGTAATCCAATTATATACAAACTGGATTTTTCTTTGATTTCTGATTATTCTTAACATTTCTCATTGTGCTACTTGTAAATGAAATAAAATTATTATAATTTTTCCAGTGTCTTGGGAATTACATATATTTGTAATTTTATTCATCTACTGACAATTACCAATTAATACATATACTATATATGTATTCATTGCAATTACTTCAGAAACTGAGAATTTCAAATATTATAAAGCAATAATGTTCGTTTTATAATGGGCGACATCGACTTAGAAAGTTTTTCGAAATATCTGGTTTTATATATTATTACAACTTTTAAACACTTTTATTATTTGAAGAACACTGTTTTAACTCGGTATTTAAATAAAAAAGATACTAGTAACATGTTAGTTGATTCTTTAATTTTCATTTTAAATTATTTAAAGCAAAATTATTTGTTTTAATGTATAGATTATAAAATGATTTTACATAATATTATATGTCAATTAAAGTCACATTAAAGTCAATTTTTATGAAAAAAAGAAGAACAGTAGTTAATCTGTAAATCATTCAAATGATTTTTATTGCAAACTAAAATACGAAAATATGAATAATACTTAAATAGATATAAGTAAATACACTTCTTAAATCATTATCCGGTTGTTTGCTCAGAAGACAGTTTTACGATCGCCGTTCTTCTCCTTTGGATTTCTAAATGTTGAAAGTTGCTAAAGAGTTATATAGAAGCAATTAGTAAATTACTATAACATTTATTCTTCATATATTTATATAAAAGAGATATCTTCAAAGTATAGCATCTTGTAAAGCCATACGAGTTTAACAATACACTGTTCTTTGGCAAGTATCCTCTATATTTGAACCGAAAAATCCATTTCGATTCTCGTATTCACACCCGTTTACTACAGGTTTACTTCCAAAATGATAGTCGACATCTTTAACAGAATACAGAAACTGATTTCCCTGTAACAATTATTGTTAGATTTCCTACAAATTTTCATATTTTATAAAAAAACATTCTAAAGAGTAACCTTTTTCATTACAAAAAACCAGCAATTTTGTATTACTTTTAATTTACTTTTGTAAAGATATTTTTTAAACTTTTATTGCTATAACTATTAACTAAAAAGTTAATTGACATCCACACAATATCCACATCCGCTCCTCAGGATCTCACTATAGTGAACCCGGACGGGGCAATCCTGAGGGTTTCTAGCTGGATCTACACCCTTTTCAATGCACCCTCTCTTTCATCTTACCTATCAGATCTCTCTTGAACATCATCTCTTACAACCCTGACGCTATTAAAATATTCTTTACTCCCTGACGCTAGGAGTCTTTATTTTACGTTCGTTTCTTCTTTTTCTCATAAGGAAAATGTGACCGACATTATTTTCGTCTTTAAATAAGGAAAAACATTCTAATCCGTAAACCCACGAACAGAATTTAAATTTATTACTTGATAGTTAATCAATTCCTTCTTTCTAATTCTCATAAAAGCTAACATTTTATCTCGAAATAAACATTAAAATAGATCCAGTGTAGCCCAACCTGACTTACAGAAGTGTACAATATTTAGAAGCTTTTCCTGGTCTCATTTTGATTTTTCAGTTTAGTATTCATATAATTTTCACTAATTCAGGAAAATTAAAATAAGTCTACTTAGTTCTAACTAAAGCTGCTTTACAGCAAAAACTACTGGTAAAACTCCATTTTTTATCCACGCGTTTGTAAATATTATATGAGACATGGCAATACCAAAAACAATACCGTTATGGCAATACCGTTGACGGCAATACTTTTTTGTTATATTTAAGCTGTGTATTCAAAGATTTATCATGTTTATTATGCGCTATTGCATATCAAATAAATATACATTTTTATGATTTTATTTTGTAATCAATTAACATTTTGACTAAACTGTTAATTAGCATAGTAATACGTTAGAATTAAAATCACCTAATTATTTGTTTCCTAGCACTCAATTTTTATTGAAATATAAATAATAATCTACCCTAAAAGCGTACGTTGACTGTAAAGAATTCTAAGTTTTAAATATCAAACAATAAAATTAGATTAAAAGTTTGAAGGCTAAAAGCCTATTTTGTTTTTAGTGACTTCATGATGGCGTTATTAGGCTAGATAGCGTAGTTTATGACGTCATTTGAAGAGATGTGATACTTTCAATTTATTTTATTTTTTTTTTTTTTAAATCCACTGGAACTTATAAGAATCGTCATTTTTACTAAGCTGTCACTACTTCAACCTTTGACACTTTGTCAAAGCATGATTTAAAATAGTTTATGACTCACTGGGTTTCTCGGATACAGGTTCCATTATCTGGGGGCTTGGTTTCAAAGGTATGTATAATTCTTCTTAGGTTATTTTTTAGTCTTTGTATAAGCCTAGTCAATGCCGTAACTGGCGAAACTATGGTCCATTAGACCAATAAATTGTAGAAGTTAACAAAAGAATTTTCAGTGTGTTTTATTTGTATGATTTGTCAACTGTCACAAGATAGTATTAATTAGTTCAGATTTAATGTTAGTTTTATTCCACATCTTTTAGCTCAGAATCTCTTTACAAGTTGATGCAAGAACATTTATATCGTTATAATTATTGTTATTTCGGATTATTGTTAATAATTAATCATATCTGCCTTATCATACTCAATAGTGCATTGGTGCTTTTTATTAACACTACGACCGTATCATCCAATCAGATATTTTCAATTTTGTCTTGATGTTGGGATCTGCCCATTGTCATAAATAAAAGTTATACATAATGATTATATGTGGAAATATTGGTTTCCTGATCGGATTATATTTTATAAATTGAGTAGAGTGTGTGAGTGTTTTAAGTGTTGTTTGTCATTTTATTTTTGATTGTATACAATATAGTTTATATTTATGAAAATAAATAGCAGACCTCACCATAAAGAAGTTTAAAAATGTCTAAAATTTGAACCAGCTGTATTTTAAAAAATACAAATAGACTCTTGAAGATGGTAAATTATTTATAAGTGATTTATTACTATTCTTGTACTACAACATTATATACATTTATTGTAATAATTTTTTTTAACCATTCTTTTCGTACGAAATGAACTAAAATGCTACAGTGCAACCTGAAATAAAGACAAATGTAACGACACATATGCGAATAACGATTACTATAATACATGAGCAATTCATTATTGATGCATTTTTGATGTAGAAGTTAATGTATACATACTTTTTTTTAATGATTCGCAGCTCTCCACAATTCTGATATATCTTCACAACTCCAACAGAAATACTGTTGTTAATAAATTATTTTTGTCAGGACATAATACGAGTATAAACTAACTCATCATACCGTATGGAATGTAACATGACTGAATAACTCAATATTGACACAACACTCTAATCACTGATTGCACATACACATCACGTGCAGGGGGGGGGTGTAAATTAGTTTACACAGTTTTCAATCAGGTAGCACTGTTCCATTCAGAAACACCTGAATAATATGTACTCTTGTAATATTTTTGTTAGTTTAAAGTTTATGTTTGTTTTGTTATTTACTAAAATAAATACATTTTACAATCTTTGTGCAACTATAATCTTTCCGACATATACAAATAGACAAAACTCTTAAGAAGACTCAAATAATAACATAATTATAAAAATAAAATGGTCTTCCTGAACATTAAAACAAAAACAGACAAATTAATCTTGACAGCCATCATTAAAAATTCTACTTAATTATTGTGTTCCATTTGAAGTGGCTATGCCATGGGTAGGATTTTCAATTCAAATCAAAATTGATATATTATAAAATTTATATTTATTTAAAGACCTTGGGATCATCATCCATAAAGATTAAATTTGAGACATTTATATATCTTGTTCTCTGAAAGTGAAACTACTCTACATAGTCGTTATGGCCTTAAAAAAAAAAAAAGGAAAAGGAAAACATAAAGTAGCAAACCCTAACTTTTTAATACACAAGTAGCATCATGGTCTAAATATAACAAGAGTTGGTCAATAAAGATTTGATATGAAAAAGTGGTGTATTGATAGGATAGATCAATGATTAGAATGGTGTATCAGTATTTAGAATTAAATGAAAATGATATACGCCATAATAGACAATAGTGTCTTTTTATTCACAAGCAAAAGTTATTGTGGACAATAAAATAGTGTTTCATTTGTCTAATTTATTAACTCTTAAATGTATTTAAATTGGGCACAACTCTCAATGTATTTAAGGGAATATGACAAGCATTATCCAACACTGTGAAATATTTATTACTCATGGTCATTTATTAAATTTGAAATAATGAGAACTACCGTCCTCTTCTTATAATAATTTATACTTACATTTGGGGTAAAGAAAAAATATTATTCCATTTAAGTTGGTAATCCAGATTGAACTATGATCAAAATAACAGTTTACATATATGTTTGATCTTAAATTACTAATTAAGAAATTATTTGCAATATAAAATAATGTGATCATCATGTTTCAAATCATATTTAAATAATAATTTTGTGCATATTAAAATATAGTTAGCCATTTCAACAGTCATGATAACAGTGTCAGTGTACGTAAAGTACAAGATATTTCAAAGAGCTTCCAGTGTAAATTGTATTACATCATGACACAAATCCCCTGTTAAAAATATGTATCTCCTCTTCTGTAATATATTCTTCTGTTGAGGAAATTTTTTTGTTAATTCATCATATACACCCTAGGAAAGATATGGCTTCCAACTGCTTGGCAATCTCTTCAAAGATGTCTGACTAATTAGCCCTCATTCTAGTTCAGAACCCTGTGTTGGAAAATGCCTCTGCGATAGAATGCCCTATAGAGATATTCTCTCCATTAGTAGAGACCATGTTCCTGTATATTGTTTTAAAGGGAAACAAAAATTAAACTTCTATTTATTTTGCACTACATCTCTCTGGGGTAGTGAATATGGGCTTGGCAATATTGATAGCACCTACTGGATCTACACTTTTTTTTTCATGTAATCATGAGCTAGATCCCTTTCCTACATCTTTCATATCAGATCTCTCTTTTATGCTCTTTTCTTCCTTTTCATACAACACAATGTTGAAGTTTTCAAGCAACAAGGGAAACATATTATTTGCGCTATAATATCATTGCATGATTTTTGTAATTAACATGATCTCATTTATAAACACAATATAAACATAATTTTAAACTAGGCAAATTGTGCAAAACCTTTCACTCATTTTTTAAAGTCACATCATCTTAAGCTGTAAAAACTAAGATAATAAAAATATATTATTGAAACAATGAATATATGTAATTTTAAGAATATTAAATTACTAACCACATTGCCGCATAACAAATAGGTCATGTATGGAAAGGAAAACTTTATAATAATTCACTTGTTTAGGAAGTAAGGACAACCATAGATGTATAACAAAAGTCTGACTGGAAATGAGTTCATAGAATAGAATGAAACAATATTTCATCTATTGCTTTTGAAACTATGATTGCACTTTCGCACATATATCACATAATAAAATAAAAATGCTCTTGAGGTTCGATTTCATACAACCATTATATAACTATTTTTAAGTTATGTAGTACATAAGAAATATTGGTTTTGTATGTATAACAGATAACCTAACACAAATCTGTCATATTTATTTTGGAATGCAAAAGCTCAGAAAACATGTCTGAATATATTACTATTCCCAAGCGTGTAGGAAAGTGCTTATACCCAGTGTATACACATCCAGCTACACATTAGATTCCTGAAAAAAAGTATAATATTACCCTTCCACTTAAGTTTTATTAAAAAAATAATTATTAAGTAATCTATATACATTTATATTATGTTCATTGTCGGTTTTTATGCGCTACTGTAATAATTCCAATCAAAAGTATATTTAATTTACAAATTTACTTCAAATTAGGGTTTTCGAATAATAAACACTTTAAATTTATTTTATACATAAATGAAGATATGCTTATATTTTTCTTACATGCATTATATATAATATATATATATATATATATATATATATATATATATATATATATATATATATCCACAAATGCAAGGTATTTAGTATAATGTGGCAATGTTTTTAAAGAGATAAAAAAAAATACGGAAATATAAATGTTAATGGTGATATTATAAATAAATATTGACCTTGAATTGTGAGATAATATTAGATTTTTAAAAAGCTGGAATGCAAGATCTCACAAAAATTACGTTTATTTAATCAAACAAGTTTCAACGACAAAGTCGCCATTCCCAGTGATAAATGAGGATAGATACAGTTATAGTTTTGTTATTGTAGCTGATGTGTCACTGAGGATGGCAACTTTATCGTTGAAACGCGTTTGATTAAATAAACGTAATTTTTGTGAAAACTTGTGTTCGAGTTTTTAAATTTTTTAATCTAATGGTGATATTAAACAGATATATATTATTTAGATTGGACTTTAGTTTTCAATTTACATACATATCCATTTCACACCTAAAGACCATAAGAATGAGATACACTAAAAATAGTAACATTTTTGTAAACATTTTGTATTGATATTAACTAGAGACACATTATAAATCAAATCTAAAATCACAGCTATGATAGACAAAAGTGTGGAGTTTCTAATGAATTCGATTCACCCAGAACTAATTTTAATATGTAACTAGCTGTGGATATGCAAGGATTTATTCAGTTTTGTCTCTGGCTTCCTTTACAAATTGATTGTATTGATTCATATGTTAAAACGAAACAACTGTTTTTATATTCAGACTTCATGAAGTAGAGATTTACAAAACCGAATTGTAAAAGAAAACTAACCATAGAGTCGATTACTATAAACTTGGACATAATTTAAAATAAAATGTGCATAGATACTGAACAATGGTTTTTAATAGAATTTAAGCTCATGAAAATAATAAAACATTTTTAGTTAACCTATTATAGTCATTTGTATGCTTACTTGTTTTAATTGTTCCGTAACAGTAATCTTCTACACTTGCATTTTGAAATTGGGTTTCTAGCATGAACTTGGAGGTTTTCATCTGTAGATATATCACAAAGTTTACACTTAAATGCAGCTATAAAATATATTTGCATTTCTCCCCAAAAATGTAGCTTAGTTGAAAAGTATAACTAGTACATACTACTTGTCAGTTATCGTTGAAACGCACAACATTCTTGGAATGAAAACTATTTAAATTAGTGTATAACTCTCTACTTTTAATCCTGTATACACACAATCAAGGATTAGAGTGGTGTGTGAATATTGTGTTATTTAGTTGTATTACATTGTACGTTGTGTTAAGAGTTTATTTATTTTACGTTCTGTAATATTTATTGATGGTTCTGTATATTCCAAGCTACACTAAGATCAATGTGAAACAGTCTCTCTTACTCGTGAGAATATTAGTTCATTGTTTATGCTCCAATTACTTTTAAATATCCAATAATACAAATGACGGTTTGTTTAACCATTGTTTTGCATTCATATATCATTTGGTTTAGTAAATATACATATCATACAGACTTAATCTAAAAACAGTTGTTTTATTTTGACATATGAATTATTAAAATAAAATTCCAAAGACAAAATGTAGACCAGAGGCATAAATAAATGTATTGCTTGCATATGCACGTTTGGAACCGTAACTATTGTATTAGTTCATTTTGACTCATCATCGTCATACTCCTATAGGTTAGTTAAATTCATTTCATCAGATATCGAACATTAATCAGTCTATGCTCAAGAGCTAAATAATAAAAATGTAATGATTGTCTTAATAATGCACGCCTGTCAGTGGATTTACGTTAAGCTGGCAACAAACAATTAATAAGAATGTTGATAAATTTATGTAGTAGGCAATGGTGAGTGTTGTTTTTGAGGTTAGTATAAAACCAAATGTCATCAAATGTTTTTAATTAGTGGAAACTTTCGCTTTACATAAAAATATAGCACAATGAAATAAAAATGCTCTTTAAATTCTGTTTCATATAACTCTACCATTAACTTTCTATAAGCTATGTACCCATATAACAAATATTTATGTTGTGTGCATCAACACATAACAAATAATCAAAAAAATTCTTCCATTTTTATTTCTATAATAACATTAAGAGCACTGAAAATAAGCGTGAGTTGGATTACAGCCCCTTGGGTGTATAGGAAAATTTTACCTTTTATATACATTGCCAGCCACGTGCCTCGAATCCTAAGGGGAGGTAAACTTCCACTTAAGTCTAATTAAAAAATACCTACTAACAAATTTAGATGTCTTTATACATACTGTCATATTTTGTTTACATGTAACTGTTTTTATTACAATATTAATATATATTAAAGTATGTTTTATTTATAACTTGGTTTACTTTTAATGGATAAAGATAGTTTATTACATGTATGACACTCGTATATAAGTCTAATTTTGAAATATAAATAAATCCTTAGCATAATTACTCGCTATAGGACTAGGCCTGATTGACGATATTTATTAAGTGATGTGTTGTCAGTATATTGACATCTCGTTACCTTTCATAGATAGGATTTACTTGTACTCAAGCTTTTCACTTTTCTTTAGTTGTTGGGTCAACAATAAAACCTTTTACCCCCCCCCCATCTCTATGAGCATCGAATCCAGATAATCCCTTACAAAATATGAGAGCTCTAACCACTCTACACCTACTGAGAGCTTCAATATAATATAACTAATATTGTAACTATTGCAGTGTAAAAGTTGAGTAATTACTCAAAAACAATAAGTAATTGTATTTGTGAAAAGATAGAAAATAATTCATTACAGTAGCCACAGAATTTTAAAACCATTTAATTTCTAAAATGCATCTATTTTCCCATCTTCTATGTTTAATTATAACATCAATAAACTATTGAAATTTACCAGGACATAATGTTAACAAACCCATCACAATATGTGCATGTAACATGTCTAAATAACTCAATGTTGATACAACACTCTAATCAATGATTGTGTATACATCATTGTAAGGCTAGGTGATGTATATAAATTTACACAATTTGCAATCAGAGAAATTGTGATTGTCAGCAGTATCTGTGACAAGTCTCTACTATTGGAGATAGTGCGGTATTGCTGTTGATTTGATATTTATCTCGATGTCATTGGTAATCCGCAACGTTGCCACAGACAATAATTTAATGTATGTCCGTCTTCAGAAGAGTCTAAACTAAAAATAGAAAATATTTTTAAAAATTGTATTTTTATTGTACAGTAATTTGAATCAATGATATTATTTTGTTTACTACGAAGGTTTATTTAATTAGTTTAAAGGTAAGTGACAGCACTCACCGTTGTCCAGAACCAAATATTGTCTGTCTCTCAGAATGTAAAGCCGGCACAAGCTTAGTAACAGATGAATGTTTGGCTTTGAAACAAGAATGTGTGTTTCATTCTACAACTCACCATCAATATGCGTAAGTAAGGTGCGTAAGTACTAGAGATACATTTTGTGCATTGTGCTTTATTTGATCTTTTAATACTTAGCCAGTGTAGGGTAATCGCAACAAAATTCTATTAATACGCAGGAGAATTGTCCGATCGATTAAAGTGCAAAATCCCTACAATTCCACTTCAAAATATCGTTTTACTCATCATTTAGATACGACTTAACGATGCATTTAATGTTTCACAGTTCATTATTTCTTTCCGATTACAGCGATTTAAATTTACTATATAATGGCATTTTGAGTTTATTCCGACAAATAATCCATCAATTTTAAGTAAAATCGATCGATGTTTTTTAATTCCAAAATAGTTCTCTTTTAAGAACTGTCAAACTATTAAGAACTGTGGAAATCTATATCACTTAGTATTAATGGTGTCGTAACCACACCTATTTATAGAACTACAGGTCAAGGATGGTCCATTATATATATATATATAAATTACCTTACTTGACATGTAGTTCTTTGACTAGGTCTAGGTTTCAAATCATGAATCTTATGTAATAGCATAGTAATATCAACTTGTATAAATGAATGAAGTGCGCATGCGCCCCACGAGTGATTTAAATACGGCTATACGATTGAATATGTTACAAATATGTTAATATCAAAGATTGCTAAGTAAATGTCAGATTGCTCGAGATAAAAAAACCACTTGCGTTGAAAAAGAGTCAAATTGATGGAAAAAAAGCTATCTTGAAGGCGAATTGCAGAGATTTCTCACTTAAATCGATCGAAATGTATATTTCTTAAACCCTCCTGTATATTTACCTAAAATTCAAACTCCGGTTTTTTACTGATTTTCCTTTATAGCCTCAGGTATCCGAAAATCTGATATTCGACTTACGGTCCATCCGTCGTGGTTGTCGTAGTCGGCGTTGTTGTTGTCATGATTGGAGTCAGTGATAACCACGATAGCGACCAAAAAACTTAAGCTAGGAGCAATGAATTTGCTTTAGGCGATTATAGACCCCTTTAAAATTCAGAAAAATCAAACTGAAAATATCAATTCAATTTTTCAGATTTCGTTGATGTGACACGTGTTATTCAACTAATAACACACTAAATTAAAAAAATAAATATTTCCAGGTAAGGGTATGCTGCAGGTAAGGGTATGCTGCAGGTAAGGGTATGGGTTATTTGGAACCCAGAAGATCCAACAAATAATGATAATTACGAGATCATGCAGGAACGCGTCACCAACATGAGCGTAGTATGTCACAAACCTATTTATATGTGCTTTGGGGTTTTGAATATATTGACACGAACGAAGGGAGTAAAGAGTTTTCAAGATATACAAATTTACGAAGTCCGTCAGAGGCTAGCTGGCGTCAAAGCCAGACACAGGCTGAAAGACTTAAAGGAGAGTTTGGGCTTCTTTAACCTACATTTTAAAATCTTCAACTTTTGGTTTTCTTAAATTTGACCTTTTATACTGAAAATTCGATCTCATTTATTGAGTTGTACCGTTTTGGGTACAAAATTTGGGTCTTCCCTCCGCCCCAAATTTTGGGTTCGCAAATAATCTTCATTTAAAAATTTTGATATTAAATTACCCAATCTATATAAGAAACTGTCTAATTATTCTTAGGGTCGATCAGTAAAAGTCTAGATTGTCTATCAAAGGTTATAATAAAACAGGTTGTACAATTAAAATAGTAATTACCAATAAAACTTATTTACAAAAAAATGGAATTTCTTGAAGAAACAATTAAACAAATTGAATTTAATTTCAAATAGAAGAAACATTACCTATATAAATCTTTTGGTTCAGAAAATACTAAAAATCGTGAGAGAGGTTTTTTGTATAAAACGCAGTTAAAAAGTCAAACACTGTTTTTAATGCTAAACATATATCTTTAATATAATTGTAACTATTGTATTTGTAAGTGTTTATTGTATTTTGTGTTTAGGTATTTAGTGACAACTCAAATGTATAGTTCAGCTCGCTGAACACTGTATACCAAAATAATTGAGGCCTATAATTAATAATAATAATAATAATATACACGGGTAAGTCCAGATTAGGCAGCATATTACATTATAATTGGTGTTATATTATTAAATAAAAGTTGACCTTTGATTATGTATATAGTTGTTAAAACTTGCCATTAATATACGTTTTATAGTTGGATATTATTGGGTTGTATACGAGTAAATAAAGTCAAGCTATGAAAATATTTATAATTATTTAAGCTCAAAATCTAGTTAAAGTTAAAAAATACTCTTTCCAATTATACATACAAAACAAAATTAAAGTTAGTCTAAAGTTCTACATTATAATAAGAGTATATATGGAAAGAATGACCGTGAAAATGAAATTTAAAACTACACATCTACTGTTATAAAACTGTGGTAACTACAATTCGGTCTCGGGCCTCAATGAAGAATTAAAATTGTCAGACATCTTTGGAGAAAAATACAGTTTCTTGTACTGTAAAAGGTTCTAAAAATTAATGTACAATTGAAAAATAATACCTATTTGTAGTCATATCACGGTTTATAAAGAATGCACAAAGTAAACAAATCCAAATCTTTGGTAAACCATAAAGTTTGGAAATATACGAAAGAAAAAGTATACCCGCACTGTTGTTAAAGTATTGAAACAACTACAACTCGGCCTGTGGCTTCGATGAAGTATTAAAATTGTGTGAAAATGTTGCACAGAAGTACAAATTTCTTCGCCTTACACTTGAACAAGAATAAAAAATGTTATCCATGTTATTTTTTATACATACATGTATGTGTACACTGGAGCAATAATTATATTGTGTATCCACATTATATTCTACTTGAAAGAGTGTCCAAAGTCAACAAATATAATTTCATTGTAAATACAAAAAATTGGAAAATAAAAATAGAAACGTTCCTAAGTGAAGTTGAATAACCTGTATATTCTATAAACCCAAACATTTCTTCTACAGTAAAATGTGTCTAAATAAATGTAAATCGGGTATATTGTGTACAACCTTCAACAAAAGTAAAATGTATACATTATAAGTTAACTTAAACGAGAACTGGAATCTCAAAAATAGTCGCTACAGTAAATGGGAACTTTATATTCTTTAAAACCAAAAATACATCTTAGAGAATGAAAGCGCCTAAATTAAGGTTATAACCTCTACAAGCTGTAATATTAAAATGAGCCTTAAAAGCCCTGTATATTTTATAAATCTAAAAATATCTTATACACACAAATGGACATAATTATAAACTATATATTCTTTAAACACTGAAATAGCTTCTACGGTAACGTTATCTTTAACTTCTACAGTTAAATGACCCCTATATCCTAAATATTTACCTGTTAATTCTAAAACTTTGGAGGGTTATCCAGGAGTTAACCACAAAAGTTGATATAATGGGTTAAATAAGTAAAATCTAAGGTGGTCAAATGTATTTAAAAAGAAGACCAAACTCTTCTTCAAATCTGTCTGTCTGTGTTTGGCTATTGATAAATGGACTTGTAATGGATATATTAGAAGGAGAAAACGCAAACAGACAGACACAAAGAGATAGCTGGTTTCTTTGCTAATTATGTCCACGACATATTAAGATTCAGTTAACTATTTCAACAAGTACCGTTGAGAATAAATTGTTTGACTTTAAATACGGTGACAATCAGTGTCCATGTTTTAATGAAATCTGTAATGGAATACACTTCATATATCGTATATCGCATAATAAAAAGTCTCCAGAGTTAGGCTCAAATGTGCCATTATTATAAATACTTCATGAAATACAAAGTCTATAAAACCAACTTTTGGGTATGGTATTTACAGTGTCTACCTATATTCAATTAATTGTATGATTAGGCTGGGTAAGTACAATGATGTATCAACTAGTTGCCTTTCCTTTTTCCCATATTTTGTAATAACGAACACTTATCTTTACCCATTGTTTTATTTTTGTACACAATTCACATTCATAAATCATCATTTGATATAGTTTCAATCTAAAAACAGTTGTATTATTCTGTCATATGACTCAATACAATACATATTTATAGGACAGAATGTAAGCTAGAGACAATGCTGAATGCTAGGTTATCCACAGTGGGATTCATTGTGTTGGATTTTACGAATGGTTTACGAATTGAAATAAAAATTAAATGTTGACAACGCTCTTTAGATTCTGAGCATAGATTTTGTAATTTGAAATTCTTTTCAGAGATTTGAAAAATTTGTATAATATGTATTTTAAAAAACACTATATTGTCAAATAAATGTTGACTTCACAACGTTTTCAAAACATTCCTTTTGTTTGCTAAGATATCAAAATCGATTAAACTCCTAAAAATGGCTCTCGTTTATGTTAATATCTTTTTTGATATATATACAATACGTGAGAAGATATATATATTTAGATAATATCAAATAATACAGGTAGTGGGATGCGGAAGTTTTTATTTATTAAAACTATTTCTATTTCTATGGCTTTATCTAGATAAATTAAATTTGTACAATAAACAATCTTTCTTTAATTTTCAACAATCTATGCTAAATTATTAAAATATGGGATTTGAAGAAATACATTTTAGCAGGTTGTTTTATCTGGTTGCTATGATCATAATGTTTTACACCTATGTTAGTTTATATAGACGTTTGTTGTATAAAAAAATGGATAAGCAAAATAGAAATAACATTCTATCCACTAAAATATTATAAAATTAGAGACCAAATATAAAAATATATATTCATTTTAATCTTCTCTTTATCTATGAATCTGAAACTATTTGTTAAAAACGATATTTCCTAATACATTGCAGAATTTTTTGTTTGTTAACAGTTCTAAAATTTCAATATGTCAAACTAAAGTGATACATCCGATTTAAGGTTATGTGTCTCCAAAATCTGGTTTTTATAAACAGTTAATCATCGACGTCAGGGCCATCAAAATACGTTTTAAAACTATTACTGGGAAAATAGTAATACTTACTTTTTGCCATAATACGGTAATTATTGTCTTTCTCTCAAGTAGTTTTATTTACTGACTTCTTATAAACTAGAGAACATGGAATACTTCTAAAAAATAATTACTTTGAGCAAAACTATATTGTATTTTGTATTTTTCAGGTTTTAAAGACAGGAAAAACAAATCTAATACATCCAATTTTTCTCAGGAAATTACTTTATGAGGTGTCTTGATATTTATTGATCACTGTAAATATAAAGGAAAGTATATTGATGATAAAAATTAGAGTATTGTAGGGTTATGAATTTTATCTTTTATGTTCATTTCTAAGTTTTTATTAGGCGATGATGACAAATATTTGTTTTTAGTCAACAACAAGGAAGAAAACTGATACTGTTTTTATTAGTTACATCTTCAAAACGTTTGCATGCTCCTATTCTAAATATTAGGGTGGAGCCATTACAATGTTTTCTCTAGGGAGGGGCTCCAATACTTTCCATTCATGTAATTTAATTAGCCTCTAATTATTATACTTAACTCGACACATTTGTGTGGACGATGAAATATGCCATTGCTATTAACTTTATCTGTCATAATATGAATAAACTGTCAGAATATGGATTCTGCCATATTCTTCAAAAAACGTTAAAATAAAAAGTAAAATAAATAGGTACAATTTCAAAACAAAAGAAAACTTTATTCCTTATTCACAATAATATAGAAATACTTATTTATATATTTTTTAAAGTATTTTTTGTAAACAGATTACTATGTACTAAATCAAACTAAGTCCCTCCTCACTTCACAAAGCCGTGAATTCCAGTATATTTGATTTCCCTTTAATATGAAATGAAAGTTAAATAAAAGTGTAGGTGGCATATAATTTAAAACATGTTTATTGTTTGAAACTTAATATTGATTTAAATTTAGAATCCAATTTCTATAAATATTACATTTTCTTAAGACCAATTCTTAATTTATGAGGTATCTTATACCATCTGCATAGTGTTTCTGTGTCCATATCATTTGTCGAAACGTTTATAATTATTGTCTTCTCAAGCCTATATTTTAACTTATCAAGTATCTTAAACCATATAAATAGTGCTTTGGTGTCCATATTATTTGAGGAAACATCAATAATGATTACAAATACCCTAGACCAACTCTTAACTTATGAAGTATCTTTTACTATATAACTAATGGTTTTGTATCTGTATCATTTGTATAAATATTGTGTCGTCTCAAGCCCAACTCCTATATTATGAGATATCACACACCATTCAACTAGTAGTAGTGGTTCCATAAATAGTTAAACCATTAATTAAATAGCTTTTGTAAACACACCGTGGCTACACTTAATCATATTACATGAACCAAGAATAACACTACAATACAGGAGTCACCACTCACTGAGACAAATAATAACAGTGGTTTTGAGTTTAGTCGTTTCCTTCTACCATCGTGATTGTTATTTATCATTCATTGGGATCGCAACGTTAGTAAATACTGTGCTCATCGAAGATAAGAAACCTTGGAATAATGTGACTGCTAAATATGACTTATTATAATAAATTATCATTTATTTCTGCTTCTGATTGGTCTCGGTGGCTGGTGACAGAGTTCAATGCAAGTGTAAATTATCGGAATAATGTTTATATTATACTAAACTCACAGTTATGTATAAACCAATTGTAAGAAAGTTGTATGTTATTAACATACTATAGTTTATTTTCAATAGCTTTTATATATATAAACGTATCCAAATTATTTTGAGAGTTTGGATCAACTCTCGTTATGAAATTTAAAAACATAGAATTTAAACTATGCCAGAAACTAAAGTAGAAACTAATAACCTACGATAGGATCCCAGGGCCAACACTAGGCTTGAACTGTCAAAACATCTGGACTTGTATATACACAAGTTGTTGATTACAATAACTTATTTATATTGTCGAAATTTGTGTTGCAAAAAATGTATGAAATATCACACTTAATTTAATATTTAGTAATCTTTTTAACTGATAAAGGAAATTAGAGTCTCATAATTCTTCAATATAAATGCCCCTGGATTAGTTGGCCTTGTGTAATATACATCTATGTGTTGGGGATATAAAAAAAACAATAATACTAAATAACAGATTACGTTTTTCTATTTGAAAAGATATATCCTCTACATAATGAAATCATTTTAAATGTCGGTAGCTCATAGATATCTTTTACAACTTTGCTATAAAAAAGAATGGGTTTTCAAATTACATACATGATTCATTATTTGTATTTATTCAAAACTCCGCTTAATTATTACACCATTGTATATTTAAAATATTTAAATAATTAAAAAGAAGGTTTATAATATTTAGATTTTTCACTTTTTACCATTTTTGGATTTGAAGATAAAAGTATGTTTTCACTTGACTAAAAACCCAACTCTGTCCTTGTTATATAATAAGCGGATGGGTTAATATCACATATTCATTTGTGTTTATATCTAGGTTACACATATAAATTCACCCATTGCTCGGAATTATATCATGTTTTCTACCAAATATGCATTAGATTATTTTTTAACATTTTCAGTTTACATACATGACTTTAAAATTATATTTACTGTCAAAAGTAAGATCGTAAGTGCTTGCGACCTATTATCTAACCACTGTAACTTTTAGTTTCCGATTGTTCTACTGTTTTACTTCTTAACTTTTTTCTTGTAGTTTAGAGGATAAAACGTTTCAGGTCTCATTAATTTAAGAAAATAATAATAAGAGAATATAAAATTAACAATCATAACCCTCGAATACGTGGAAGAGAGCATGAGTTGAAGAGATCATATTATAATTATGAAAGAGAGAGGAAACTAACTTAAAAAATATAAGAAGGAAAGGTGCAGATTTAACTAGGATTCTTCAGGATTACTAAGCCCTGTCTCTTAAAACTTTCATCTAAACCTCACTTGAAATTAACGAGATGATTTATTTTTACTTTCGAAATTATTTATGTTAAGAAACTGTTGTTAAATTTTAAAGGGAATATCTGTTTTAAGGTACAACAATTCCAAACTTAAAACTTAGGTTTTTTAAAACACATTACTTTTCTGTATAAACGAGCGGATTACACAGTTTAACCAAATTTGGCAGGTGGAAATATTTTGGCCAAATCTCAAGATGTTTCATAAAATGTTTTTCAACTACTAAAAATTTGGGATTAGCTGCCACAAGATCAAATTCTAAATTAGGATTTTCTTAAAAGTAACATTAAATATTTGGTCAAAGTTTTGTTGAAATGTCGTCTTCAAAGACCCAGCCAAAACACATTAGCCGCTATATCACCAAATTCATTTTGGGGGATTTATCAGTTTAGAAGTGGACATGAAATATTATTACCACAACTAAATATTTGAAACGTTTTCTGAATTTGAACCAAAATGGATTTTTTAACTGTCAATAATTTCAGATAAACCCCGTAGTGGTACGTACAGGGTAATTTGACTATATTTCATAAGATTATCCATCTTGAATTTTAATTAGTCCAGTTGTGAACTACATAACCGCATTTTCAACTCTTATTATTTTGAAATAGCCTATATTTTTTGCTGAAATAAACATTCTTTAAATAGTAGTTATACGTTTCTCAAAGATTAACCTATTTTAAGTGCAACAATTATCAATTTCAATACAGTAGTGATTAAAATACCCCAGAAGTACAAAATGTTTATAAATGAAATCTCATACCTCGAGATTCAGCTGTTTTGTTTATGTGTTATTGTTTACAAAAATAAATTTTTCCTATGTTTGGGTATTTCGTGCAATTTATTTTTTACTATAATTGAAAGTAAGTAAAATAAAAAATTAAAATTGGTTGCAAAAATAAAATTTTCGTTGTACATTTTCTTGTTTGTTATCTTTCTATTAATTTAAGTTTGTTTTAAAAATAAACTGTAACTCTTCGGTTATGAAATCATTTCACTGAAATATAAAATAACTTACAAATTTTTTTATATTCATGTTACATAAAACAGTTTACCTAGTACTAAGTCTTGAGGCACTATTTGCATTAAACTGAAGCAAAGTTTCTCAGTTTAAGATTTATACTCCGTACTGTCAGTTCCATCCATCCTTGCCTGAACTACGGAGGTAATAAAGTTTCAATTGTCTTGAGATTTACTCCAATATTTATGTTTATTACTCCTTAGACAATATCTGTTAGAGTTGAACAATCTTAATCTTGTGTTATTGCATGAACACTTAGACTGCTGTAAATCAACCGAAGGTGTATCGTACCTGTATTAACAATAATCCGAAGTCGGATTTTGCATTAAACTCCTTCATCTAGTGACTAACTTTAATGTTTCAGTTGTAATTAGAAATTCAGATTATAAATTCTGTCTAAAGTTGTGACCGGCGCTTTAATGTTTTCAAGAACGTTATTTAGGACCAAAATAATGAAAAATAACTATGATCTAAATCGTCTATATATATAATACATAAGATAATATTTGTTGTTGATAATATTTTTAAATCCATATTTATTTATTTTATTTTTTAGAGTACATTATCGGCTTAATTGTGCAACCTATTTTCATAAACTATTTGTATTTAAAGTGTTTTAGATCAAATTATCCTTTCAAGATATAAGACAGAATTTGATTACTTTACGTGCTCATAATATATGCTTGTTGTTTTTCCTTTCAAAGGTTACGTGGTGTTGGCTGGTGAAATCGAGCTAACAATCTACAGTAGTGTTCAATAGTAAATCTTTAGCCAGTTGTAAACCTAACAATTGCTTTAGTTGTGAGTCAAGAAATGGTACTTTCATAAATCATGAACAAGGCACTACCTTAAATCCTTTAACCTTTTCTATAGATCATAATTATCTAAACAAACTGATATTCACGTATGCCACTACACCCAATATAAGTTCAATAAATAGAAGTAGAAAAGAGATAGATATCAATTTAAAAGGACTGCAGTGCCCTAGTAAATTACTCTGTCACTTTTAAATTGTATGTGTATATAAGTTTGACAGAGAAAGTTACCTGACGGCTCAAAAAAAATGATGTTGGGTTTGTCGCATATATCCTTTTTGGTTCTCCCTGGGATGACTTCTAACTGTAGTTTGTGGAGAATTGTACAGCCCAAATTATTAGAATCAACTTTTGAAAGTGGCAAATTTTGGCTATATATCAAGAAATTGTTGCTATCAAGGGCCAAAATATAAAATTTCGATTATTTCAAAATCCGTTATACAGATTTTGATTAACGTTTGGTCAAATGTAGCACTTAAGGAGCCAAAAATAAATTGTTGGGAGTCATCTTAGTAAAAAAAAACCCCGTCCCTTTTCATTGGTAAACAATAATAGGTATGAGTCCATGAAAATGACTTATTTATTAATACTTGCTTTACCTATTTCGTTCATGTTTTGATTACATTAGAAGATTAATGACCTAAATCAGTGTACCAAATTACATGAAAAGGGCAATTATATTTCAAAAATACTGGACATACATGAAAATTTCATTTCCAGGCACTACCTGCACCGAAGGCTGAGACTCCTTGAACCTTGTTCTCCGTGTTCATCTTGTATTGCTTTTATGATTTTTTATGTACGTGTATGCTATTTCCAAAAGTTCTACAACCTTTTGAGTGAACAACTTGAGTGAACAATTTTATTAAAGTAAGTATTTGACATTTTATGTTTATGTTTATAATTATGGACCTGATAATGGGCTAATGCACTTGAAACAGCTATAATCTCAACAGATTAAAAAAAAAAAAAAAAAAAAAAGATAAGTGTATATACGGCTATAAGTGACAGTATAATTTTGTCGTTTTCTTAATGAACGTAATTAAAAACATAATTAAAATGCAGTAATTCCATTCTTCCTCAAATTATTTTAATAATAGTTAAGCAGTAAATGAAGCTGTATTATGAAGTTCATAATTATAAGTAACTGCATAGCCTAATGCAATATAATGCCAACAAATAAGAAAATAATATAAAAATGTTTTCATTAGATAGGATCTAAAACGTATTACAGATTTCCTGAATGGTGCATTGCAGGAATACAGATTTATTGCTGATAACGTCGTGGAACAGATTTGAAAACTGTAACTTTGGTAAATTTGTTTAAGTACGTAGAGACAGCACGTGTAATCACAGATTACATGTTGGTAAATGTTGTATAAACCATGTGATCAGCTGATACAAAGGTGTGGTGGTAATTATATATTGATGTTTTAAGACAAATAGTTACCCAGAAAAATTCGATTGTGTAAGTACAGTAATACTGTTTGTTATTGGTAATGTTAAAGTTTTATATTGAATTAGGAAGGAAATTTGACTCAATTAAATTTTAAAATGAAGGTATAGATCCAAAGTTGATAAACCATTTACGATATAATAAACTGCAAAAAGAAAACTTTATAACCTGTTCTATTAATGCCAAAACACCTTTCTATATATCATCATCTGATTAGTTAAACAATTTATGTAGGTCTATACTTTAATAGTTTTACTTTAAACAACGATTTAAGAATAGCCCAAACTGTCAACTACATTTTGTTAATAATTTCATAGGAATAAGTTAATATAGGCTAATAATTTAACAAATAAAACACAATTTTTCTTTTGTAAAAATTCTATAATTTATTTGGTCTAGCCGACCATGGTTTCGCCAGTTACGGCATTGACGAGGCTCTTACAAGACTAAATACAAAGCACAACATAACTATTATAAAAGGTAGAGAAAGGCTGGAAATTCCCGTTAACAAACAAAGCACAAAGACCCAGGGGAAAAACCCCACAGGTCATTCACACAGGTATTAACCAACCTTGAATAGAGGTTGAAGTAAAGGAGAAAATGACAAAAATTCCGTTTGTTCATTTAAAACTAGATTATCATCATTACACAAATATCTCTTAATTTCTAAAATTTCCAAAACATTTAATTTTCTACTTTTTACGTAGAATTTTAAAAAAGAAATTTTTATTTTTTTTTAAATAAGGCTAAATCCTTTATTTTCCCAATAGTCAATTCTAATAATTCCACACTAAAGTGGCGTAGAATTAACTATTTTGGTAAAGTTAGCCATGCAGTTGGTAAAGTTTTAGAAAAGAAAAAAACATTGTAAACCAGCTTATTATTGTAAACAAAATTTAGGAAAGATGTTGGTAAATTCCAAAGATAATATAGAAAAAATGCAAAAAAGTGGTGTGTACAAACTGACATGTAGTATTTGTAATGCTGTTTATGTTGGCCAAACAGGCCGTAGTTTTAAGTGTAGGTTAGGTGAGCATGAAAGGAGTTGGCGGTTAGGTTATAATGATTCTAGTTTTTCTAACCATTTAAAAAATCATGCATTGACAGATTTTTATTCTAATGTTAATTTTGAAATTTTGCATGTTAACGTAAAAAGTAAAAAATTAAATGTTTTGGAAATTTTAGAAATTAAGAGACTTTTGTGTAATGATGATAATCTAGTTTTAAATGAACAAACGGAATTTTTGTCATTTTCTCTTTTACTTCAACCTCTATTCAAGGTTGGTTAATACCTGTGTGAATGACCTGTGGGGTTTTTCCCCTGGGTCTTTGTGCTTTGTTTGTTAACGGGAATTTCCTGTTTTTCTCTACATTTTATAATAGTTATGTTGTGCTTTGTATTTAGTCTTGTAAGAGCCTCGTCAATGCCGTAACTGGCGAAACCATGGTCGGCTAGACCAAACAAATTATAGAATTTTTACAAAAGAAAAATTGTGTTTTATTTGTTAAAATGGAATTCTATCAAGTACCGTCGGTCATCAGTGTAAACAATATCTAATAATTTAAGTTTTGTTAAATATAAGGATTTATTTATACCAACAATTATACATTATAATTTCTTCAATTATTTTGAATGTTGAGACATTATTTGTGTGAATTCAACTATTATTTGAGAAGAAAAAGAAATCAAACTTTCGTAATTCACAAAGATAAATAATATAATTGGATTTATAAATTAACATTATAGTTTAAAACCAGAACTGATATTCAACTCATTATCTTGTAGCTTATACAGTGATTATTCCCCCCCTCTCACGTTTTGTATAACATTGCCAATTTTGCAGGGTGCCTTGATGTTGCACTATTACGACTATTTGGCATTGTCGGGGGGTTATATTATTAAATATTAATGCGATAATTTTATTTATCCCTATGAAGACAAACATTTGTGAATTTACGAAACAAATTCTACTTTGTGCTGTACCAGACTGGTTTAAGATTGAACACAAAATTTCTCAACAATGACCATTTGTATTTCTAACCATTGTAAGGTTTTAACTCAATTTTCCTCAGAAGTAGTAGTTCACCTTTCGTGAATTTTAGGAATGTTTACTCTACGTAACTTACATAAATTACATATATTTTAGTTATTTATTAGTAATGATTATTTATTAAATTTATTTACCATAAAAGAAATATGTAAAGGTGTGTAATAATATATGTTATATTTGTTTTTTTTATACGTTATTTGGAAACATAAGTATATTTATTATTTTATTGCGGTTTATGTTCTCTGGCAAGCACCGAGTACAAGAATTGCTGCGGAAAAAAACCATCATTTTAATAGATTATTGCTGTACAAAATAAAGTAGAACGATATTTGTTTTGAATTATAAAAAGTAAACTTTGATATAAATGATATATTATTGTTTTTATTCAAAAAAGAAACGTATGTAAAAATGTTTTGTTATATAACCTTTATTATTTCTAATATAGTCTTTTTTGCAGTTATTCTTGATTTTAATTTAAACATTCATTTGATACACTTCAAAATATAATATAATTATAAAGAAGTCTATTTATGCCTACCTACCCGTAATGTGTATTAAAAAAATATCATAAAGCTTGCGAATGTTTACTATTGTTATACATCCACTGATGGTTGCTCTTGCAAAAATTAAAACAACGAGAAATTAATGAACATGTTATATTTGTTTGTTTCGTTTTTAAGTAAAATTAATAAAAAAAAAAATAAAAAAACTACCCTGCTAATGGTAATATATAGCGAAACATGTAGTCAGTCTATTTACTAATGGCAAGTAGTTGTATTAAAAACAACTATATATATTATTGAATATCAATTAACCAAACTGCTTTAAAATACAATTACACAAAAATGTGATAATATTAATACGTAATATATAATAATTAAATAATATACACCAATTTCATGAAATTAAAGTACAGATATTTAATTGAATACAACGACATTCTACAGTGAACCTAAAGTAGCTTCAAATTAATGGTATTGATAAATCTGTTGACATTTGATAGTCTCTAGAGTCTCAGTTTCTATGAGGCTAATTTCAACAACTATAAAGCCTAGTTCTATATTAAATATTAGCTTATGATTCAAAGTAAGCAAGAGATTAGTAGCTTTGATGCTTGTAAACTAAATATGAGCTACTCAAAGGCAAATATGTTTGCTATAAGAACTGTTGGGTTTGAGTTGGAAACATGACGACAAATTCTTTGATATCAATCTGTTAACATAATAGCTTTTCAACTGAAAATTGAATAGTTTTAAGCTGCCTATATTATATTGCCTGTTACGTTGAAACTGTTAAATATTATTATTCTACATTACTTTAGATAAATAAAGCACACTTACCCATAAACAGTGATGACTAATTGATTTGTAAAACTTTAGATGTTGGCCAATGTTGAAAGGTCACGACTTCAATGCATAAATTATTACTATTTATTATTACATATAATTATTACATAAAAGAACAAACTAATATGAACTATTGAGATGCTTACCACTCTCTACTGTATTTAGATTTGAGGCGAGAATGCAGAACCGCCTCCTTAATAGAGTGTATATGTATCACGCTATAACCGTTACACTCGCAACTTTTCATATAAAGTATTAATTCAGTGCGGATGTATTTCTATGATCTACACGACAATAAGAGGTCCTGTTAATAAATACTAGCATTGATATTATGTAACGATGGAATTGGTTCTCAATTTAATTCTTAAAAGAATTCATACTAAGTACTTTGTACAAATAATTATTTATTTTATTTTTAAACTTGTAGGAAGAATAGTCACTGGTAATAAATAAAAACAGAAGCAATGAAAAAATAACGTCATAATCAATAAAAGTTACAGCTCTTCGCAATCAACATAAATATGTATATTCCTGTTACCAATATTGTTGACGATTACAAATATTAATTAATTGATGAGTTACTACTTAGTGGGTCATCAAACTCAAACCACTAAGTAAGGAATAAGGAACTCAAAGGCAATTTCAAGGATTACTCAAGGTCAACAAGTTTTGCCTCGCATTAAGTAGTCTATGAGTAAACGTATTTTATAAATAAAAGTAGTATCACATTCATATATCAAACTATATTTTTTTCATATTTAAATCAAAATACGTTCATTACCTGACAAGCGGAACGCTGTTGTATTCATTAAGAACGCGGAGTAACAGGAGATAACCGATCCTGGCATTTGTCTTAAATATTACCACTTTCTTATAGAAATTTAAAGATTAACTGAAGAAATAAAGTTAGTCATCATAATGGATTTCACGATCATCCAAAATAAAAATTGTAAATTGTTATATATGAGCAGGAGGAAAATACTATTTAAGCTGAATTAATTAAAAACAGCCAAGAAGTATAGTAATAATATAATCTCTACAAGTTACATATAGAGCACTAGCCTCTAGATGAACCGTGAGCACAATAACGAATGTATTCACATCTCAATATCAAATTTATTTCCGCTTGATATTATCTCTATCTTTCTCTACAATAACGTTAAAATGGATAGAAGTTTAACATTAAATTGGCAGCTATTTTAGTAAAGTTTAACGTAGTGTAACCCACTGTGATGAAATTACACATCTGCACGAAGACGTAAACACAATATCAAATCTGTTTCCCGTCTAATATATGTTCCACTCATAGCTTTAACAATAAACTTTGAATCTGGTTAAAGTTTTAATGAAATAAAGTAATACAAAGCCACTCCCATATAGTTTACTTTGTTACATTCAATGATATAAGTTTAGGCAACGTTTGTGGGAAGACAAGAGCAATTTGTATTTGTGAATATTCAATATGGAAACTCTAGCTGTTCTGATCCTCCTCTTGGAAACATCCACACCCGAGACTATGAAATATCTATTACGTGTGACTATGAAAGTAAATACTTTATTATGAAATGAAAAATATAATACATAGAAAAAAAATTGAAAAAAAAACCACTCTTCATCCTCAGTACACAAACTGATTGGTCTAACTTCTCTTGAATCAGTGACACAAATCCACGTAGTTTTGACTGTTTAGTATAACTTATCTTGAATCAGTGACATAAATCCAGGTAATTTGGACGGATTGGTCTAACTACTCTTGAATCAGTGACACAAATCCAGGTAATTTGGACGGATTGGTCTAACTACTCTTGAATCAGTGACACAAATCCAGGTAGTTTGGACTGATTAGTATAACTTTACTTCTCTTGAATCAGTGACACAAATCCAGATAATTCGGACTAATTGGTTTAACTTCTCTTGAACCAGAGACACAAATCCAGGTAGTTTGGACTGATTAGTATAACTTTACTTCTCTTGAATTAGTGAAACAAATCCAGGTAATTTGGACTGATTGGTCTAACTACTCTTGAACCAGAGACACAAATCCTGATAATTTGGACTAATTGGTTTAACTTCTCTTGAACCAGAGACACAAATCCAGGTAGTTTGGACTGATTAGTATAACTTTACTTCTCTTGAATTAGTGAAACAAATCCAGATAATTCGGACTAATTGGTTTAACTTCTCTTGAACCAGAGACACAAATCCAGGTAGTTTGGACTGATTAGTATAACTTTACTTCTCTTGAATCAGTGACACAAATCCAGATAATTCGGACTAATTGGTTTAACTTCTCTTGAACCAGAGACACAAATCCAGGTAGTTTGGACTGATTAGTATAACTTTACTTCTCTTGAATCAGTGACACAAATCCAGATAATTCGGACTAATTGGTTTAACTTCTCTTGAACCAGAGACACAAATCCAGGTAGTTTGGACTGATTAGTATAACTTTACTTCTCTTGAATTAGTGAAACAAATCCAGGTAATTTGGACTGATTGGTCTAACTCCTCTTGAATCAGTGACACAAATCCAGGCAATTTGGACTGATTGGTCTAACTCCTCTTGAATCAGTGACACAAATCCTGATAATTTGGACTAATTGGTTTAACTTCTCTTGAATCAGTTACACAAATCCAAGTAGTTTGAACTGATTGGTTTAACTTCTCTTGAATCAGTTACACAAATTTAGGTAATTTGGACTGATTGGTCTAACTTCTCTTGAATCAGTGACACAAATCCAGGTAGTTTGGACTGATTGGTCTAACTTCTCTTGAATCAGAGACACAAATCCAAGTAGTTTGAACTGATTGGTTTAACTTCTCTTGAATCAGTTACACAAATCCAGGTAATTTGGACTGATAGGTCTAACCTCTCTTGAATTAGTGACACAAATCCAGGTAATTTGGACTGATTGGTACAATTCCTATTGAATCAGTGACACAAATCCAGGTAGGTTGAACTGATTGGCCTAACTTAATTTGCATTAGTGTCACAAGATTAGTACCCTGATTATAACAACTGAGGATGACTTCTTCCTTCAATTTGTCTTTTTTATGCATATAAAGGGGAAAACCGTTTATAACCTCCCTAATAAAAATAAAAACTCCTAGCCTTGGTGTACTCCGATAGCGTCGAGGTCTAAGGGGAACAAGAGTTTAAGAGTAGGTCAAGTGAAACCTAATGTAAAAGATTAATAAAAGCGATCTAATCCCTTTTCTCACTGTAAGTAAACCCCACAGAACTTAGACATTGAAACGATGTCATTTTATTGTGTTATCTCTCAATTCTTTTCTATTGGTTACAAAATGTCCACATATTTTATATAATATGTATTTAACGGGGAAAAATAATTAACTACAAAAATACCATTTTAAGTTGCAATTAACCATTAATATAAACTTTTATTGAAATAACTGAAATGGAAGAATCAATTGGCAATAAAAATGTTTCAGAAAAGAAAATTTAAAATGCAAATAATAATACTAACGCATATAGAAGAGTTCTGAAAGTAGTAACTTGTTTTTATGAATTTTTGTATAGGTTCGCTAATCACAAACGAAACAAATATTAACATCGACCGATTTTAAAAGGTCAAAAACCATGAAAGGACGCATGAAAAGCGTCCTGTGGTTAGTCTGTCGTAACTACTTTCTGCCTAAATACTAAAGATCAAAATAAAACTTCAACACTATTTATTACAAATAGTATGTTTATTAAATCAAACGCGATTCAACGACCAACATCTTCAGTACTCATTGAGCAACAAAAATTGAACTTGAATCAGTATTAATTAGTTAGTTTTGATTATTGCAGCTCATGCCTCACTGAAAGTGGGGAATTCCCGTCGAAACGTGTTTGAATTGATAAATATAATATTTGTGAGAAAGGGAGTTCGAATTTAATTTTAAATCATTTCACAAGTAAAGTTCAAATTTGTTTAAACTAACAGATCATTTACATCCACCCGAACCTAACTGGGGGTCTCATGAATATCACCAATTTTACATTGTACATACTATGAAGAACTATATAGTTTGCTTCACGGTTGAAAATCCCTTCCATCTGCTGTGGTTATAGTCAACTCCTTTATTTTCAGCATACCGACCATAAGAAGGATAGAATTATTTTTATTTGTCGAAATGTCTGGTCAGAGAACACCACTCTATTAAAAGACGATGCAATCACCCTCATAAAGTATTTCCGATTAAAGCTAATAAGTGCTCTTTCTATCATCTCTTAGATTCTAACTTACATTCTAATCGTGTATTCAACTACCTAAGAATTCATTACTATCCCATGACACGAGTTGGCTCCTGTTTGTAGCTATGAGTTCGTACGACGCTCAGTTTTTTCTTTCTGAAATACAAAATACCATTCGGAACTCACACAGAACTAATCGACGCTAAAGACTTTATAAATGTAAGAGAAAATCACCACATCAGTAATTCAACATGCCTGGAATGCATTTAGTCTTTTTTTTTGTAATTGTATAGTCTCTCATTGTAGAATACTTCTCCAAAACAAAAGACCAATCATTTCCAAACAATTACGTCCTATAAAGTCTTACTATAGGTTATCTTGTGTGACTAGAAAATCTGTTCCCAATATTAATCAAATTTGTTTTCTACATCACCTCAAATTAAAAAGCTATAAAATATACAAAACACATAATTATATATAAACTTAGTTAACATTAATTTATCACTTAAAGTATGATTTGATATATTTTTTTATATAATATTTTAATAATAAACATAAACAATAAACGGGACCAAAACAATCGATAAACCTTTCTTTCAAAATTTTATTATCCTTCATCAAAATTGTAAGTTCGATAATTTTTGAAGAGTAGACTATCATTCCATATACCAAATTTCATTTTCTCTTTCTTAATTTTCGTCTCCGATATCGAACTTACGTACAAACGACAACGATAATAACATTTTGGACTAAAAGATCTTTATATAAACATATCCACAAAAATATACAATTTTTTTCTCTTCAAAATGAATAATCAGCCCAAATAATTACAATTTAAAAACACACTAAACAATTTATTTCCATTCGTTGAGCAATATGAAACAAGATTTGCTTCTGTGTAATTTTGTAGTGAATGTTAAATTGTATTAGTAGATTAAGAGTTTTTATTAGAGACCAACTAGTGTAATTTTTTTTAACAGTGTTGTTGTATAGGTTTTCTCAAACTATTTATAGTTTATAGCACTAATGTCTTGACGTCGGCTATGCACTAATGGGCTCGTTGGATTTCTGTATATTAAAAAGCTCTACTAACCTCGCTCGTGTCATGTGTGAAGGAGTTTCCACTCGCTACGGGATTTTGTAGCTGTCACCAGAGTGACGGTTCTAAATTAGAATTTAGATAATAACTTCGGTATTTGTGAGGGTTGGTACTATATATAAAGAATAGATACACACAAATTTGTAGCTAATTTAGTGTATAAGTTGAATGACACAGAAGATAAGAACAAAATTATTTTAAAAATCGCTGTCATTTTTATTAAATATATTTTTAATAGTTTTAAACATTTTATGTTTCTAGCTAATTTTTGTGGCCTTAAGCGTAATTATTTTCAGACATGGGCAAATTAGTCACGATTGGACTAGGAGCCCCTCTTTTGGTTTAGTCTAGTAGATAACTTTCTCGCCTTGTGTTTGAGGTCACCAATTCACCACAAGGTTAAATAGGGTATTTAAAAGTTAGTATGTTGGCCCAACAACTTGGGAACTGTGAACTATCACAGGTATTCGAATTCTTATTAGGGAAGGGAGTACATTACTTAACTGAAAGCCGTCTAGTATATGTTGCACATAAGAAATATTATTATTATACAATTAATACGAAATAAATGTAATATTTATTTGCCAATATTTAATTTTAATATATTTGGTACATTCTATTTTTCGTACTGTATAAATATTCTTGTTATTTATTTATTTGTTTTTAATATTTGCGTTTTCAGTTTTGGTGTCATAACAAGCTAAGGTTATATTTTCATTATATTAGTTTCTTTATTCGAGAGCTTTCTTGTTATGTTGTTTTGTTTCATCTTGTGTAATGAAATTAACACAGAAACGACAAATGCCGTTAAATGACTTGTATGACAATATACCCAACTGTTAAACAATATTTTGTGATTTCTCTCGTATGCAGTGTGTGCCCTCGGCAAGTTCTGTTTGAACAAGTGAAATGAGAGATGTAAATTTAGTTTTCAAACACTATGAACGTATATAATAGTACACTATTTATAGTTCAAACATAACACAAATTATCTTAAACATTTTTAATTTTGCAACAGTTACGATGTTTTAAATCATATGTAAATTTTAATTTAGGTTGTTTTAATAAAATTCCGAAATTCAACTCGGTGTAATTTCGTTAATTGAAGGGGGGAGGGTATTTATAATTGAATACAGGACAATCTCTAGACAGAACAAATTAACTTTTAAAAATGTACTGATGTCATTATTAACTGTGAACAACAACCAGGTAACATTATTACTAACTGTATTAAGAATAATTGTGTAAATCGATATAATGCAATATATTGGAAATTCAGAAAACATTTGAACATGGCCCTCGAATACTTTCAGCAAACATTCTAACTACTTCTGTAATCAAAGGCAAAATAATTATATCACCATATATTCCTTAACTTATTTAGGAAAAAATTAACATTACATAGCTCTGAATGATGATATTTCTTCCTCCCATTGTTGTAAATACCAACTATACCAAACAGCAAATGCCGGCTTTAAATAAAGTCACAGATTATGGAAAGAGCCAAAAATATGGTTTTGGAACACCTTTTTACGAACGGGTTGGAGTTTACTTACTTTAATTTCATACAAGCAATGTTTCTTTAATATATTTTTCCCAAACTTAACGATATTGTGTCTTTCAAAATTCTTCCACACACCTAAAAATTGTTATTTGATAATAATATAATAGAAATAGTGGATTGTGTTGAATTTATAACACAGTGACACCAATATTTAAAAATGTTATATCTACCGATTCAACATATACGCACTATTAAAAGTATTTATTATTGTGTTACATTAACTTATGGTTAAATAAAAATATAATGTTTCCTACTGAACTATGAATATGTTGTGTTACATTAGTTTGGTTGCAGAAATAGACTCATCAGTTCTCAAAATGACTTCGTGAGATATTTTGAAATGCATTCGGAAATTCCAATACATGCTATTAGACTGATTTACATAGTCACCATAATTTATATTTATGTTGAACGGTTGTTGTGACATATATATATATATATATGTCACAGGCTTCACCACCATAAACTATATCGACATTCATGGCTGAAAACGTGTAAAATCCTTACGTGTAAGATACTATGTAAAATCCCTTCAGTAATATATTTAATGCTTAACCTAACTATAACCACCAGCCAACAAAACGTCTCTGTATAGGAACTCAATTCGATGCTTAACTCTCCTAAAAAGTGTTCGTATCGGTCTTGTATGTGATATCTAATTGAAAATATCTTAATTTAATAAATATCGTTACTTACATCTAGTGACTTCGTTGACAGTATTGTTCGGAACTCCGTTATCTAGTACATTCACGGGTTCTAGGTAGTTCAATCCAGTAAAAGTTAATAACAAACTGATTCCTACCTCTTTATGGTGTGGTGTGAGAGCAATTAGGCATGGGCGAGATTGTTTGCCTTCTGAAGAGTCAGATGAAAGAGTCGTTCATCCGACGTACAGTAAGGACTAATAGTTTGTAAAAATTATAATTATCTTAACTTATGTTTTTATGCTAGATATTTTGATGCAGCAATATTTTGAAATATACTACTTCAATTTTCGTTGCGCATGTATAAAAAAATCAATGTTTACTGTGATATAATAGAATTTTTATAAACATATGAATTAATTACATATCGGAAAAACCTAAGAAGTATGAAACATAAATATAATTACGAGACATTTTCCAAACACCAAAACCTGGTGCCGACAATATAGTCCTCTAGTTATTTAAAATTATTAAACATCTACGTAGTCATATCCAGAATCACTATCACTTTAAATGTAACTGTAAACATGACTGCTACCAAGTGAAGTACTTTTTAGGAAGGGTTTGCATTTATGCTCCGGTAATTTCCACATGCTCATAGAATCCTAATTCAGTAGAAAAAACAATGTTGAAAATATCATAATTAATTGGTCTTTTTGACTACTCTTCCTTGAATGGTACTCGCGAAAATTTTTAATTTCCTTATTCTTTGTTCGTTATTGGTCAGTTGGGATATTTGGTGGTAGTAATGCTCTTAATGTTCTGACGACCACCAAGGAATGAAACTATTCTGATGATGGGATATAAATACCGAAACGCGTAATTGTTTTATGAAACAAAAAACATCAAAATAAGTCACAAGACGGAAAATAAAGTTAGTGTTTCAGTAAATATAGGGAGTTTCATAATAAATTTTAAAGTTGGCCGACACAATAGTTATTGTGCAGGCATTTTTTAAAGTTTGAAAATCGGATTTTTAATTACAAAAAAAGTAATGAAGTATTTAAAGTTTTTCGACTGATCAACAGTTTACGAGATGTTAATGTTGGTAAAGATAAAATGATCACCTAGTAAAATACAAATTATAAATATATATTACACGTGCCTAAAATTTTTGTTTCAACATTAACCTAGATCATTCCCGTCTTAACATTTATCACTCGCCACTTTTTACGAGTGAGTTTATGTTTTAATGTATTGAATGGTATTGTAGTAACAGGGAAACTTTTACGGTTTTAACGTAAAAACCTAAAGCGCAGTCATCTTAAAAGCTATTCTATGTGTAGTTTCATAGCTCTTAGAGTAACAGAGTGATATCAAAGAAAAGATCGTCCTGTTTCTAACCTATACTCAACAGCTCTCAAAGCGAACATATTACCCTTTGAGTGTCTCATGTTCACTCTTGAAGTATCAAAGCTATTACTCCCTTACTTTGAGACATTAAAGAATGTATAATATAGAGCTCGAGTTTCTAGCAACTGAGATCTGTTTCCTAGAGACTCTTACATGCGAAACTATTACATGTCAACCGATCCTATCAATAGAAGTGATTGGACACTACTGTGCAATATTATCGTACTCAATAACTAAATGTACTTGAAAAAATCGTGTACAAAATTCACATAATTATATATTTCAAGAGTAAATATATGTTATTTAAAGCTTCCAACTTTCCTTAAAATTATTGATATGATTTAAACAGACATTTGTCATAATTTGTGGATATATAAACTAACACACAACGTTTCGAGAGTATATGAACTTTCGTTATCAAGTGATAAACATAGAACAGAAGAAAAGTGACAAATTTGAAGATCAATCCATCCACTCACTCAGCCCCATAATACAGGTAGACCCTCCAAAGTAATTCCCAACAGTAGGATTCTTTAGCTTTGTAGCTAAGTTGTAGATCAATGATTTTTGCCCAGTAGGGTAAGTGTGTTTACAATTGTTACAAAGGTTTTCAGAACATCGTAATTGAGTTGATCACCACTTTCTTGATGTCATCTATGCTCTAAGTAGATGTGAGTGGAGTGTCCCTTGTTTTCGCTCGTTTCAGTGTCTCAGCTTTAGCAGCCCTCGAAGAGATATACGTATGAAGAAGAATCTTCACGCTACGCTCATCTCGGATCTTGTAACAATACAAATATCACATTTCTTAATAGGTCAGGGTTAGAAATTTAATTCCTAACAATAACTTATCTATTTCTCATCGTAGCATTATACGATTGATACCATTCATGCAGAAATAAAATTTGTAAATTTGTAACCAATCAGAGCGTTATAAGTTGAATAATGGAAGAGATATGAAAAAAAAAGTTTTTATACAAGCCATTTCAACATATTCAATTAAAATTTTCTGAATCACTATAGGGTTTTGCACGCACACTCTAATCCCCTGTACCTATTTCCGTGTTTCTAAATTTATTTTATTGACCCCTATCGTTCTTACGTAAACAACGTCGATTAGTGGGAACTATCGTGCTTAGGCCTACGTACACAACGCGACGATGACGGACGGTATGTCTACATTTATTACTTTTTTGGTTTCTTGAGGTCACAAAACGTGAAACTCAGTCAGAAACGAAGATCGAAAATTTTAACTGTTACCAAACCTATTATGTACTTCGTATACTGGGGTACGTAATAACGTTAATATAGCATTATGTCATGTTGGAAACTAATACGAAAAATTGGAATCTAACGTAGAAACCCAGGGGTTAGCAGTTTATATGCCAAGGAGTTTTGTATAAATGTAACAACTGCAGATGATGACTTAGCCGTTGAAACGGCCTCTTGTTACAAATAAATGTATAGTGTATGTTGGTTTTAGTGGTGATTTATTTTAACTCTATTTATAGAGTATTTTACATTAACTTCATGTACTGTTATAATATAAAGAATTATAATATTAAGAATATTTTATAAACGGCCTTTTCTCTATGATGCAGTATTACTACAGTCTGATGGGGGGGGGGGATACTTCACTGCATGATTAGGAAGGGAAACAACTACGACAGCCGTACGGTATTTCGTATATTAAGTCAAAGAGTTTCGGCACAAGGACAACATCATCAGGTAGTTGTTAAATTTTAATTTGAATGTAAATTATGCATCCTCACTACTTTTTCCAAAACATATAAATTGTATAATAAGAGGTTAATAGCTCTATTTGGCAACTATTATTTTTACACAGTCAAAACCATCATATATTGGTTTACACAACATATTTGATATATCTACACTTTGGCAGCTTGTAATTTTATATAGTCTATACCGTCATTTTTTCGTTTACAAATCATATTTAATTGATTTGAAATATTTTTAATGGCTATAAGCTCTATTTAGGCTATTTGCATTTTTTTGCACATTAAAAACCTTTAATTTTGTGGTATTATATACAACATATTTCATAAATTTGACAAAATTACAGTTTGTAAGTTCTATGTAGGCAGAATGTACAAAATAAAAACCGTAAATGTTTCTTAGAACTTTGTTTAATAATAAATAAACAACATAAAAGTAGACAAATTGAGTTTATAACCTCTTAATATACAAATTATGTTTTGGAAAAAAGTAGTGAGAACTAATTGGATTTTAACAACTAACTGATGTTGTTGTCCTTGAGCCGAAACGTTTTAATTTTTGTACTTCTAACAAGAATACCGTTTTCCCATAGTTATACTAAACTATACTTATCTATCTGCAAAGGAGAGGTAAATAATGGGGGGGGGGGGCATAAAATAAAATAAAATATCAGGACATGGGTTTAAAACTACAGGTAAAAAATTACATTAATTTAAAATAAATTTTGGGTCCCAAAAATGAAAATTTACATTACCAGTAAATGTTTTATGTTATATATCAAAGTAAAAAGTATTAAAAGATACAAATTTTAAATATAAACTTGCCACATTTATTATTGTTACCAATCTAAAAAAGAATTGATTTTTTAAAAAATTTTCGACATATATTTTTTAAAATCTCTATTTCTTTCTAAAACTTTTTAGTGTTAAAAAGTTTGAAGCGAAGTGTTATACAAACTACAAACAATCCAAATTATTTAACGTTTAATATTTTGAATAAGGGCCAAAGACTTAGGAACATTCTAAGACCGAAGACTACATTCGACGTACAACATAAATGTTTCTCTTAGCGTCAAAGTCCCATGAAACATTTATGGTTTTGACTGTTTAGTCATATAAACAAGCTGCCTAAATAGATCTTATAACCTGTAATCATATAAAATCTATAAATATATTGAGTACATGAAAAAAGTGACAGTTTTGACTGTGTGTTTTAACTGTGTGACACAAGTTGCCTAAATAGAGCTTATAATCTTTAAATATATTTCAAATCAGTGAAATATATTGTGAAGACAAAAAGATGGGGGTTTAACTCTGTACAAGTTGACCTTGTGCCGAAACCTTATAATATTTTGTACTATTAACAAGAATAACTTTTTATCGTAGTTTTACCAATGTATCTATTCTTAATGAATAGGGGGGTTGGGATTAAAAAATATACATATTATCTGCAAATAGGTTTTAAATGAAATTTCAATAATTTAGAAAAGTTTCAATAACTTCAAAAACAGTTTGTAAGAAGCCTAAAATTGAAAATTTATATTATAATGGTTAATTAAATTGGTTTTGAAATGAAATTTCATAAATTTTGGGGTGCTCCAGGAATAGAAAGAACCCCTTCTCTTCCTCTCCGTCCTGTCTGAAGGTATACAAAGGAAGAATGTAAACTATAAATTATACACTAAAAAGATACATTTACAACTAATACATTTAGATAGACACTAGGAGAAAGATAACAAATACAATATGATTATCCGTAAGTTGATAGATAAATTTTGGATCGGTAATATTGACGTACCCAATTATAAAGACAAAGAAAAAATAGGCCTAATTATAATATGGAGTATTGTGACAAATAATAATGATGATAGCTATATTACATATTGAATTGTAAATTAATGAAAGTAACCGAGAATCTATAGGTAATGTAGAATAGGTAAGTAATGTTAGGAAGGACAATCACAATTAATATTATGATACGAACAAATAGACATTGTATTAATTGTATGAGAAATAAAATAGAAACATGGAGTGATACAAGAACACAGATGTAGGAAATTCGTGACAATAAAACCCTCAATTGTCTACCCTGCTCCTACCCCATCATTCTGCATTCCACCTTAACCTTGTTTACAAGCTAAACGTTGTTTGTATTTGTAATTTAGTTTGTGACTTGTAAATAGCCAGTACTGGTTGAAACGGGTTGTGGTATAAAATCAAATTTTTACTAATTTATTACAGTGTTTTCCCTTATAACAATATTTTGATACACGGTTGGTCAAATAATAATTGGTCTAAAATATGACGTGTTTGTTGCCAATATTCCGAAAGTGCCAATATCTTTTTATAAGTTGAAAAACAACAACAAAAAACAGTTGTTATTAAACAAATAGAAGGTTGATAATATTAAAATAAGTTCCATTGATTTAGTAACGTTTTAGTGAAGCATGACTATTAGTAACCCCAACCAGCAAAGTAACTAAATTAATTGCAAGAAAAATATAGTTTCAGTTCAAGAAAATTATTAAAAGAAGAATTACAATAAATAATTGCCATATATGGAGTATATAAGTTCAAAAACAAACCATGTAGTCCTTTAACAATTTAACCACTTTCTCACACAGATCTGAAGCAAGACTAATGTAATAAATGGGAATTTGTTTCTAAACATACATGCATTAATTTGTAGAACTCATAATTTTAAATTATCAATTTTGACTGATATTTCTATATGCAAATAAAGAAACGCATTTCTTTAGACTTAGATCCTAAAAACATTGAAAATTATTGAAATGGGTTTCTGATATTTAGGAATTATAAACTGATATTATGGAAAGATTTACGATCCCATATATATACATAATTAAAAGTAAGGTTAGTAAAACTAATATCTTAAGGGGCTACAAACCTTTTCTAAGCCCTGTAACATTGAGTGAAGTTATTATTCCTGTGTCAGATGGTACACTTTTAACATATTCATGGTTTATTACTCAATACGAAATGTATAATTCATTTAAATTTCACTCCTTTCTGTCGTATCTTTTCAACGAACGATTTGATGTAAACCCATCAAATCTAACAGTTCTAGAAAGAAATCCAATAATAATTACACCATTCGTGTATTTAAAAATATAAGACATAAATATTCTTTAAAATATTAGCAACAAACTGTATCTTATGTACATGAAGCTGTAATTAACAGCTTTTTGTTGAACATAAGTTTTTTAAGATATCAAAATGATTTGCATATCTTCAGACCTAAACGTTTCGAAAGACTCCTTAAACATTAAAATTAGACAACAACTAGGAATTTAACACAAAATCCAACTTTAACTTGTTAATAATATATGACCCTAAATAATACATTATATGTTTCCATTAGACACCATATTTCTAAATAGTAATAAAGTTTTAACTGCTTTTCAAATATCATTTTATTTTAAAACTGACTAGGTTGATTTACAGCAGACAATGTATAATAACAAGATTAACAAGCTATATCATATACTGTATTGTCTAAGGAGAAATAAATATAATAAGGAGATAATATTGAAGTAAATCTCACAAAAATTTAAACCTTTTACCTCCGTAGTTCAGGTAAGGATAGATGGAACAGACAACAATGAGTACAAATTTAGACTAAGAAACTTTAATCCAGTTTAATGTCAGTATTGTTGTAAGCCTTAGTACTAGGTGAATTATTTTATGTCACGTAAATAGAAAATAATTTTGTGGTAATTTGGTATTTCAATTAAATAATTCTGAGACATACAAGATTCTTTTTGACTGAAATTTAAGTTGCTAACAGAATATCAAACAGGAAAGCAGTAGGTAAAACTCATGTTTTATTATTACTTTAAATTGTAGGGAGTAACAAAATAGTGGACTGAATCCCCACAAACTGTTTTCATTAGCAAACTGTTTAAGCTCGATGTATTACTTACTGTTGCTTAATAAAGGTTGCAGATTGAACATTTTGTGATTCTGGGTTTTTATCGCTACTGAATTGACGTTTGTATTTTTTATATTTAAAATTTGTTAAAATTTCGTTTTATAAACTAATATTTATTGAATATTAGTTTATCGTAAAACTTCATTACAAAATGGTAGTTCATAAAACTGGCTAGGTAACTAAAATAATAAAAATCATAGATTAAAAATTGAATCATATACTTTGATTTTCCTAGGTTAGGTAGGAATTCTACGTTGATTGTCCGAAACTCTGGGTTAAAATATCATTTGAGTAAAGTTTGAAGACATGTCTTTTATTCCACTTCAAGGCTCGTAATAAACTAATTAAGTGATAACTCACAAGCACCAATATTGGGTATATGGCAACTAATTCGTTTTGTTTGGATCCTAAAGAACTACATTTGAACAAAACTTGTCCTAATATTTTGAGAAAATGGTAATTTGGAATGTGATCATATGGTAGCATCTACAAATTTGAGTTAAAAAAATCTCCAAAAAATTTAAATTAGCATCTCCAGTTATAACAAAAATAACACCATTTACCAAATTTGAATTTTTTGTCATGAATTAGATTATGTTGAATAGCACTTTACAGACATTCATAACTTTTTTGGGAAACTTGTTAATTCAGAAATGGATATACCCTATAAAAACCAACATTGATTTTTGAGAAAAAAGCAACTTTTTCTATTCACCGTATATGAATGATAGTAAAACATATTTATCACATTTATTTTAAATGTTGGTTAGATGAAAGTGTTTAGCAGGTGCTTTAGTACGTACTTCGGTCCAAGATGATATTTCATGAAATATCTAGACTCCTCGTAAATTTTATACAGAAAATATTGCATGATTCCCTCGGTCTGTATACACCACAAATAAAATATGAGAACCTACATGACAGCTTCATTTTAATTTGCCTAGAAAATCCCTAGCATCCACGTATGATCCTCCTAGCAACAGAATCTTTAATTTTAGACAAATTAAATTGAAGACAATTTAAACACATAATTCGTAGAAAAAAGGAAAACTTTCATGTTACCAAGTGGTAACTTTATTATCTGTAAACTAGATATAATATAGAAATTTGTTATTAAACCCATTACCTTACATTTCGGACAGAGTTTGGGTATATAGTAAAAGTATAGCAATATATTGGAATCCCGAAATTTTAAATTTTATAAGTTTAATATTTGATTTAATTTTCCCCAAACATTTTAAGTATCCAATGATGTAATAATAATTAATAATTTTGAAAAAGTAAACTTCTATATGTTTTTAAATAAGTTATTTCATTTTTAACAAATTTTAGCCAAAAAGTCAATAATGTTAGCCCTGAGTTTCTATCTAGGTGACTAGTATAAGCTTAAATTTTCAACATAGGCCTAGAGTGTAAGTATATATCGGTCCTTTTCATGTTTGGTTTGTTTACAGTTTTTTCACTTGACAACAAGAGTTGATACACATTCTTAAAATGTGTATGTTTATATATATATATATATATATATATATATATATATATATATATATATATATATATATATTCAAAAGTGATGTCACACAAACTATATCAATAAATTTAACTGTCGACCTGTATTGTATTCGATAACTTTAAAACCAGAATCTACTTACTACAATGCTTTGCTCCCTTAGACGTTCTCTAAACTAAACTTTCTCGTAATTTGTATATATATATATATATATATATATATATATATATATATATATATATATATGTATGTGTGTGTGTGTGTGTGTGTGTGTGTGTGTGTGTGTGTGTGTGTGTGTGTGTGTGTGTGTGTGTGTGTGTGTGTGTGTGTGTGTGTGTGTGTGTGTGTGTGTGTGTGTGTGTGTGTGTGTGTGTGTGTGTGTGTGTGTGTGTGTGAAATGGAGTAACGTATAAACGATAGTTAGATCCCTTATACTTTTCATTGAATTGGCTGCTAGTTACCGAGGCAAATCATTGGTGTGGTTGAACAATCGTTTTTCTGTTAAGGCAGTCAGACAACATCAAGTTTTGAATAGCCAAGTTATAGATGACTAGAGCTATAATATTGATATAACTTGTGATCTGATTGAACGGTTACCACAATATCAACTCAAGGCGCAAACTCATTGATAATACACTTAACTTGCATACTATCTCCCTGTGTACAGTAACTGTTGTACTATTTACTATAACTTCTTAGTCTATAAAAATGTTATTGTGTGTCTCTAAACTCTACACAATTTTCGCTTTTAAAAAAGTTTCATTGTAGAAGAGATTTCTCATAAACTAAGAAATACGCTTAAGAAGACATATTAATTATAGGTGTTCCTACAAATAAAAGTGTAAAAGAACCTGTAGTTATGGTATAGGATACCTTATTGGTTGAGAGCTATGCTTGGGAAAACACAATATAATTTATAGATGTTTTTACAAATGATATGGAAACACAGCCGCTAGTAAGAATGTATGAAATACCTCTTAAGTTAAGAATTTGGCTTGGAAAAACATAATATTTATTGATGTTCAACAAATGATATGGAAACTAAATCACTAGTTAGATGTTATGGGAACCCTCATAACTTAAGACTTGGGGTTGAGGTGATACAATATTTTTATATGTTCGTACAAATAATATAAAAGAGATGGTATTGGATACATCATACGTTTAAAGTTGGGAATTGTGTACACATTATTTATAGAGGTTCCTAGAAATAATACGGAAACAGAAAAACAACTTTTCTCTTACACAGTGTGAAACACAAAACGACTGAATAGCGAGCGCTGTTGGCAATTGTTTTCTTCCTTGTTAATGGTTTTCTACTTGAAACTCAGGCAATCAATTATCTTTTCATTATTAGTGTTTCTCCTTCTTTCTCAGTTACGTTTCTCACATTTCATGCTTTCTTTGTGCTGTATTGAAAACTCTCATTATAATTTTTATCTCTTTTTTTTGTGTGTGTCTCTCTTTCACTCTAAGAAATAGGAACTCAAATTGCAATGTATTTTTAATTTCTCACATAATATAAGTAGTAGAGAGAATATTCACTGTATTTTTACTTTGTCGAATTCATTCTGAGATACGCCATTCGAAGGATCTGGAAGTGGAGTCTGTTTTAGTTTTGTTATAATGATTTGAAAATTTTACAACTTTTCTGCAAAAGTAGGCCTACTAAGCATTTGAGTAAAATTTTCATCTCAACTTTTCTACTATAAAAATGTATCAGAGTTCATAAACCATAAATAAAACAAAAAACGCACATAGAAGCCGGCGCTGACATAGAGCAGAAAACCAGGTAAATGTTAATTTTAATATATTCCACTAAGCCTTAATAAGCAAATAAGTTTAACAACCAATAATAAATTAGATTCACCTAATAATATTAGATTCACCTAATAAATTTAACAACCAGATTCTGCTAATAATCTTCAAACATTTAGTTACCTTGAATAGAAGGACATACCGAATTTTTACAGAATTATTATAAGTATAATAATACAGAATCAAGCATTAATATAAGATAAAGTATTTTAAAATGATATTAAAAAAGTAATTAAATATTTTAAAATGATATTAAAAAAGTAATTAAATATTTTTAAAAAAGTATTAAAAATAATACTTGAATAATTTTTTTACAAATAGAGTAAAAAAATACTCTTGATTGCGATTCAAAATGTAACAGATAAAGTAACTGAAATATGTATTTGTTGTTATTCAGATATTTTTTCCTTGGATGGGATTGCTAACATTTTATATGATATAGTTTCGACTTAACTAGATTAATAATAATTTTTTTTTCTATTGGCCAACAAATTTTAAGAGTAAACTACTTTTGATTTTTATGATAACTTTTTTTTTTAATTTAAAGAAAATAACAAACAAAATAAAATTTGTTAATTATAAAATTAATAAATTAATATATCAACTTATTAAAACTAGATTCCATGGTGTCTTGTTATCCTTGAGTACATGTAAATATAAATAAAGGAAGTCTTACAACTTATATATATATATATATATATATATATATATATATATATATATATATATATAAGAGTGAGTGGTGAATCTTGATAACTGCTGAAAGCGGAATGGTAAGATTAATAGATTAACCATCTCAATTGTTAAATTCTGTTGAATTTAGTCAACCCTTAAGGATTCAAATATATGGTTATACAAATATTCACTGGGTGGAAGAAATTATCTGGTAGCAGAGTGTGGTTGAGAAAACAACGAGGTTAGTTTTTGACGAGTTAGGGACTTGTTTCGCAGACTGCTCGTATGACGTTGATGAAATTTTTGTTGATTTTATTCCAGTAAAACTCATGAAGATTTTCCATAGAACAAATAAAAAAATAACAAAAACACAACAATGTATAATAATTTAAAACTTCATTAATATTAATTAAAAAAATTAGTCACACAAATAAAACTTAAACTCGGTTCACGTATAGTTTCTTAGGAACTTGTCTTCCATAATATGACTTTTCCACAAACCACTAATTCCAAAGCTATTTCAAGATTCATTTCAATGGTTACTTCTTTGTAAAATTCATACAAAATTTCGCGGATCACGCTGCCCCTTCTAAACCTGCTTCTACGCTAAGACCAGAAATTATCTTGGAACGCTCACTAAGAGAAAGCATTTAATCATCTGAGCGAAGCGATATCTCACCTCACCTAACCTAACCTTACTGTAAATAGATGCGAGTTCAGGGGTCCTTGGAACAGTTCTACTTCTGGAAATCATTGGCTGCCTCAGCCTATTTCTTGAAATGAGTTCAGTGCAAAACACAATTGACTTAGTTAAAATTAGAAAATTATCGTTCCTCAATATTTTACTAAAGTATCTTGATGGAAAACATTTAACTATTCTTCCGAAATCTTAAAATCCAAATCAGACAAACTAAGTGAGGGCGGGATTCTGATGCTGGTTAAACAGTTGAGTTACTGTTGGAGGAATTGCATTCTAGTTTTTACTCCGTAAGTTTAAAATATTAATGAAGTTATTCCTCTGTAAATAACTTATTGGTTTTGTTACTTTACAATATTTATGCACTGATATTATATTTGTTATTTGATTTTTATCCAGTGGAGAGACAAACTAGCAAGTATTTATTAATATTTATAAGTTACATACAGTATAACAAACACAGAACACAATTCTAACAAAAAATAGCACAAGTACCAGACGCGTTTCAACGACAAGGTCGTCCTCTTCAGTGATACACGAGCTACACCAATCAAACTATAACTTATTATATAGTTTAGCTATATATATATATATATATATATAATAATAATAATTATTATTATTATTAATAATATATTAGGTCGTGTATCACTGAAGTGGACGACCTTGTCGTTGAAACGCGTCTGGTACTTGGGCGTATTTTTTGTTAGAATTGTGTTCTGTGTTTGTTATACTGTATAATGTTTCTCATAAGTCAAACTCTACATTTAATATATAAGTTACATAACTAGATGATTAATTGAATCTTGTGTTTTATGTATAGTTTAATACAATGTTGCTGGCAATAAAGGAAACTAATACCATTTCTGTATTTAACACAAGGTTGTATATTAAATAAAAAAAAATTTAGACAAAAGTACAGTATATGAAATGTAAACACTTTTCTGGAAAAATACATAATAGAGAATATGGACGAACTGTTGTTGATGGTTTTCCTATAATATCGGTCCATATCATATACTCCATAAATTTTAATTTTATTGTTCTTCAAAATAACTTCCAATTTATTGTTATTTTCACCTATCGACTTAATTGTTCAATTGCCCACCAAAATGGTGTGTGTGCTACGAAAATGTGTTCCCATCTTTACTTTCAGTTGGGATTAGATACATAAAATACCAATATTAAATGTAACATTAGTGTTGTAATCTTCATAAATATTATAAGTTGAAAAATGAACCCTAATAAAAGTTCATCATACTTCTGAGACAGTATCATTATCTCTATCGTATGTAATCTCATTTTTCTATAAAGTAAACATTAAATTTCACACCTAGTAAATAGTGTGACCTATACTTTATATGATCCATTGTACGAGAATGGTAGTTAGTCCTCTTAGATAGGGGGTGGGGGAAGTTGTTAGAACCTCCTTATAACTAGTCCTAAATTTAATTGTAATAGAACTTTTTTATCCCAGTATTTCATCTTTCCTATCAGGTCTCTTTTAATATTCTTCGCGTATTCTCCATACCATAACAGTATTTAAGGGCTATGATTTTTATTACATGTTCTTTGTCCCTTTTATTATAAGGCGATAATGACCGAGAGGTCCTTTAAACAACAAAGAGGGAATTGTTGCTTGTGTTTATACGAAAAAAGTACAATTAAATATTTTTACAATTATCGAAAGTACTTTTAATTAACGAAATATTATGACGTCTCTTATTGTGTTTTACATTTTAATATAATGTCATTTTCATCGATTTAGAAATTTGTAGGTATATAATTAAATTTTTGTTAAGTTATTTAATTAACGTATTAGTTAGTCTTTTCTTAATAGAATTACGTTTAACGAGCCTCAGGGGCTCCCTTTGGTCATTACGGGCTTGGTAAACATTTAATGTTTTAAATGTTAAAATTTATATCTATTGGTAGTTATATTTTGGAAGTACAATCTAATTTTATTTAGGCAAACAATTTCTTTCGAATTAAGTTAAACCACAAACTTTTATTTTTTTATAATTTAAATTTATTATTTATGACCATGAATTTATCTTAGAAATGTCAACTTTGTAAAGAATACACGCAACAAGTTTTAAAGTTCAATTGTTTGGTTTGTTTGAGGCAAAACATCATTGTGTGTCATTATAATCTTAACACAAACAGAGTAATATATTCCTCGGCATAATAATGACAGCTTTATCAAGTTCAGAAAATAAGTTATAAGAGTATAAAACCCCCTTAAACACTATCATAGAGTCAAGACCGGTAGAAAGTAGGGAACGAGAATTGGTTAAGAGAGATTAGGTTAGGAAAAATTAAAGAGAGATCTAATTAACATGTTTATAGTATGTATAGGTTTGCATTAAAATGCAAATGAGTTTTCATAACTTAAAGTTAATCTTATATTTTCTAAGTTTCAAAGGGAGTAATTTCTTCGCAGTGATAGCAATTTATTTTGGTCAAAAGAGTCGCCGTTTCAATTCTCCCAGATTGATTTCTATCGTAACTTTTCCAATTAAAGTTTACACCTATACAGAGGTGCCAGGAAGCTTTCAAAGAAATGTTTATACATCTGTAAGTTTCCTTTATCTGTTGGCATCTAATTTTATAAAATACTTTGTAAATAAAAGAATTCGTTCACAAAAAGTAGTATCTGTAATTCCGAAATTGTTTCCAATATTGTAAGAAAATAATATAAAAATATATTCATTTTATTCGGATATAGAAAGAGTTTTTCCTTAGCAACTTATAGTTTTTTTTCATTGTGTTTTAAAATAAAATTACAAATACGTAAAAGCATACATCTCACAGTCAACATCGCCTTATAAAATAAGCTTATATCATGAATATCGTATAACTACTTATCTTTAACACTTAGAGATAAGAATATTAATCATTTAATGATTAAAATTCAGAAAATTTAACATAACAATATTACATTGCTGATTTAAAATCAAATTAAAGTACTTTTTAAAAAAAAATATTATAATATCCAATAATTATATGTTATTACATTTTGTTTTTGTTTTTGATGAAAGTTGTTTAATTTTTAGGCTGTAAACTTTGCACATACGTCCCAATATCAGTAAAACTACAGATTTTGTTACATAAAATATACGCAAACATTTTCACATACATATTCTTTTGACAGCGTTCATTAAAACATTGAACACACACAATGGACTCCATCTTATATTCTTAAGATTATATTTAACCATATTTCGGTTTTTATGGAAGGTAAACATGTGCCAAAGACTCGAAGAAAGCTAGATTAAATTTTATTTGATGGAGGACAACTTTTGTTTCTTGAAAATTATTCTTTAAGGTAAAATGTTGTCGAGATATGACCAAAGTAAACTAACATATATAACTTGATTGAAATAGGACGCGTTGAAACGCGTCTGATACTTAGGCGTATTTTTTGTGAGAATTGTGGTCTGTGTGATTGTTATACTGTATAATTTTTCTTATAAGTCAAGCTCAACATTTAATATGGGACATATTTGGTTGGGTTTTACACAATTATACAGCGACATACTGTCATTTCTGCAAACATTTTGACTCAGGATCGAGGACTACGAAATATATATTTCCATGGAAAACACTACTCCGAGTTTTTGACCCACTGCACAACTTTCTCTATATTATGTGTGTTTGAGACAGTAAAAATATTCGTCTTTATCTCATCAAAATTATCAGTTTCCAAGGTTTGTGTCAAAGGGAAATCTGGGCACCTTGTATAAATTCGAATATTTTATAATATGTTAATAATAATTTTATATAATTTTAGTGAAGTCAATGTAAAGTTATATGACTGGAACTAAAAACATTGAAGTATATCTAGTAAATTGTAAATACCTAATTAAAATTAAAGTGGGTGTAAACAAAATATGATAAAATTCTTTAGAGTTTAATAACCGAGTTGGTATGAGAACGAGTAACTGTGTCATTTGAATCATGCATTCCATAATATTTCTATCTTATTCTCCAACACTATTCAAACATAAAATATGTATATGTTTATAGTAGTCGTGCAATTAAAATGTTAATGAGTGTTCATAAGTTTAAGTTAATCTTACGTTTTCTAAGTTTTAAAGCAAATATGTTCTTTGGCAATGGAAGCAAAATTCTTTTTGCGCAAAAGAATCCGTCATTTCAATTAACCAGATTGATTAACGTAAAAACTTTTCTAATTACATTTTAATTTATACCCAAGCTGAGCTTCCAGGACTCTTTCCACAAAATTTGTATGCATCTGTAAGTTTATTTTATCTGCTGACTCCTAACTTTCAAAAACGCGTTATAAATAAAAGATTTCCGTTCTAGAATTTACTGCAGAAAAAGGAATTTTCTATGATCCTGTACTGTACTTTATTTACTTATTTCAAGGTTTTTTTTGTCAATATATACTGAGTGGAAGAAAAGTTGTATAACACACAAGTAATTTATGAACTAATAAGGATAAAATCTTTTAACCTACCCCAAAACTCCGTTCACTTAATATTGAGTTAAAACGATATTTCCTCCATTTTATAGGTGGATCAAATTGGAGACTTAATTTTTCAAATATAAAAGTTTATCATGTAAAATATAATTTTGAGGTACGCATTAATTACTTAATTTAATAAAGTAAATGTTTGTTATACATCTGTAGACTGGCAATGAGCCTTGCGTGTGTAAAAGGTGGGAACAAATTTGAGAACAACTCTGGAGGAACTGTTTAGGCCACCTGCTTAATTCTATTTTGATGATCTCGAGGGTTGACTGAATTTATTTGTATTAACAATATTATTCATGTGTGCACAGCAAACGTATTCTATGGAGTTTAATTCATTCGACTTAGTAGACCACTCCTTCCAAACCATATATTTCGAAAAGTATTGATTAAATATTCTATTCCTTGATTCTAAAAATGGGACGTTCCAAAATATTATCTGCTTGACCAAACATATTTCGGATCATCGATATATAAATATACTTTAAATACATGCATTTTATTTTATTTCAGTATAGATTGCAGCATGTTATTCTACAAGTTAAGGTACAGGAATCGTCTATGAAAGATTATTAGTTTTACAGCTTTTACATAATCAATTTTACGTCTTCCTGGTCTTCGTTTGGTCATACTATGTGTTTCTACATATATTTTTATCATTCTTAATACAACACTTTATTGATAGTAAAAAGGCGTTCTGGAAATTCGATATTAAATAAGACTACAAATTTACAAATTCACTGAATGATCTTTGAATATCCCCGTACCCACTAATCATTAAAATAGTTATTTTCTCGCAATCAAAGATTGTCATTATTAACTAATGAAACAAGTAAATGTATTAGTTGACAAGTTACTCGCTACCTTTTACGACTCCTCGGGAAAGATTGAAAGGGTAGTGAAGAAAGATAACAGATAGTAATTTGTACAATGATATAACAGGATTGCCAAAGAAAGTGAATTCCAAAAGGTAAGGGTGGTTGATTTGGACCGTGCCAAATAAACAGGATTTGTTTATTAAGGCAGCACTGTTAACGCAAGTTTTTCTGTTAACTTTATAAGTAACCCAACAAGAAATAAGACTCAAGTATGGCCAAAATTAAAACTAATTAATTAAAACAAATTGTAAAGACTTATTTTTTACGTTATCAGTTTCTCTGACAAATCCCTTTAAAATGATAAGTCGTCACGTGATGGGTAAACATAATAATAAAAAAATGTTTCATTATAAACCCTTATAAAAATTGTGGTTTGTTTGCTAAAATAGAAAAAAATACATAAAAGTGTGTTCACATAAGACATTTGATCTTTTTATATTAATATCCATAAGAAATAGAAAGCTGTCAAAAATTGACTTCTAACCCCCATATTTATGGATTTTTTTTTCGCCCTTCAAAATTATCCTATGAGGATTAAACAAAAGTAAAAAAAATTCGTCCAAATATGTTTTTACCCCGTAATACGTTAAAGTACTCAAGAGGTTAGTTGTGGGTTAGAAATTTTCACTCTACTCGTGCAGAAATCATCTAGGGGTTGCAAGACTTTTCTTCTACAATGTATATTACTTCTATAAAACACAACGACTAAGTTTATATCTCTCAGATTGTCAACTTACATATCGAAGACGGCTGATTAGTTTTTTTTTTTGCAATATCCTGACATATGTAGAAACGCTATCTGATTATGACTTAATATATGTTTTAGTAAAATTGGATATGTAGTTTCCAAATTATAATAATATTTATCTGCACGAATACCAGAAAGCAGACATTTCAAGAAATTGTACACATCATTTTCTTCAAAGTTTCAGCAACAATATACCTTTTTTTTTTTTTTTTATTTAGTATAAGGTTTTAAACCGTAAATGTATTTGAAATCAATGCAAAAGGTTTCTAGTTATAATAATTTTTTCTGCTCTAAAAGAGAATATTAAATTTAATTATTTTGGAGATGGTTGACGGGTACCAGCCGATGATACCAAAGAATTTAGTAATGTTAAGCCTAATGTGGAAAATTGGTGGAAGTCCAGAAAAAACCTAGAAAGATCGAATAATTTAATCCATCAATTAAAGTGGACTCAGTATTATGGATGTATAGCACAGACGGTTTATTAGTAAGTTGAAAATAACTATAGGGTTCAATATTAAAATAATAATAATTATTATAATACACACGATTATGATATAATTAAAATAAATAACATATCAAGAAATAAAGCCTTATACAGTATTATTTAATTGTATCATCTCAGGAAAAATTGAAATTGTTTTGAAGTAAGGAGAGGTTTAAAAAATTAACATGGATGAAAAAATGTAATGACTTTTGTGTGAGACAAATGACATAAAATATAGTCAATACTAGGAATTGTTGTGCTACTGGAAACCTTATGACTTTATTGAAACCTTTATAGTATTACTACTTTTAAAGAAGGGATAAGACTTCGCTTATGATTTCATTATCATTTAACTTGCTTAGATATTGACTTGTAGTTTTATAATTGAGAAATCACGAGCAGTAAGTTTTGTACTGATTTTTTCTCGACGAAAGACGAGCAAATGTTACAAAATTCCCGTCGTTTCTACGGGTAATAAACTAAAGCTTATGGTAATTAATTAATTGAGGTAAATCTCTCTGAATAAATTTAAAGAACGTTAGGGGATGACGAATCTGGCTGTGTTGATAAGAGATAATTACTATCATCTGTCCGGACAATTTCACTGCCTTTAGGACCGTTAGACAAACTGAAAGCTTACACAAACTAATAAGCCTAAAGTTGTTTACCTAATAAACTTGAGTTCAGTAAGTAACCACAACCCTCGAGATTAGAATTAGTGAGGGTGGGGGGTTGTTTAAGCGTGAAAGTTATAATGAAAAACAAACACAATATTTAGTAAATTCTACAATTTATTTGAGTCTTGCCGACCATGGTTTCGCCAACAACGGCATTTACAAGGCAGCTTAACAAAGACTTGTAAATGCCGTTGTTGGCGAAACCATGGTCGGCAAGACTCAAATAAATTGTAGAATTTACTAAATATTGTGTTTGTTTTTCATTAAAATGGAGTTCTACCAAGTACCATCGGTCAATAGTGTAAATCGTGAAAGTTATACTCTGTTACTGTGTTACATGTACGTTCTGATCAATAATATTGTTAATTAAAACAAACACTTTTTAGTATAAACTACAACTTTATTTAAAAATTACCGACCATGGTTTCGCTAGTTACAGCATTGTCAAGGCAGTTTACATGAACTAAAAAGTGTCTGTTTTAATTATTAAACTGGAATACCATCAAGCACCTACGCTGTTTAGATTAATTAATAATATTGTTGTTTATAGGATAGGATAATTTATATTAAGCTATATGCATACGTTCATAACACTTTCTTCCGTATACGTACGTCATTAATCGATTATTGTAAGTTTACTATAGTTGATGATATCTACATTAAAGTTTAAACTTACCTACTATCGCCTCCATAGCTGTAAGTTGTAAAGATAGTATTCAACGCGATACAACCTCGGTATCTTCCTGTCTATAATATGAAAGCTCTATTCCATTCTAATTTATATTCTATAATAATTCATACTTCCTGTATTTGTTGAACATATATATGTATAAACGATATGGAAAAAGACATCATGTGATTTTGAAGTTTGGAATGTGGAGCCGGTACTAGCAGTAGAAAAAAAACAATAATCCATCTTATAAACACTCTCACTCACTTAGTTAACACCTATATGTTTAAATTTATATGCGGACGGTCTAAACTCGAAATACGCTAAAGTGTATTTAGTTAGGAAAAAGTAAAATAAATTTAACGCTCAAAAAAGCATTTTATACAACGTTAAACCCCATATAAAAAGCGCAGTGACAATGTGGAGTACTATGACAGTATGGGAATTATTATATCCACAATCAAACTAAATAGGTATTTTGATTCCAATAATAATCTCTACTACAATTACAAGCGATATAAAGTGACAACTCAACCATCCGCGGACATTAAAATTTGTGCTTAAAATTTATAGTATAATGAGCAATATAAAATTCATGCAAACGGGAGTGGTTTAATTTCAACCTCTCAAGATAACGACAACAAATTATAGTCACAGAACAGGCTGGTCTGTGATACTTTTTAAAGTGTCACAAAGTGTTCAGTCTCGCATACAAATTGATCATCCTTAACGACAAAGCTATGGGATAGATACGGTTGTTGCAATCACGTTACCACTGTATCAGATGGGACGTAACTTAAACACGGACACGATTCAATACTGAAAGATTGGATATTGAATCGAATTACTTAATGGTTGAAAAGTAATTTCGACGCATTTAAAAAATTTATTTAATAAATAAAAACAATTAGCATTCCTGTATAAGGGAAATTAGTACACTTGGTTTAAAATGTAATAGAGAGCGAAGTGTTGAAATTAGTTATTGGTCTACATAAAAATTGTAAATTATCATCAGAAATTCATGAAACTCGTGACACGTATTTTAAAACAATAGTTTAGAATCCGACACGGTTTGTATGGTTCGAAAAACAAACCCAAAATTAAAACAAAAAAACTGATTATTGTGGTTTAACGTATTAATATGTATTACATTTAAAGACTGATTTCAAATATAAGAGTTAAACCTATATGCTCTCCTCGCTAACTTGACAACGTACATCCCTATAGAGTCACACGATCTATCAAAATTGCTGTTAAAAACAACGGTTATGCTAAAGAAGAAAACAAGTTCATAGAATTTAAAAGAGACAATGTCTCAGGAAATTGGTTTACGTAAAAACGCAATTAGAAACGTTTTCACGTATCTTAATGGAGGCTACGTGAAACAATATAGTCTATATGAAGAAATTACTAACATTATTATAAATAGAAGACCTTATTTTATAGGAAGGTTTATTAAGATTAAATTACTGTATTTGATGATTTTTAATTAAAAATTTTGGCTGCCTATCAATTTTTTTTGGATCTTGGATCTACGACTTTTCGGTTTAGTTTTGATTCCTACTTGTATGAATAATATCTCACTAAACAAATTTATCACATCATAACTTCAAAATTTAAACAAAATTACAATAATTAGAGATTTATAGTACCATTATTTTATCTAACAGTCAATTTGGGAATGAATATTACACTAATCGTTGACTATTATTTTTTATATTATACCTAGTAAAGGAAGTCCCATAGTAAATATTAATTTGATGCGAAAAGTTGTGAAGATCAATTCAAAATGAGGAAGAATGGAATGTTTATACAGCTTGGCTCTTTACAATACGGCAAGCTGTTCATGAAGTTTCTAAAAGTAAATGAAACTAGAGACTCTAATTTGTTAACTACAAGTCATATTATGAAGATGTCCTCTATTATGTATGTAGAATCAATGATAATTCACATTTTAAACGGCTAGCGTTTGATGCGTGTTTTCTATTTACTTTAAATCGTATAATAGCCTCAGTTTTTTCTCAATGTAGTGCCATATTTTTTTAATTTTTCAATGTGGACATATTATTTCCAAAGTAAAGATCTTTATTGAAACTGATGTATAATTGTCAATATTCTCCGCCTATCATCACATTCTTGGTGAGTTATTTACCTACTAACACAACCGTTCAATAATACTAAACGGGGTTTTTGTCACAAATATAATATCAAACCAATATAGTTTCATCTCACTTTCAAAATCGCCTAAAGTATCACTCTGATTTTTTTATTATTAAACTATTCCTCACATTTGATTGACCCAATGTATTAAATCCTACATCATTTAAACTTCATTTTACTGCCATTTCTGATTAATCGTAAAATTTATTATTAAAATATGTACTAAAAAGATTATAGTTTTTCAGTTGCCTTGGGACTTACTTCAATCTGTAGTTTTATTGCTCCAGTGACAATTCCTTCAGTAACTAAGGTTTTCCAATCTTGTTCTAAATAAAGTTCTATTTGTTTCGTTTTACAACAAGCAATATAAACTGCCATACACTTGGAAATATCATGTTTAAGTAATATTTCGATTCTCTTGTTACTTGTTTCTGAAAGAAGAGACAAAACGAGAGGGAGACAAAAGACAAGACGTGAAACGTTAGACGAGACCTGAGGCGTAAGATATTTAAGTACGCCTATATGAGATGGGAGGAGATATATTTTACGAAAGACATTCATGTTGTACTTTCCACATCTCAGTATTTAACACAACTTGTCGAAATATGTACAAACCATTAAATCTTGAACAGGTGGTCACATTCATATTTACTATGGCCAATGGTGGTATTTATCCTAGCAATCACCACGTTATACAGGACGTCTGGTGACGGTTAGAAATTGCTAAATGCTTTAGCTTAATAAAACTGCCAATTGAATTGTAATCAATATTTATCAAATCTGTCTGCAAATTTGTTAACTATTTTATGAAATGCAGTTTACCTGTTTAGTTACGTTAAAGGGATATATATATATATATATATATATATATATATATATCACAAATTCATTTACGCTAATTACTTTTTGGTTTATGTTAATTAACTATGATTGTTTCACAGTTGGGCACTTTTGATGAGAATTAATTTGAAATTAGATTAGTGTGTCAAAATTTGATTGCCTGGAAATTAGTATCACCGACGTAATTGTCCTGGTGTATAGAACAGAACAAAATTATGAGGTACATGTTGTTGTTCTATGTTTAATGTGTAACAATAATGGAATAACATTTTATTTTAAATCAATGAAACAAGAACAACTAAGGTGATTAAAATCTCGGATAAACTTTGATGTTATCAGAATTCCATTCCAATTTATGAAACATAATCATTATCCATCTAAATATTTAATCAAAACTGACAAACATCTACTTAGAATAACTAACGATTAAACGAAAGCAAATCAATTTTAGATTACGATATTTACAAGATTAAAATATAATTATGTAAACGTTTTACTTTGTCAATTTAGTAAAATCGTCATTTATAATTTTAAAGAGTAAAATATTTTAAAGTTTATTACTAAATTACTTACGTCTTAGCAATCTTGTGTTTAGTATTTATTTATTAATATTTCATTACAGCTGTTTCGGTATAAAATATACCATCATCACGAAACAGTTGACCACCACGTTAGAAAGATGTGGCTATATTATCTCAAATTTATTGTATATTATTTTCGAATTGTACTGCAGTACCAAACATTTTATGTTTATTTACTTTTCTGAAATGTGTATCAGTGGGTTGTGTAAACGTGTTGTTTCATCTGATGATGGTATGTGTTATACCGAAACAGCTGTAATGAAATATTATTAAATAAATACTAAACACAAGATTGCTAAGACGTAAGTAATTTAGTAATAAACTTATTTTAAAGCATTCATAAGGCAATATGGAATTTTAGTAAAATATTTAATGAACTTAAACATAATACTAAACCACATGAGTTGTACTAACTGATCTGTAATAAGTAGACTGGGTTATTTATTTATTTTATGGAAGGGTAAACCAACGATCATATTTTATATTAGAATAAAACAGGTTTAGCCGTTCCTCCTATTTAATATGAAGGGAATATAAGAAACAACGTTCAATTTAAAACATTTTTAAACATTCCACAATAAAATGTTATAAAAGAATACGAGGTGTTTGCAGTTATAACAAAATTCCTTGTTTTACGAAATCAATATATTTAATTCCATGTCTACTCGTAGATTTTACAGCAGTGAATATTCTAATAGCAGTTTCAAGTCAAATAAACAATTAAAATGATTTTATATTTGACTTACATTTTAACATTGTCAATCCTAAACATATAAATAGTATTAAATGATTTTTGAAAAAGTTTAACATAACGATCAAAAAACACTTTACTTCAATATTTTATTTTATTAATTTTAAACCTACTACATAGGACATATTCTAAGACCTCTACACAAGACATCTATATACATTGTAGTGCCCTGAAGTTTGTATAGAAGACTGAATAAATACAAAGCAAATAATTTTTACTACGATCTGGACTTTCTTTATATAGATAACGCAATAAACCAATTTCTTATTAGGATGTTGTTCTTGATAAAAATAAGTCAGCGTCTTAGAAAAGTAGATTTAAAATTAATTAAAAGATTTCATTCTTTTTCGTAAAATCCTAATTTATAAAATTTTAAACGATAAAAGAAAGAATTTTTTAATCAGATTTTTCTCATATTGTGAAATTAAAAAGCATAAAGTTCAATTTGATACAATATTTAATAAGGTTGAGTTCAAGCGTAATAACTAGTCAAACAAAATATGTTATGAGGTCAAGGGTGTTTTACTTTAAGTTCATCCCACGGTAAATTTATATATTACCGAGCATTCGTAGTATAGTTAATTTTGGTAATCACAAAAAATTTACGCCTCCGTTTTTGACTGGTTTTTACATTATCTGACCACGAAATATGATCATCATGTCGTCCGTCTATATTCATTGTAGTGGTCTGTTTTCTTAGGGCGAGAGTTATAAATTTATAACGAATTAACAAAGTGCCTAAATAGTCAAATGGTATAAACTGAAAAGTCCTAATTTTATGTTCCTTTCTATTTACTATCCATTGTCCGTTTTCTATAGCATTTACAAATAAGCATAACTAGTGCCTATAATCGCAAATAACACAATAATCACAATTGGTTTAGCATAACTACGATTTAACTTATAAACATACATATAACCTTATCACACACAAATGTTATCATATTCTTTCCAAAACATAGTTTCTCTGAATCTATGTAACTTTAAACAAAATATATTTTTGTTCAGATGTTTCAAACAATGTAACATTATTTCAGCGTTAGTCAAATTTTGAAATTGAAAATATAAATTTCGATTTGTTGTTTAGTAAAGTTGACATCAGAGATATAAAGGGAATTTAAGAGACCAGGGTAATCTTATTTATCCCAAGGTAACGATTAACAGTATTAGGAGCAGTTTATAAGTTTTCATAATTAGTGTTTTAATTTTATTTCATAATTTACGATTTCTTAAAAAATGTTGGGATTAATTTATTTCACTCCCTGTGACATTTAGGTAAAATGTAGAACTCCCTGTATATTTATTTTCTTTGCATGGATACAACATAAATGCATATTTTGTATAAAACAATACATTTTTTAAATTTTCTTATTTGATTTTTTTTTACGAAAACGAAAACGATGAAATGATTTTACTCAATAAAATCTAAATCATCTTTCTTTTTCATTTATGACGTATACTAATTAGAACAAATAATATTAAGAATACATAAAAATTTATTTCAAAACTTTCTGTCAAATATGTTTGTATTTACATTAAAAGTGTAAAAAGAAAACATTTCTTCACAAACCAAACGGGTTATTAAAATGGCGACTCATTGTGACAAAAGGTGTGCAATAAGTTTTCAAGCTTTGAAACTTAAAAACCAAAACGTGAATTTAAATTAAAGAATATTTTTGATAAACATAAAAACAAAAACTAACAAGTTTAAAAACATTATAGAAAATATATAAGAACTAAAAATACAAAAAACGTAGCTTAGATAGACATAAAATGGGAAACATTCTGAAAATTGAATTTTTTTTTACTGTCAAAGAGACATTTTCAGATATCCAAAGAAAAAAAATCAAAAAAAATTATAAGAAAGAAAGAAAATTGGAAGAAGAAAAATGAACAAAGACATACAAAGAAATAACTTGATTTAACAGCACCCCCACTTTAAATCTGAATGTGAAATTAGGTTTTGAACTAAACTACCTAGGTTTTTTTCTTGAAAATATTATACATATTCACAGTTGTGAGTAACCATTATTGAAATTAGTAAGTTACTGATGTGGAAAGTGAATTTTAACTTAAATGATTATAGTTGAAAATGGTTAGATAGAAAACTAAGCACTTTAAGAAATATGTTTATATAAGTTTTGATGATCTCCTTAATTCCTGATTTTTTTCTCTCCCGTTATCGATAGAGAACATTTAATTTAGAATTTATTATAATCAGAAATTGTCGTACCAAATGATTATTTATTTGTTAACTTAGGCTCATTGGTAAATACTTGCTCAGCTTAATTTGATGTTTGAAATGGTCTGTTTTATTGTTTGTTGAATTACAAGACTATAAATAGCGATGAAGTATGGATATGTTCGCACAGAAGATGAATGTTTCAGAGGGAAACAACTGCCTTTCCCTTCACCATCTGTATACCGATAATACATGTCCCTGTAATTAATTACAATTTTCTTCCCTACTTAAGTTAATCATCTCTGAATAACTTCAATGAACAGCAGAGAATGATGCAGATGAATGTCTTGATACAAGAAACTCAAAACGCTTTATCTGGGCAACTTGGCGTCTCTTTCATTATTAGCTGTAGGTTTAGCAGAATTTTAAATACAATCAAGAGATATTAGTAAATCCCAAAATAGACTAAAACATCAAATACATACGTACATATTTATATTAAACAACTATGCAGGCTCTATAGACAAACTTAAAATTACACAAAATAACATGCTTAAAGTGATGTATTCGGTACGTAACCTGAACATTAGAGGTGCTGGATCAATAGTTGTTTAAGCTTGAAAGTTGTATATAGTTGTACATTTTGATTGTAATATGTTTATTAGAAACCCTAACTGATTAATTTTAGTTTCTCTTCGCAAGTAAGCACTCTGGTTTAAATAACTGCAAATTTAAAAATTAGTTCATATATTTTATTTTTAGAAAAAAAAAATTAAATTTTCATAGTTCTGATATTATAAACAATAATTTTCAATTTTATCCATAAATAAATATATAAAATTTACACAAAGTTTTTAAATGACATATGGTCTCAACAAAAGTATTTAATGAATTTCTACGATGAGGAAAATCGTAAACATCTATTTAATCCCAATTCCTACTAAACATATGCCTAAAAAATAACTAAACATTCACTAGTATCGTCCTAATCTTATTTTAAATTATGAATATAGCTTCGAAAGTAATTACTGTCTATTTACAACTTGAAATATTATAGCCTGATATTGAAAAATACTTTGCAAGGTGATACAGCTTGTTGTTAAATGAATTTAATATATTAGCATGATTGGGAATCATCTTGTGACAGTTGCCGAAGGAATTGTGACTGGAGTAGAAAAACTACAGATTGAAATAAATCTCAAGGTCAACAAAAATCTGATTCTTTTAATCCAGATATAATTAGGTCAATAAGAAAGGTTAGTTTATCGGAAATGGCATTAAAATACAGTTTTTGTGTTGTAGGATTTAAAGCAGTGAGAGAAGCAATGTAAGTTTGACAGTACAATCTTTATGCTTAATTGTTGCAAGGGAGAAGAAACTGCATCAATGTGAAGTTGAATTTAGAAATTTATTTCTTACACATTTGTGTTTGTAGGTAAATCGCACTTCGGGCAGGCGATACGTTGATAGAAAAGAAAGTGAATTTGTTTCGTTAAGAGTGTAGACAAACCCATTTAATACGATTTAATTTTAAAATGGATACAAAGGGCAATGGATCTATAGTCTCCATAAAATTATTTTCAATAACAGAAAAGATAATAGTTAGTTCTTAGTGGTAATAGTTACCACTTCGTCTCTTCAATTCCATTCTAATCTAGTGACGTGAGAGAAGTTTTTTGTCTATTAAATATATGACCAAGAATTCAATCTTTTCTCCAAAAACCAAAATTCTATAGCCTACATTTCTCAATAAAATATGATTTTTTATAACCACACCAAATCATAGAATTTTAAGTCGTTCCTCACTTTAAAGTATGACTTATTATTAACTCTCAAGTTAAAATAAATAATGTTAGAGCTCTCTCTCTCTCTCTCTCTCTCTCTCTCTCTCTCTCTCTCTCTCTCTCTCTCTCTCTCTCTCTCTCTCTCTCTCTCTCTCTCTCTCTCTCTCTCTCTCTCTCTCTCTCTCTCTCTCTCTCTCTCTCTCTCTCTCTCTCTCTCTCTCTCTCTCTCTCTCTCTCTCTCTCTCTCTCTCTCTCTCTCTCTCACACATTACGTTTTTAGTTACAGATTTTCTCTTATGTTATGAAATAAAACTGGTATAGTATTCAATTTGCTGAAATAATTAATAAAATTAATTTCAGAGGTAAAATAACTAGCCATATATGCGATTTTACAAGGTTAGTTCAGGTAAACTTTATATTTACCTCCAAGAAATTATAAACAATATTTATGTCTGTTTATGGGTTTTTAATATATGTTTCTTGTAGCTATTTCTACCTGTCACTCAGATTAATATACATAAATATACATGAATATATTAAAAAAGTTTGTATTTTGTCAAGTATTTATCAGCTAAAAGTAAGTATTGATGATTCATTATGGTCTCAACAGAAACTTTTCTTATATAAAATAATGTCTTTGCTTTCTTTTCACAATATCGTTACATAAAATCTCTTTTCACTTTAATCCCAGCACATGATTTATTTCAATCGTAAATATCAAGACAATATTACAACAGATTTATCCCTTATTACATTTTTGATATAAGATTTTCTCTCACGATCTGTAATTAAAAAGCATAAAGTTGAATTTGCTGCAATATTTAATGAAGTTGACTTCAGGCGTAAATAAAAAAAGCTAATATAAAAAATCAGAAAAAGTCTTCCTTTATATTTATTTCAAAAAAACAAATCTATAACAAATCTGACTCAGTTTATCACTTTTGAATATAGGTGTTTTAATTTTATGCAGTACGTTTGAGAATTCTTAAAAAAAGGTCACTAATACACTCTTTGGCATTCGTAGTAAAGTAGGTATTACACTTAGATAATGGGAGTTTTAGAAGAAGGAGAGCACATATAAAAACTGTGATTTGAACAACATTTGGTACGAATATAGTTATGTATGTAGTTAAACATTTCGTTAATCTATAAATTTTAATTTACCATCCATTTTCTATTTCTCACTTTATAAAAAGTTAAGTGTCAATGTTGTTGTTATGAAACCAAGCACGGAATGATTGTGAATATTAGATACACATTTTTAAATAGTTAACTTTTTAACTTGTTAGCCAGACGTTGTTATCGTACATTTATAAAATTCTTATTTTATATAATTTAATCGTCTTATTTCAATCATTACTTGATCAATTTTTAGTAAAGAGCAAACTTTAAAGACTTAATAAAAGCAATTAAAACATCTAAATAATTTATTATTTTGATTTTCCGTACGATGTATGAGTCTCTAGTTTTTAATAATAAAATTTTGTTAGTAAAAATCATTCAGCGCCACCTTTAAAGGACTATATCTCTCATATATAATTTTTGTGCATTATATTTTGTTTGTAAAATGTTATCGAAAAGTTGATACTTTAGGAGATAATAAAAAAAAAGATATTTTTTCAAGTATACCTATATATTTATTTACGAACTATATATATATATATATATATATATATATATATATATATATATATATATATATATATATATATATATATATATATATATGTTTTACGTAATTGTCTACACTAAGATACAACTTAAACAGTGAATAGTTGTTCTTTTTATATATAAAATATAAAAATTGGTTCAACATCTGTGAAAACATCTACGGAAGTAAATGACTTGTAGTTTTTTGAGCCAATTTAACAGGACAGTTGAGTCTTTAAGATAAGTATTTATCATGTTTTTATATTGTTCCTGTAACTTTAACTTAGTAACATTTACATTGAACAAGTCAGTGCTTATAAAATATTAATTGAAAATGAAATATAACTGAATTTTAAATAATTTCTAGGAAAAGGGGTAGTTAAGTTACTTTTTATATAGAAACAAATTTTCAGTCATATGATGATATCAAGGATTCATTTGGCCAAAGTATAAAATTATTATTTTACAGACTAGTGACTCCTATTAGTCGCAATCCAGTGGCATTAGCTTTCGCGTGCGTATAATAACTGAAGAAGAAGTTTTGGTAATTGAAACGTCTTCGTCTCTAACACAAATAAAGTGGTTTTTGTGAAAACTGTGTTTGCATACATTTGGTGATCATTATCATAAATAATTTGTCACTTCAAAATCCGATCTATTTATCGTTAAATATTATATTCAAAAGCTTACTCTGTCACTAAATTTGTATTAGTTTTCCTCTCATGAAATTGAAAACAAGTGTTATTTTATAAACGATTTTCTGCAAAATTATAAAGTTTAGTCAGGTATGTGATAATTAGCCGTACAAAGTGATGTTGCAAGACCATTGCTGCCTTAACTTAGGTTTATTCCAACGTAATTAGAGTTAGCTTATTTTTTGTGTTAATTTTATTTGGTATATTTTTAAATTAAAAAAGTTCCTAATATTGTTTCGTATTCATATAAATGATCTATATAGGAATATCTCTTTGGATAGTTAAATATACAAAATAATAAGTTGCGTTTTATTACAGGAAAAGCTAAGGATTACTTTTGGGAATGATTTATAGCTCGTATGAAAAATCTTTGTTCTATACTAATTATGAATTTTTTTTCGAAAACAAAAAACAACGAAAAAATTGTAAGTATTATTTCCAAATATTTATTTATGTATTTTTATTTATTAAAGTACTCTAATTAGGAGTCAGCAGATAAAATAAAATGCAGGTTGAATACAAATTTCTTTCAAAGCGTTCTGTCAGTTAAGTTTAGATTGTAATTGGAAACGTTTCCACATAAATCACTCTTGGGTAATTGAAATTGTGACTCTTTTGTGCTAAGTTGCTCTCATTGTCAAGACGTAACTCCCATTGAAACTTCAAAAACATGAGATAAAGTTAAAAAATCCGTTACTCTTTTACATTTTTAATCCCCAATTATAATTTATTTAAACGTTTTGAATACAGATAAGAGACTATAGATTTATATTTATCAGGCTAATGTATAAAATTTAATTTTAAAATTTTACTTGAAATATTTTTTTAAAATTATTTATTAAAAATGTTACAATTATTTGGCTTTCAATTTATAAAACTGTCCTTTTCTAATACTTTTTTTTATTTTAGTTAAAATAACAGTGCTCGTAATTATTATTTAATTACAATCTGTTTTAATCTAGGCGTATATTAATCAGTTGACATGATCAGGCGAGTCATGACCAGAGAGGATATTCATTGCAAATGAAAGCTTACTGACAATATTTAATATTTTAATAAACATTCTGAGTAAAATATCTGAAAAATAATTAACTCAGTTGGTAAATCATACACAGAGTACCAACGAGGCAATCCTGAAGGACCTGTATCTACACCTTTTTGGGATACATCCCTCTCATCCTTCCTGTCAGGTCACTATTGACCAAATCTTGTTGTCTTGCATTCCAGACGCTGTTACATCATACGTGGGCTAGCGGCTTTAATTTTATATTCTTTTTTTACTTTTTTATAAGATGATGACCACCGAAATGATTTTTACCTTTTGAAAAACAAGCAAAATTAAGTATCGTACATATCAAAATCGGCAAAACTGATAATTTAATTTGGACTATATATTTTAAATCTTTTGCTTATACAGTTTTTATTTGAATAATATTTGTTTTTAATTATCAGTAAAAATACATAATACAAAATATTGAAGATTACGTGACTTTATAAAATCTTGATATTATATAAAACAAATTTCAAAAATATAATATATTTTGTGTTTGCTTGTGAATAACGCATTGAAAGGTTTATTTGCCTTGTTTTTTAATATTGATCATACACATTAATTTGATTCTGTTGCCATGATATTGAAACATGTTTAATTTAACAATTCCATCTATTTTGGATGATGATAAAACATTATTAAAGTTAAAATATTTATTTGTTCCTTAAAAAGAGCTATTTCAATAATGTCATACAAATTATATGTATTTTACGAAAGCAATTTACCTGATTTAAAATCCCCAGTGTTATTAATATTTCTACCTCCTTCTCATATGTTATTAGAATGAAGATATAAAAGTTAAAGTTTATTAATATGAATTCCATACATATATGTAACCGAATCACTTTCTTGGAAATGTTAAAATATCAGGCAACAAAGAAATTTAAATTCAATTTTAATAACATTATGCAAACCCACTAAGAATATTATACATTTTAGATTTGGTTATACACTATGTTTAATACCTGTATGAATGAAATCATTTTGTAATATACCATCGTCTTTTTTTTTACTGGACAAAATCCATTGCCAGCCATGATGTCGTTCTAGGACTATCAGAATTATAAAATGAAATGCAATTTAAGGATCAATCCTTTTGGTAAAGTTTCTATTCAATGGTTTTCAATAAAGCGAGTTTTTCAATAAAAAAAGCACTACAATTTCTAGTCAAATATATTGGTTTGGCAGTTAGTATGACGATATTTTATGGGCAGAGCCTAAACTTGTCTCCTGCAAATAATGTCTATATGATCTTTACTCAACATTATTATTTTTAACTTATGGTTCCTGTAAAACATGGGTTATTTTCAACTAAATAATACAAAATAAACCATCTCTGTTATTATTATTATATTATTTAGCCTCTCTTGTTCTAAAATAGAAAAAAAACATACGTTTATTAGATTTTCAACATTTGGTCTAATAATTGGTCTAATTCACTATAAACCACTAAATAATGGTTTTTACTCTACAAAACTCCTCCAGATACGATATTTTGATGGAAAGTTAGGTTTTGGGGTTACTTCAAAATTGTTAAAAAATCGGACAATCCAGCTCACCCATGGGCCCCAGATTTATTAAAAAGTTAGTTTTATATAATTTCCCATGGAATTGGTCCTTAGTAATTTTTTGTAAGACACACTGGGACAGAGATATGACCGCTCAAATTTGAGACCTTTTTTCGGCATTGTTCGTCTAAGACAATTTTAAATAATAAAAAAGAACTTGTTTTTTTGAGTTTAGGCCAATTTTTTTACAGTAAAATGTGAAAAATATGGGTATGTAAGTGTTTGTACATGTAATACCAAGTATTTGGATATACATTTTTGCATGTATATATTTAGGCATACATATACTCAGACCCTACAACTACAAAAACGTGCACTTAAACATTTTCCACATTTACATGCTTATACTGACTAATCAATACATATGTCCATATTTGAATTTAGACAAGTGTAATAAATATGCATGCAAATATTTCTAAACATATTTACACATATTGTGTGTGTATGTATATACATGTATCGAACAAAAATATTTAATATATATTTTGCTAAGTTTTTGAGATATTTACAACAACAAAGTTTTGTCCCACCTTTAAACCCAGCGGTGAGCTGGAGTGTCGGATTCCCCCCTCCCCCATTTAAGTAACCCCAAAAAATAACATTCCACCCATGTTCTTGTGTGGAGGGTTTTTGTCCTGATTTTCACTAAATCTGTCTATTCAGTGGTCAACACTGGTATTCTTATAAATATATAAATGCAAATATTATATTGAATGATTGGATTGTTGAAATAAAGATAGGGCACAAAAAAATTCAAATTGGAACACATTTTTTTTTAACACAGAATATTTTTGAATGTGCTACTTTTGTTGTTAATTAATTCCTAAATTTGAATTTATTGTTCACTCATTTTTATGATTTAAAAAAATGCATGGTTCAAACATTTGCTCATACAAATTAATTTAGTTACCTACTGGATATTAGACCATTTTATAAAAACAATATTTAGGACATTTTATATAAACATAAAATGAAATAGTTCTTTAATTATATCTACATTTTATCTTTCATTTATAACTGATACTAATTAGGTGTCAGAAGATAAAACAAAATGAAGGAGGAACATAATTTTTTTAAGCTGTCAACCAAGTTTAGACTGTAACTGGAAAAGTTTCTACATAAATCAATCTAGGGTAATTGAAATGGCGACACTTTTGTATAAAGAGAAATTGCTTTTCTTTCTTTTTTGCAAAACAGTTTTATTGTATCTTTAAAATATAAGATCTATATAAAGTTATAAAAAGCGTAAATGTATTTTTTTCAAACTAAATTAGTTGCTATTCATATTTACTACCAGTTATACCACTTTAATATAAAAATTCGACAAGATCTGCATTCTAATTTCTTCGTATTTAATTTTACCGTCAGTATGCTGTGTAGATCTTCTGAGAAAATATAACTCAGTAGATGGGACATTATTTTCAACTTTACGGTTGTTAAATAATCAAATGGACAAACAAAATTGATATAAGGAGAAAAACTAAATATAATTAGTAAAAACACGGCGACCGCTGTTATTAAAACCTAGATATTGTCAATTACGATTTACGTTAAGGACGCGTTTACGGAATAAACAAAGCAATTTTAGCCTCTATTTAAATATAAATATTTTTCAAAGTCGCCTTTCACAGTTAATTGTCACTTTTTGATTGACCATTCCTTAAATGACATATTTGTTTAAAACAATAATTAATTTCCTAGGTGGATGAATGTATTATGAGAAAGTTTTTACAATGTTTTAGTACAATTTTTTTCCTTATTTATTTTTATCGTCATTGTTCTCATCCTTCGATTGTTCATCCGCAAATAATAGTCAATTATTAAACCATTTCGGAGAACATTCTTCTACATTGGTTTTTAATATAAATTTTGATTTGGTATTGTATAGAGGTGTGCGGTTTTAGAGAAAGGACGAGTACAAAGTACCTTCTATTATAAAAAAAATATTCACTAATTAATTACAAAATCGCTAATCTGCATTAATTTGTGTATATATAATTACCTTTCCTCTACAGATTTTTGAAAATTGATTTTTTCCGTAATTTGCTTATTATTATTATTATTATTATTATTATTATAAATTACAAGACATTACGCAATTTTACAGAAATATATATTTTTTAGAAGAGGTTTGAAGTTATAAAACTTTTTCAATAATAACGTATACATTTATCTTTTGGTTGGGGTATAAATTATACTACTTAGAAGTCAGTAGATAAAAGATAATGAAGGGTAAATACAAATATCTTTTTAAACGTTTTGTAAGCTAAGTTTAGGTTTAAATTAAGCAGTTATTGGAAATGTTCACAGTATGTTAAATTTACAAATCTAAGACTGAAATAAACAGTTTATGGCATCTTTAGATCCGCCTTTCACTTCAGGTAGTATTACTTGGGCAGAGCTTTTAATTAATCTGAATTAGGCCTTTACTATGACAGACACAAAGAGCCTTATTTTAATAAATCAACAAATAATAAATTTGATTATATACCACATGAGTTTTTTTCAAAAACTCTTTAGTCAACCTTCTAATTAATTAGTTATTTATCCTAACGCAATTTTTGTAATTAGGGAATGTACAAAAGCTATAGTATATCAAAGAAAGGAGACATGAATTATGTAACTAATTAATTAGGCATTTTATACAGACAAAATCGAGCAGATATGATATTCACAGGTGTAATATTAAACCACCTTATGAAATGGGCAGAGGAGTGTAGAATTATTACGGAATTTCAAACTGGATTACAGAAATCTTTCTCTATCGCCGATAATATTTTAACATTAATGAGCATGATCATCAACTGAAGACAATCTTAGAAGAATAGATTTTTTTATGATTTCTCATCTAGATTTGGTAAAACTATCACGTTTTCGACTTTCTTCCACAATGGTAAATATAATTAAAAATCTGTAAGATGGAATTTTTGCAGGCGTCCGGTGTAGTGAGGGGAATATCAGAAAGTTTTAAAACACGGTAGAGTGTAACATAAGGGTGCCTCCTCAGCGCTCTCCTATTTCAATTCTTTATTAACGATCTCAATAACGTCATAGGAGGTAGTTGTTTAATTGGGAACCGTAGTGTTACAGATCTATTGTATGCGGACAGCATTGTGTTGGTATCATCCACATCTTTAGATTTGAAAGAAAAATCAAATAATATGCAGGGTTTCTGTAAAACGTGGACATTAAGAGTTAACTTAGACAAGTTCAAAATTATAGTTTTGAGAAAAGGTGGACTGTTGGGCACAAGAGATGGTGGTAAAAAGGAAGGGAGATATAACGCGTAATAGTTATAAATAATTAAGTGTAATTTTAACTCCATCTTTATCTCTACAGGTACACCTGTATTATAAGATAACGGCGAGTACAGGTACGATTAACACAGGTAGAGGTATGTGGTGTAATTTTAACACTTACCTTTGTCCGAAAAATGCAATAGTTTTATTACTCTCAAGAGATAATGGGGGTATAAACCATGTAAGCAGGTGGAAATACTATTATTTTTAACTACTTTATTTCAAAATTCATTGTTTAGCCTTAGAACTACTTTAATTAATTAACATACCTTATTAGAAGTAGATAGTAGTTCCTTTTATGGCCTATGTAGTATTACTGTCTATGGCAGCGAAACATGTAGCGAATAATATAATATAAACAAATACAAAAGGAACTACTATCGACTTCTAATAAGGTATGTTAAATACTTTATTTCATTCACAAATTAATTAGTAGGCTAGAATATGGGATCAAAAAGTATTAACGAATTTAATTTTGTAATCATATTTACTATTATTGAATTTGGAAAAAAAATACAGATTCTCAGTACAAAAAAATAAAGTAAAATAGTCGATTCAATTATTTGAATGACCTAAAATTTAGATAGGAGCAAGATATCGACCTCTAGTTTGCACAGTTTTATTTTACTACATAAGCTATTTAACATGAGGGGTCACTCAATGGGGGTTCCGTTTAAGATTATCGAGTTGCCTCTAAAACCACCATTTTTAGGGTCAGGTAAAATGTCTCTTTTGACATAAAACTATTCTACCAAACAGCATGCACATATAATTTTTTTTTTGTTTTTCAATTTGATAAATAACAAGTAAACTATATCTACGCTAAGCTAGATATGTATGTATATTTTTAATTGTATAGAGGTAATAATTAATGTAGTAGCTTTACCAAGATAATCAAATATTCTAATTATTATCTAGATATATAATTACGTAGCAACTAATGGGTTATAGTAACCTGGTGGTACCATCGTACCTGACCTGCTATTTCTACCTGAAAAAGCGTCACCGAAACCCTTCTATTGTCTATCTTTATTGCTCCTACACATCTCGTCTATTGTTAGATGTCTTGGGAATTACCCAGGCGTGGTGGCACCATCCAGTTTATGGAGGGACATTTTCAATATTTCAGTTGACTCCATCTGGTTCATTCCATTTCAGTACTTCAATTCCGTGAAATTAATTTTCAACCTAACCTAACCTAACCTTTCTCTAATAGTTATCAAGTAGGAAATAAGTTGAGAATCTTTTTTTTATTTTTTTGCAATAAGAAACAGTCTGTCTACCTTGCCGGATTGAATTGGAAGTGAATGAAGTGATCATCACAAACTAAATAGTTGCTAGATTTTATAGTTAGAGAGCAGAGATCAAAAATGGCCCTTAAACAATCTGGTGGTGCCATTGAAATGTTTACCTCCGATATTCACAGCTATTGTTTTCTGTAACAATGAGTGACCCTTTTCGAGTCGAAAAGGGAATCGGCCAGACCTTCATTCCTGGAATTAAGGATCCTCCACCGATGGTACCACCAGGTTACTATAACCCCAACTAACAGTTTAACAATGAAACTGTAAGCATCTAACGCATGTAATGGCATTTTAATCTCTGCATCGGTTGTTAACTGCATATACCGTATAAGTTAAAGAGTTAATGAAATGTTTATACTAAATTCTTGAACATGTAGCAATAGGAGAAAAAAAAACTCTTTGGAGGAGATTTCAGGAAAGATTTACCTGTACCACCATGTCATATAAGGTTCAAATAGTAGATGTATAGAAAGAACACAAGTCTGAAATTCTAGACTTTTTAAATTTAATAATAAATATGCGTGTAAATCAAGCTGAATATGAATTTTCTAACTTGATACTGGAGAGTGGTATTTTCACTTTGGAAATGAGGGAGGAGTTAATATCACCAATATCTATGCTGGCACTTTCTAATTGCATTTTATTTTTAGCCGCTTGCTTTATAATCAAACTCTTTTCAAATTTAAGTAAGACTCAATGATATGTAGCTGTATTACTTTCCCAGTATACAAAAGATAGAATAAGTTTGGTTGTATCCATTTAGGACTAATATTCAGAATTCATGTCCTTGGGAAACCCAAAGGTACTTTCTACATGCCGATTTTATGTCGTCGTTATTGTCTGTAAGTAAACAAATTATCTGTCGTCCAAAATTAAAATACTGTCATAAAATGTGATACAATAAACTATTTAGTGCTCATATTGAACGCTACTAAAATTCAGAAAAATTAATACTGTATTAAATATCAAAGTGGTAGTCATTTTACATAGTTTTTTGTTCAAATCTCGTGTGTGTTATTCAACGTGTAGAGCACTAAATTAGATAAATATTTGTAGAATTCAATTCTGTATGCAATGGTGACAAAGGTACCCCTCTATAAGGAAGTAATGTCAAAAATGTAATTTTGTTCTGAGACCTTTTAAGAAAATTTTCTGAGACCAATACACATACTATTTACAAATACACATGCATAAACTAATTATAGCTCAACCCTCGCCTGGGAATTTTGATGCACAACTAAGAGGACCATTAAGGGAAGGGGCTGACGTTTAAAAAGTACTGATATCCACAACTGCAAGATTCAGAAACCTCTTTAACATATTTGTTTTAGACTACGGTATCCTATACTAAGTATATTGGATAAGAACCCTTGATCTTCCAGTACCACTGACCATTTCTTATAGGGCCCAACTTGTAGTACTGTACAAATTTAAAGGATCTGCTTGTATAATGGTCTGGTAAAGTTCTTGATGATGTCCATTTACTTGGTATATTTTTCTATTTAAGATATGGCAAATATAATTACTTCAGTTTTGAGAGTTTTATTCTAACGTTATAATTTTATTATAACATGCCTTACTATTGAGGTTACATTTTAAATAATTTAAACTATCCGCAAAAGGGAATTTTTTATAGTTTGAGGCATAATTGTTACACATCCTAAAAGATAGCTACTTTAGCTTTATAACCATTAACATAAAGGTAAAAGTATTGTTCCATAACATAATATAATTAGTAAAAGTAACGTCTGTTAAATAACAGCTTTGTTAGTTTCCTTTTAGTCTAAATAGATTTGTACCTTTACAATACTGAAGTTTTATGAAGTTAGTATTGGAGGTTATAACAGCTATCACTTCACATTTATTGTTGTTGAAAAAAAAAGGGCTACAAAAGATTCGACATTTAAAGATTTCCACTTTTCTTGTAAATTCATAGTAGCAAAGTAAATATAAACACTTTGATAGATAAAACATATATAAATTACTTCAGCAACAATCGTGAGTACGGTTTTGATGAACAAACATACAACTCAATATAGAACAACTTTGTTACAATTACCGTTCCTACCTTTAAGCATTTACAAATATGAATGGCTTTGTTAAATGTTTAGATTGTTTCTGAATGTAACTACAATAATATAGAAAAGTCAACACAACTGTTAACCTATTTTTGAGAAAAGGGGTTTAATTCTAATCCAATACGGTAAAACTAGGTGAACTTCAACAAGTTTGAATCTAAAGTGGCGGAAATACAATATTTACTCTTGGGAAAACTATCATAATGTCTAACGGTATGGTCTCTAACTGCTAATATTATGTTTATATTATACAAAGGTTATTAAAATGATCAAATATTTAAAACAAAATATGACTTTAAAGGAATTACATTTTTTCATCATAAGAATCTTATATTTATATGTATTATGAGCATGTCAATTTAGCTGAAATTGTTCTTCATTTTTTATGATGCTATTAGATTATCCTCAAAAAGACTCTAGGATAACCTTAAAATTAATCTTAATAATCTTAGACAATAAAAAGTGTACATGACCAGTTTTTATACAAAAATAAGAACAATTATAAAAAAAAATCTATATATTATTATACACCTTTATTAATTTTACGTTTTGGAAATGAACAATTATTGCTAATATTCATTTGTTACCAAAATATGTAAAAATGTACGTATACAAATATTTGTTGAAATGTAGTACGAAGTTATTCTTGGCGTTTTTAAAAGATGTATTTTTAATTATCTAGAGTGTTTCAAAAGTTAACGAAACAATCGAAGCTCATGTGAACGCGTTGCCACGTGACTCTCCCAGCCGTTAATAGTATTTAACACAAAATTGTATTAAGTTTTATACAGAAGGAGTGCCTTAATGTTTAGTCAGTTGGAATATTTATTTGTTTTATACAATATATATATATATATATATATATATAATACAGATAATGTTTGTATTTATTATACGTTACACTCCAGTGCACACTTTACGATATACACAACCTAAAATTATTATCTGCATTATTTCGTTCACATGTAGTCAATGGATGAGATGAGATATTACATACTGTACAAATACAAAGTTTTATTTAAAATTTAATGACATATGTAAAAAAAGATAAACTTTTTGAAAAGACGCTCTATCCCTGATAGGATGTTTTATAGTCTGGTAATGTTTGGTTAGCCATCGAATATTCTTCGCTGTGGTAGCATTCTCAACCGGAGTTCACTACTAATTGTAGAATCCCACACTATGATTCTTTGTATTATGTTCTTCAAAGATAAACTACTTTGATGAATATTCTGTTCAATAAGCTACTTTCTGAGTTTATAAGAATATGGAACATTTATATAACTTAAGTTCAGTCAAAATATAGATAGGCTTATGATGGACCTTATAACCATTGATAACTGTTCAGAAAGCCTTAGAAGAAATCTTCTCTACTTTTCATAGAACTTATTTAATTATTTAGATGAAATCACAAGACTTTAATTCGAGGCGAAAAAAAAATTATCATAACCATAATTTATGTACTTACAAAAATAATACATATATACCCAACTAGTTTATTTAGTGTTTGCTCTTAAACCGTTCATAATTTTCAACTTTTATTTTATGTTTTATTTATTTTTTCCTAGATACATAAAAAGAAGTTTTGGTATTTTTTTTCATATGTAACAAATTTATTAAATGTTGGTTATGCTAAGTTAAGAGAGGACTTTGAGAAAGCAATCACATAGTTATATTGGTAGTTACAATTTGGCTTTAATAGAGCTTTTGGTATAATATTGATTGGCGTTTCCTTTGTATAATTATAATGGTATATAAGATTTATATGTTGTACAATGATAATGTTTAGCAGTTGTATATTATTTCAAATGTTCATTCTGAATACAAAATTTAAAACTTCCCTTATCTATTAAAGTTTTACCATTCACACACTTAAGGTTCCGCCCATGTGGTTTGATTCATTTACTGTAAAACGACCACTGAACAAAGTATGTAAAACTCGTTTTTCATGTTTCTGATAATTTAGAAGTCAGGAATTGTATGCATTGTTTGTATACCATTTGTTAACAAAAAAAATATCAACCCCGAATAGTTACAAGTAAAAGTTGTATTGTTTCATTCTCTTTGTAAAGCTAATACAGAAATTTAATACAACCTCTGAAAACAGTTTTGTTTAAGTTGAAGAACTGTATTTCTATTTCATGTATCGGAGTAAACTTCGCAGTAGAGTTTATTTAAACACTTTGTTTATTATGAAGCTACATTATTAACACAGCGCCACAACTATACTAGGAGAATATATAAATAAAGTATGTTGAAAAATAAATAACACTTCGAATGAATGTTTAAAAAAAAAAATTACATATTCAAATTTATTAAAGCTGGATAATATCCTTGTTAATAAGTCTCCATTAAAAAATAATAATAAATAATAAAAAAATAATAAAAGATCAAATATGTTTCTTTTGACTGATTGGTTAACTAAGATATTAATTCGAGATGTGATAACAAAGTAGCGGAAAAATATACTACAAAGACCAGTTTATTAATAAATATTTAACGCACCAATATCATGACATTAAAAAACTCCGTACGTCAATGATCTGAAGTTAAATTCTAACTTAATATCTTAAAGATATATCTATAACAAATTTCATACAATTCATGTAGTGTAATATAATATAGCTCCTTCAAATTAAACAATAGTAGCGTGCAACATATTAGTGTATTAAACTTTTAATGCACACTGTATATAACATTTTGGCGATACCAGTGGCCAATTAGAGTACGTATAAATTAATGTTAAATTCGACCGTAATCTTTCGAAGAAAAATATTTTATTATGTGTTATTTAAATGAGACCATAATTTAAATTATTTTTTTTGAATTTGAGGCCAGCCATTCGTTGGTGTAGTAAGTAGCACCCTTCCTTTATATATGTGTCATAGATTGGAAAAAATCAACTATTTTGGAAGTTCAAGAGATAAGGTGTTGATCCGGTATTTTGGGTTTAGAATGGAACTGAAATTGATAACGAATTCTTACTGTGAATGCAAGAATTACGCTTAAGGAATCTTCGTTGTGCTGACCCCAAATCACCTAACTGAAAGCCTTTTTAAGTGTTTGACCCTACTTAAGTCCACTCCTTAATTTCACCCTTAAACATTTTTAACGAAATATAAAATTTATGTTGTACTTCCCTCTTAAACTTTGAGTAATTCGGATTATTCATTATAAAGGTAATGTGTTTTGTTACTTAACTTTTAATATTATCCAAATATATTTCAGTAACAAAAAATCTAAAGCATCCCATATTTCATCAAATTTATATATTTTTATTCAACTACAAAACTTGTAGTATGGAAAAATGGAAGTCATATATGTTTTCGGTTCACATTATTATATTTGATAATAGTGTATGTTCCAATAGGTTGAGATTACTGTAATTGTTCTCTACGACCCCAAAGAAGAAGAAGAAATAAAAGTAACTATATGCAATATTATAGTTCCGTCAACAAGAGGTCTAATAGTGAATATATTGAATATTTAAATTTTAAATTCTTCGGCTAAGAAAGAAATTTCTGGTTTAAGATAACATACATATTTGGTTAAGTCAATTGGCACATGTCATTAATAATTGGCAAAATAATAATATAGAAATTAATCTTAACCTATATTCAACAACAATCATGCGGCAAAATATAAGGTGATAGGTGTTTTGAAATATCTTAAGCTTCAAGAAAATATGGTTAGGTTTAAACAGGAAATATCATAACATTGTTTTGTTATATACTGTGATCCCTGTGTTGCATATGAGCATAATAAATAAGATCTTCTCTCCACAGTATAATTTTGTTTATGTTTTGGTATATTTATTCATTTTAGGTTAGGAATTGTGTTCATGCTTGTATTCTTGATAAGAAAGAAAATTATTTTTACATCGTTTATTTAAAAACTTTCAGAATGCATACTGAGTTTTTCTAATGCAATTGCACTATACAAATAGTGAAGAAAATGCATACTCTGTTTTTCAAAACTAGAATTAATTGAAGTAGTTCTTTAATACATCCTCCATTTGTCATGTTTGTAGTGTTGGTAATTGACAATATTTTTGCTATTAATAGTCAACGAAGCTATAAATTTTGACATACCACACCAAACTCAATTGTATATCTCGATAAGCAAAAAACTGTTACTGCCATAGCTGGACGTCTATACCAATAGCCAGACTTAAAAAAAATAAAAAAAAATTCAGAAATCTACTATTGGTGCAAGAAAAAGAGTGACATGAAGTACGCAAATGGTAATTTGATAGGACGCTATTTTTTGTGAATCTACTGTTTCATTACTTCGAACTTGTACTAATATAAAGAGTTATAGTTGAATACATTTTTCTATTACACGCTCATGTGGGACTAAATACAAAGAAATTACTGAATAGTTGCGACAAACGAGAGTTTTTTACTGAAATGATTCTTGTATTCAACTAATAATATATCAGATATTTCAACCTAGAAAATGGAAATATTTCTGACTATAGAAACTATTGAAATGTTGTTCTAGAAAACTATTAGTAGGGTTCAAAGAATATAATAAATATACTTCAAAAGAGCTTAATACGCCCGGTTCGTACAAAGAAAACTATACAAATTTTACAATTCATTTAACTGGTGCTATTTAATTAATCAAAGGTGCTGAATTAAAATGTAAAAGATAGATTTTCCTTTTATTTGTAGAGTTTTATATAAAAAATACATAAAATACCATAATAGTGTATTGAATTTCCTTGAACATGATTTAACAGATTTTATCATGTAAACGTAAAAGCAAAACGGATTTACGTGAATAGAGTATTTTATTGCTTGAAATGAATACTTTAACACTACACATTTTGTTATGGTATGAACACATGTTTATTAACTAGAGAATACTATATACATGTACATAAAATTCCCAACGATTCGCTCAAATTATAGGGTGTTAGTTTGCTTTTATTTTTCATTACGTTTATGCGTGTTTCTGATGCGTACACGCGTAGGTATATCTCTTCTAGGTTGGCAGCTTCAACATTAGCATTAATATTTCAAAATGGCTATTTGGTCAAAATTAGTCATCAGACGCACCTTTATTTGTTATTTTACTTTGAGTTAAGAACCCTAAAAATTATTTTAATTAATTGTCTGCTCCTCTATTAGGTAGGGATAATAATAATATATAGAGACCTGATTTTCATAGTTTTTCGATACTCGTTTTGTATTTAAATGATGAATCATAATATGTTCATCAGTATACCAACACATTATGTTGTTATACTACATAATGTGTATTATAACAACATTATGCTACATAGTATAACAACTTATGTTAATTGTTACATTTAAAAAATTTAGTTCCATTTTAAAACGGAATTATCCTAAGTCTCTAAAATTTATTTCACATAATAACGTTTTTCCATGACGTTTTGTTTTATTTAGCCTACTTTTTTAATAAGGTGGAGGGTGGCAGACTTTTGGAACAACAACGAAATCTAAAATTTGTCTAATATTTTCAATTCTCTGTATTTACAAAATATAGTCACACGTGTTTTACATATAAACATTGAAGCTAATATAAAATAACTTTGTAAATACTGGTACTTCCTCTAAGCAATTAGAAATATAAATTGCTTTCTTGAACGTTTAGATTGTTTTGAATGAAAGTATAATAATATAGAAATGTCAACACAACCTTTAATTCCCATTGATGAGAAATGGTGTATATTTCCACTTCAATGATTTGAACTAGAAGCTACGTGGTTCAATCTAAAGTTGCGAATTGTAATATTTACTGTAGGGAAAATTCAATGATATCTAACATTAAATTTTCTAATTGTTTATATTACGTTTGTCGTCTATAATTTATAAAATATAACTATAAAACCATTTAAAAAAATACATGCATACTTAAATTTGGCATGTATATATAAAGTGTAGATAGTTTTAGAGGTACTTAATCTATAGAGATCATTAAGTGTAGAGATTATGCTAGATAGTTCTCCTTTTGTCTATTTAAAGTAAAGTCTCCGCAGTAAAGTATTATTGTATAGAAAAAACTTCGCATTAGAACAAATTAAATAACAAGCACTGAGCTGAATGTAGGATTTGTTTACACGTTGTTTTCTACGATCATCAGCTGTCTTATATTAGTTTCCAAGATGAGATTTAATTTCTTTGGGAAGTGAAATAAATCTCATTTGAAGATAATAAAAATATCATCTTAATGCAATATCGCTTTTACAACTTTAAGGAATGTTGTATAATAGAAACGTAATTCAAAAATGAGATTGAATGTTAATCGGAAGGAAAATACTTGATTTCAATATATTTCATTACTTTTTCTTACTGCAGCTGTATTGGTAAAACAGATGTTGTACTTTGTACTCTACAACTTAACATCTCAATCACAAATAGAACAATACATATCTTAACGCGAGTAAATTATTAGGAGAAACTAACCCGTGATGAGCCTTAGTTTACTAGACGCGTTGTTAGTGGAATAATTTTTATAATCTGCGCATCGAGTTCTCGTCGCCGGATTTCTTTTCCAACAAGGTAATTTTCTAAAATCTTCTTGGATATTGAAACAACACTGGTCACTAGATACACAGCAGTATATAACAGAAACAATAGGAGCTGAAAGTAATTATTACTGAGGCGGAAATATGTGTTGTCTTTGTTTTGGTTGTATAAAAACAATAGTTAAATCGTGGTGATGAACAACATATTAAAATTACTTTAATTAATTATAGTACATAATAAAAGTGTTGAATCATGTTTGCCGTTTTGAAATTTTTAGTGTTGAAATTAGAATAATTATTACTTGAAATCTCACTGTCGGCAAAATATTTAACGTAAGTTACCCATTTTATAAGATGAATATATGTTTTATGATTACAAAAATATCAGTTTATAAAATAATTCAATTTGTAATAATTTTACATTTTTGATAATCCATGCAACAAAAATTATAAACTTTTATAACAATTAATTTGGTGTTTTGACAATGGTAAATGGGAAGACGAATGTGAATTGTAGGACGATCGTGCTTTAAGCAGAAATTAATATATTTCTCGGACATTCTTTTTAAGATCAAAATATAAAATTCTGGTTTTAGGTTTCACAATTACATCACGGAAGGGCAGATAGGTGAAAACGGGTTCAAAAGTTTGGTTTGAAAACATAACAGGTAATACATACGTACACCAGGAGGTTGGAGTACAAACCTGGTGCACCATGCATCTTCAACTTTAAAACATATAAATATGTCCCTTAGGAAGATAATTATTCTACTGAAAATTAAACAAAGTTGATTTTACTTGATAAAACTGCTTTAATAAAATACAGTGCATATTTATCACTAGGAAGTATTAAGATGATACTTTAAGATGATACTTTAAGATGATACTAAATCGTTAGGTTAGAAACAGGTCAGGCTAATGTAGTGTTACGAATCCTTGTCATTAAAAGGCAAATGAGGTCTTTAGGAAAATATCACCAACAGTGTCAAGTCTATGGCTTCCTCAACATATGCACGTTGTTATTTGTCTTTATATAAACCCAAGGGCTACTAAGTATAAGTAATCACAATAATTTAGGAAACTAAAAATTAATGTATTTTAAAAACAAATGCCCCCCCACCCTTATTGGTATTTAGTATTAAACCAGTTGTTAAAAAAAAAAATTTAGTGAATATACTCTTCCAAAGAGTCAAAAGGTTAGATTAGGAAAAGTCAAAATCTGGGGATTAGGAAATTACATTTTACAAGCAAGTACTTAATCAGAGATAAATATAAAATCAATTGATTAAAAAATTGAAAATTGAAAGTTGAGAGAAAATTATGGCAATAATTTAAAACGAGGATAAAAATGGTAATAATTAAGTTTTTTGATAGGTGAAATTAAGATGGCCTTTGAAATTTTGTTTTTGTGTTTATATTTATTGCCGAGTTCTATTATTTAAAAACATAATTCTGTCGTACTTTTGTTTTAAATAAAAGTAAATGGAGGTAGTTAAAAAATGTAAAATATATCTATAATGCTAAATAAGTTAAAATGATGTCCATCAATAATAATAATAATAATACCTTCATGCCAATAACTTGCTTTTGCTGTTTTCGGTCAATTCGAGCCTTACTTTAGTAAGTTGTTTTTATTTTTATGTATTATAATATATATATATATATATATATATGTACAATATAATTGTGCCATTTTACATTTAATGATGATTATTATAAAGTTAAAATTCAATTTGCTTAGCAATCGTTTTTATTTACGTATCAAATGACAGATGATTTACTTGAAGATATAGGTATTGGGACAACTTGGAACTTATTTCGGGCATTAAAGAGTTGTAACCACTCATCGGTGATTTTGTTTAACACAGTTTAACTACTTTTTGTTAAAAATCTCTCCCAGAAGGTATTATTAGTTATTAAAACATAAACAAAATAAATATTTGGCGCAAGTAATTGTAAGTCTAGCCCTGCTAGGCGGCTTTTCAGTAAGGCTATCACTTCGAGTTTTCTTCACCGTAACTTATTATAGCTTTCTCCATCATGTTTCGTTAACAATCATAAATACCCACTGTTTCCAACGATTCTGGTCAACACCGTAACTTTTACTACTCCTCGGTGATTGAACACACAACTTCTTGCACCTTGAGCTATGCCACTAACCGCTATGAAAACTCAAAGCTCCAACAATGATTGAAAATGTGAAATATATGTATTTGCAAGTTATGGATGGATTACGTGACTATTAACCTTATTTATAATGTTTAGGTAATAGAATTATATTGTTGTTATAGGCTAATCATAAGAACAATAATGTCAAAATTGTAAGCGTGAAATAAAATGAGTCGAGGATTATACATTTCTTAGAGTATTACATTAAATTCATTATACGTTTTGTAATTATGAAGCCATAAAAGTGTCATTCTTATTTTATGCGTTTGACCGATCTTGTTTGCACATTTGTAGAATCATATTTTACTCAGGACAATCTTTCATATTTATTGTTCTTTTTTATGTTATTAAAATATGTTGTGGATCGTCGAATACATTAATGTTACAAAACGACAAAGAGTTGTAGGAAGTAATTACAGCATCTATAATTACAGTAAATTACCCCCCCCCCCACGGCGAGTTATCAGTAGTGATTATTCGCAGGTTCAAATCTGGTTAAAATTAAACCGTTGTTATACTATGTAATTAAATACACATTTTATTAATTCTATCCAGATAATAAGTAAATTCTTTGTTTAAATTTTAAATGATGGAGGGAATGTCTCTGTTGGGATGAGGTGCCTCTGTCAGAGTAGAATATGAGCCAGAATCTGTAAGGGGTATGCCTTGGAAGATGGATCACAACAGATCACTGAAGGCGGTTAAATTGAGTTAAATAGGTAAAATAAATACTTCACTAGGATATGATATTCTTTTCTTATCTCTAGTTCCTGTCTGTTCAGAAGGTTTAAGTACAAATCTTTCTTGAGCTACAACATCTATCTTTCACTAACATAAATAAATAAACACATTCTTAAAAAAGATATTTTACTGTACAATAAATCAAACAGAATTCGAGGAATGGATACAGATAATATTACTAAATTACAAAAATTGTTATATAAGTATATCTTTGAACATAAATTCGATTCTTCAAACATTATAAGTAATACATTAATTACAAATTGAATCATCTTGTTTTATAAAACTCAATTTACTTTTTCACAATTAAATCATACTTCTCTGTTTCGAAGCCCGTGAATGGCCTAAGCCCGATTCCCGGTTTTGAGTTAGGTAATGTCAGATCACCACAGTGACTAACTATTCATTGAAAACAGTTACAACCAATCGTAATATTCGAGGATAATCTAACAATGAACCTCATGTGACATTAGATCAACCGATTGGGGGGGGGGGGAGGGAGAGGAATCCTTATGTTTACGCTAAGTATTTCGATAATTACTGAAAAATGTTAAGAAAAATATTGTTGCTGTTGTATATTATAATATAAAAAATATAGCACAACGAAGTGTAGTGATCTGGCACAAGATGTAAAAACTGTATCCTTTTTGGCCTTAGCTAAATAGCTAAATGTAAATGTTATTAGTTGAATATTGGTTGTACTAAATTTTAAATAAATGGAAAATATCAAAATGGAAGTTGTTTATGTCAGGTTTTTAATAATTAAATACAATAAACATCCTACATTTGCATACAATTACTAATTGTTTCTGTTTGTTTCCGAACTGTATATTATTATAATAAATACAATGGTAGAGGTCGGTATTGAGCGGATAAACTATATACAAAAGTAAGAATTTAGCAACCCACAATGTCGGTGTAAACAGCCGAGTACCATGCATTTATTATTATATTCCACTTAATTGGGTTTAGACGAATTTAATTAAACTTTGGTCATTTACATTCGTAATATCTTCCTTGTTTTGTTTATGAAACTAAAATTGTTTACGTAGATTTTTCGATAAACGGCAATAACTCTTATACTATTTTATTGTTGCATGCTTTCTAAGTTAAAGTCGTTTCTTCTGGACAGTGCAATCACTGGCCTTTCGTAAAGCTATTTAATAACTTAAAGTGTTCTATACAGGAGGATAAAGGGCCTTTGTTAGGAAGGAAATTCATATAAATTAATGTCTTTAATTTTGTAACAGTACAAAGCACAGAACTATGGTTGCCTCTATGAATGTACAGTGAGTTGAATAGTTTATTCAACTATGAAATTGCTTTCATTTGATTGTAGCGGCAACAAAATCTTTATATATTAAATTACTATTTGGGTACTTTTATATTGTATCTTTAATAATAAAAAAAAACTTTTAGTGTATATATATTAGTGTATATTTTACCTAACTTAATAGGTCTAAGAATGTAAGCTCATTATGTAAGGCGCAAACTTGTTTTACAGATATTATTATTATTATCGTGGGGAAAAAACGTTAAGTGATTTTCAACTTGTTTACTCCATTTTGTAGAAACTCTAAAAACACCAAACTCTAAAAAGACGGCAGTTTAAAACTGTTTTTCCATAATTAATTATTTGGAGCAATTTAAGTTAAATATATACTACATTTCTATACAATAAAAATCAACAAACTTATAACAAAAAACAGTCTCATTTATTTTCTTTGTATATCCTATAATGTTGTTAAAGAATAACACGAGTCATTAGGAGATAGTTTACATGTAACTACTTACTCATAAGATCATTTATATCTGAAACAATGTTTTAATTAATTATATCATTATAGATGTAAAGATAATTTCCTTCCTTATACACCTTACTCAAAATCTCTCTTTTTCTCTCAGAACCAATCTGGCACCAGCTAAGTATATGGAGTGTTAAATCAGACCGTTGTTTCCTCTCAAGGTACCATTCTGGAGATTAGGAAATGTAAGCTACTCACACTTTGGTGACTGTTTTAGGACCAACGCCATAATTCTTGTTGGTACATTGTTAGCTTAGAAACATTTTTACGTAATAATATTAGTTTACCAAATTTATAGTTATAATACATAGTTATCTTGTACAAATGTGTAAACTTGATTGATATTTCTATTTAAATAAACGCCTACATGTAAATAACATCTCATTTTTTTATATTATAATTCAGTAAAGTAAAAATGTTATTTCTACCTTACAATACACACTCTCATAGAAAAGAGACAGTATTTTAGAGATTAGCTTTATATATTATTGAAATTGTTACAAAAGAATGCCAAAAACCAACGTTTCGGAAATTAATCCCCTGGAGGTTAAGTTCTTATCCGAAGACCTTGTATAGGCTAGGTTAATATTTTTTAGAAACATGAATAAGAAGTGAAAATAATTAGTATTTAATTTTTTTAAATAATATATTTAAAATGTTTACATTTTCCCTTTTTAATTTCCTATAGCCATTCAGAAGGTTAACATTGAAAGTGTTTTACAGAACTCCGTTACTTTCCTTCTTACGTTTATTTTATTTGAACAACGTTATTTTTTTACACCAATCAAGTAAAAACTTGCATTGCTTATTTAATTTAACCATAATAATCTACTCACCAAATTAGAATAGATTACACAACTAGGAAACCATGGGTTGATGTAATACGAATTTAAAATAACAAAAACAAAATTCAAGGTACAATTTGTGACATAATACTAATTGTATTTAATAACGCCCTGTTTTCAGAAATATTAGTTCTCCTGATTGCATTTCCAGCTTTTAATTAGCACCAAATGATATCAACCTCAAGTTTAAACAGTAAAAATTCAGGTTATTGTGAACATTATAATTTGTAACAGTATCCTTCCAAGAAAATATGTTACTTGTTAAACATTTAACAAGTTAATGTTACTTTAATGTTACTCATATAACCTTTGGAATTGTATAAAAAATCTCTTGTATGTATTTAAATGTATAATGTTTAAAGAGAAAAATTTATACGTAACATGTAAATAAGTGTTATTTCAAAAATATTTGGTCTGAAAATTATTGTTATTTTTGTCGAAGACAATTTATGTAGGATATGTCTCAAAAATTGATTTAGTATGGACTAAAATTCGGGTATTTTGAATATGTGGTAACGAGTAAGGGTAAAAAAAAAGGGGAAAAAAACCATTACCTTAGCCGCTGTCATTAAGAATTTTGTATAATATTACAAAAGTGTATTATATTTCTTAGAATGTTAATTTTTTGCGCTTTTGGTATGGATAATTTTGAAAGTTCATGTATCATTGATAGGTTTTTAATTAAATAGAATTTGTTTTTTGGTTTTTTTAAAGCTCAAGGAAATTCCTAAATATTTATATTTACTACAACGGTGTTCAGTAGCGTTTTAAAATCCACCCCGATTTTTATTTATTAGCCCAAATTTATACCCAAATTATTTTTTTGAATAAATTTCTTGTACATACAAATTAACAAAAGTGTTTTAATTAAATGAAGGCCCTACTAGTTCTGGTGCAATAAAAATGAGACATATCCATTAATTTTATTTTTACAATTCAAAAATTATCTGTAAATGAAGTTTAAATTATAAACTGTATCAACTTTATAAATTGTCATTATATTTATGTAAATATTGTTACTGTAAATAGAAGAAAGAAACAAAGAAATTAAGATAATAATATAATAATAAAAAAAATAAAAAAATAAATATTAGGACAGTTAACGGTGTTTGATAACAACGATTCAACGACACGACGTAGATACAGTTTTGATATACTCCAGCGACAAGTATAAATCCTGTCAAGAGCAAATGGAAACTCAATAACCTGGAATGTTTAGAAATCAATAGATCAATTTTAAAAAACCATACTTCCAACTTAAATGAACAAATACATCTTAACTCATCTCCACTATTGAGACCTATTATGTAACCTTTGTTTTCTAAAACACCCCCACTCCCATCCCACAGGTTAGATCATTGACCTTTCTTTTGTCATTTCTCAACCCCCTTTACCCTTTACTCATTTAAACTTTCCTTTTGTCTCACATTTTTAGTTTAGACTTGTTTGTTTTCAATTTAATTGCTTGAAAATGCCTAACGGCGAAACATATGTCGCAATTAAAGCTGTTTTGTGGAATTAAATAATCACCTCGTCATTTCAAATTGTACTAAAACCTAAAATTGAAAATAATTCAAATCCTTGGAGTGAAAATAGTGTTTTTATTCTTATTATCATATTATATAGGAAATGGTTTCAACCCTCTTTTAATTATTCACGGAAATAATTTTTAATCCGACAAAATAAAATTATAATAATATTGCCAACCCACATGTAATTGAAGACAATAAAACCTATTGGAGTAGTATCATCTAATGGATCCAGTGACGTTTCTGAGAGTAGTATGAATGGAACTAGGTACAATGGTACATGAATTATCATCTGATTCTTCAGCTTAGGGTTCCAGGTACTGATTGAGCGAAACAATTACCATCCAACTAATTAGCTTATCCATCAAACTCCATAAATTTAATTTGGTCCTGTAATCAGTCTATATATTAATCTACAGGAGTTTTCAATAAATTAATAATAGAGTGTTAGTAATCACGGAATATAAAACACTGAACTATTTAAACCCAAGCAAATCGTAGATTTGTAAGACTCTTACATAATTAGTGATTGTCTCTGAATAAATAACATTTTCCAAGAACATTGCAAATCATGTTGTTTATGTAAAAACATTTCATCGCTGCCTTACAATTAAAGAAATAATAATTTCCATGCAAACTTTAGTTGCTTAGCTTTAGAAACAAGACTATTTGTATTCATACTCTTCCTCTTGGGATTGTTTGCATAATTTTATTGCTCCCTTAATAAGCTTTGTATTTGTTTTATTTTATCTCAAGTTGAACTACTGTAAGAAAATATTTCATTTGAAATATAATAGAATTTGAAACAAGTCGGTTGACTTTACAAAAATGTATATCAAGACTTCAAAAATATCTAGTATATGTATTCTGCCAATAATACCAAATTCTATGGTTGTTTGAAAGATATAAGCTATTTTACTTTATGTTTTATTTGACTTTTTAAAAATGTATGTCATTGTTAATATTATTAATCAAATAAATGTTTTCAATTCTAAATCTACGTATGTATAAACAGAGTGGTAAAAATAACATACCGAATTACTTCTAATTGTGAGATCAATTAAAATTTCAAATCGTAAGATATATATGTATTTTAACTGACAAACCATGGTCGGCAAGATTCAATAAAATTATAGAATTTTAAAAAACCATTAATTTTGTTAAATTATATTTTTGTTTTTAATTTTTTTTAAATAAATATAAGAATCTGAAAAAAATAATAATAAAATTTTTTTTTTTTTTTTTAAATTCGTGAAATGTATCAATACTTTTTTGTAATATTGTTGCTGGTGTGAAGAATTTTTATGTAATTTCTGAACAATATGTTTTAATCATGTTAAAGACATTATAGAATTTATTATTATATTTTATTATTACTTCATTATCTGTGATTGTATCTAAGTATTTATTAAAAAAGAGGCAAATAAGTTTATTAAGGCTTACATATTAGACACAGTGGTTAAATATAATATACCAAATCGAATAATCATATAATATTGGGAAAAAATAGATATATTTAGGAATAATCGTTAGTGTTCCTTGACTAAAGGTATAATATTGAATCACCTGCTACAAATTATTTATACACTACACATATTCTCATAAATAATTTTTATCCTAAATAAAACCTGCATTTGAGTTACTTCCATATTTACACTTAACCTCTTTTAATTTAGAAACACTTTCACTTCCGTAATGCCTTAAGGTATGTAGTAACAAGTCCCAATATACGAGTTATATTAGACATTTTACGTGAATATTCAAGTATGAGAGCAACGAGATAAAAAACTTCCGTTTTGAGTTCCGAGGAAAATTAAGTATTTTTTAATACTTATTAACATTATTGTCTTGATTTATTCGCAACATCTTCCTCATGTTATCACTTGGCTTGAAGGACAATATTTAACTCATCTACTGACGAAGTTCCTTATTTTTACAGTTTTTCCTAGGTTGTGGAATTCATTACTTAGTATGAGAAGTCCTTACGAGACATCCGGTGTAAGACTCACGGTTCATTCACTACACCCAACACCTCCGTCTGCAGGTATAAGTACCTTGACGGAATCACTTCAACTGCATTACTTCACGAGGGGTGTCAATTTTATGTTCTAGCTTACAAGTAGGGTCAGATAATAATTCAAAACTACGTATACTCTAAATTGCTATTGATCAAGGTGTCCGACTAACCTTGCTGTACGTCTGTATCTCGTCCTATTATCTCTACACTCTTACCAGAGTCTCACGCTTTCTTTTTTTTTAATTTGGGATCTATCACTTCCGCTATCCTTTTGGTTAGTAATATGTCCTACTGTTCCTTGGCCATTAGGTAGAATAGGGTTATATAGTGCATTACTTTTCTCAACGAGTTCGCCCATATCTCACTGCCAAACTTCACACTCATTAACAGTTTCATTATATTAGGCGTTGGATCACTTATGTTTGTCATTAGACGGCTGAACGGCTAGGCAAACTTTTGCTTATTTTTTCAATTGCATGCTTTAGATGTCTCCTAAAATTAAGTCAATATAACTAATATTGCCTTTCACCATTATGTCGCTATCTTAGATATTAATTGGGACTATTGTCAGGATTAGTAAAAGCAGGATCATTAAAAAAAAAAAGAAAAAAATTATATCAACCCATCACTTGTCATCCATTCAGCAACCCATCCCATTATTTGTTTTAATATATTTGTTATTACCACGTCCGTGTCTCCGGAAGTAATAACTCCTGCAACACGTAAAACCAATGAGGAATCCAATTTCCAGTATGGTCATTCAAATAAAATCGTCGTAATATTCCACAAATCCAGAGCAAGGTTTTACTCCTGAGTCGCTCCTGCAATAAAGTATCTTCCACCGTTTCAATAAGCAACATTCTATATTCTTAATTGATGTCCACAAGATGCAAGAAATGTGACGATACCACTAATTTATTTTATTAGTGTATATGAGAATCTGGCAGAGCGTGTATTCCAATGTGTTATTTGTTTTTTAATAAATTATAATTGTTTTGGAATTTAATGAGAAAGGTCGTCTAATATTGTTACAAATATAGCAGAGATATAAGATCATACTCCAATTTTGTGCATCATAAAAAATGATTGTTGTAATAAAATCAAATAGAAAGTTATTAACAAATTATGATAAACTTAAGTAACAAGAAAAATAATTACTAAATCTAAATAAACCTATAATTAGCTTAAGTCAAAGAGCAGCAACATTATGAAAAGAAAAAAAAGTTTGATGTATTGAATTGGAGTATCAAAGATTGTGTTGTTGTAATTCAGAATTGCGTAGTTTTATTTTACAAAAGATTTTAGAGGGGAAATACACTCCCTTCGCCAAACTAACACAAAGTATAGCTTTCTGATATTTTGTATTTCATTCCTACTCAAATATCTTAATATTGTTTTTTTTCTGTAAATTTTTTTATCAATTGAACTATTGTTTTTTTTTTTTTTGACATAAAATTTTTCATGACGTAACTTTCTGTATATTTAAACCTTCCTTTTTCGAATGTTATTTCAGTTAAAATGTCTAATATACAAGATATCGCATTGAAATATAACGTATCGACAAACCAATATGAGCAATCAATGTATGTCAAAACTATCTTAAACATTAAAATTACTGCATTAAAGAGATTTATGTTATGAATTATTATGTATCTAATAGTTCCATGGTTTTGATGTGTTTCTATTTTTTCTAGAGTTTTGGGCTAGATCTGTACAATTCTATGTGTCAACCCAACTCTAATTAAATAAAATACTTGAATATGTAGTAGGGTTCCGTTAAAGGATATGATTAATTTAATGACAGCTTCAATCCCCACCCTTCGCAAATTTTTAAGCAATTTCATCAAAATGTAATAAGTTTGCAGGAAGCCTAACCAAACTGTAAGATTATAAGTTAATAATCAGAAAACCAGTTCCTAGAACCACTTTACATCCTTGCCTTGTGTATGGTACTAAAATATATTTTAATGTGCTAAAAAATGTATTCATTCAATGAGAAACCATATACATAATTGAAACTTGAAATTACTTCGTAAACAAACCACTTATTTTCAGATCCTTCCTGGAAAAGTATAACAGATATTCTAACGGACTAGACAACTTGTTTTTTTAATGCATAAATGTTTATCTTCCGGCCTAAATCGTCAAGGAATCATTTACAAAATTATATAAATATGGGCAATACCTTAACAATTACATTCCTTACTTTGTAGTTGGACAGAAACATGTTCATCGTAGATTTACGATATTGTAAAATTATATCATTATATTATTACATTAAAATAATATTATATTTAATATTATTTTAATATAATTACAATACTTTTATACTTTATATCATTAAATTCATAAGCACGGGTTGGCCTTTTATTAAAGTAGAATTTCCCTCAACATGTTACTGGAAACAGTTTATAATTACAAAAAGGGGAAAAAACATAACCAAAAACATGTATTTGTTTTGTTAAAATTCTATTTTTTTCCGTTAAATAAAAGCAGTAATTATACTTTAATGAGTAGAGAGAATGAATTAAAATTTATTTTCTTCCATTTTCAAAGTAACCAACACATACTAGCTTCAAAACGTGGTAATAATAGAGACAATTATTAATTCACATAGGTTGTTTTAACTGTACTTTCCTCCTTACGGTTTTGAACATTGGTGACTAGAATTTTTTAAATTTTAATTTAGCTCCTAATAACAAATCGTAGAGAAATATTTTTAATAACATCTGTGCTCCAGTATATGCACATTTTCCTTAATTTTAAACTAATTATTTAATCCATACAAATATGGTTTAAGCAGCTGCTGTGAAGAAGTTCTTTCAGTTTTTAGGATTTCATCCCTTGCGGTTATAGTTATTCCTGGCCTCCTGACGTCTCGAACGGACCTAGTGCGGTGGTTTGAAACTTACTAACACGCATTTTATACGCGTCTACACTGCACACTCCGTCACTAAAACCGTTGCTAGTACGAAATTTTCTTAAACAGACTAATAAACATTAATAATAACACTGAATCAATACAATGGCATTTGTAACGATAAAGGGAAAGTTTAATTCAATTAACATTCAATAGATCAATTAACTCATTTTAAACTACTAAAAGTTTAACACCTACTAAATTTCTGTTATAAAATAGTCACACACAAAAAATAAAATAAATGAATACAAAAGTACCCTTTACTATAGCAACATATAAATAGCAATTAAAATATTAGCTGATATTTTTTATAAATTAAAATTATATTAGCATACAATACATATTTTCTTGAGGTTTGGATAGCAAAAACGCCACAACCCTTTATAATCTTTACTTGCTTTCGAGGTACCTATACATCATTTAGAGTTTGATATTTAAAATAAATTGTGGTGTTTTCTACACCACCGTTTGCCCCTTCAATCCAGTAGATCTAAGATGACTTGAATTGAGGGTTGCCGCATACCAGGTTATAGATTACTGTACCTTTAACCCTAGTCTGTTTAGCTTCCCCCCCCCCACCCCGCTAGTTCGCATGCACCGAAGTTGTTCAACAAAGACCACACCTGTAGTGCAGAAGCCAACGAGATTGGACCTGCACACACCTCCATCCATTAGTATTTGTATTATGTTATTTGTAAGTAATTTGCCCTGAAATACTCCACCTAAATAATGGCACTTTAGGCCAGATTTGGGTGGGTCTTTGACCTAGGGGTCTTACGATGCACTACTAATTATCATAACCTGTACAAGAAGTGTTACGTGACTTGTCGGCCATTACTCACTTACGAAAACTGAATTATTAGAGTCAACCCTCCGGCATTAATTATTAAATAATAATATATAGTTTATATTATAGTTTAGTATAATAATAATAATAATAATAATAATAATAATAATAATGATGATGATAATAATAATAATAATAATAATAATAATAATAATAATAATAATAATAATAATAATAATAATAATATTTTAGCATGTAAACGCGCATCAGTGATGGCTGAATGATTCTGTGGAATTTCATAGTTCCCGGTTCAGGCTAACACTCACTGTTTCCAATCTCCATTAAAAATATTCACGACCTACCCTCGTGCACCCAATCAACCTTAAAATAGATCAGTTGAACAATAGTGTACTCACCTTTGCAGTGCTAAGTATTTTATTTTATACTGTACTTTTATTATTATTATGATTAATGAACTGTCCCAAAAAAACTAGTGGAGTATTTCGTTATTGCTAAGTATAACTCATAATCTGCACGTATTTAAGAGTGTTTTGACATCATTTATGTAGAACATGTAGACATTTATGTATTTACGGATTTGGTGAAAATTTTAAAACACATATCTAATTCCCTGAGTTTAAATCTGTCAATGAGTCCTAGGTTACATGGATGAGGTCATATGATGGAGTTCGAATTGAATATGTTTTATTTGTTTTAAGTGATAAAGTAATTGAAAATACATCTGCTGACCTCGTCAAATATTTTAAATATTTTAAACGGATTACTTGTGAGTGTCACTACATTCATTTCCGTTACATTATTGGGTTAGAACAAACCATATATACTAATGTTAATTTATAGGTATCTTGAATATTCTATGGAACTGGAAAGACGTCCCTACTGAAGTAAACCCATAATTGTTAAAAGTTTCATTATTTGGTTTAGTGTAGAGATACAGCAAAGATATATATATATATTTTACAATAAAAACTCTTGTACAAATGAGACTGTATTTTCCTGAATTACCTTAAGTAGAATGCAAATCCACCGTGAAAGAGCGCTATGTAAAAAACACTGTTCCCGGAAATTAAACCACTGCAGGTAAAACGCTAATCCAAAGTCGACGTAAAAGCTAGCAATTGTTTAAAAAAGATAAATTAGATACTGGGAACAAACCATATTGCACGAAAAGGAAAATACTTGGTTTAGTAAAAACAAAACAATTATGAAAGCGCAGGGATAACTGAGAGTATGTGGTTCATTGTGACATTTATTAATTTACCTTGATGCACGTACTGTTTCAATTTAATGTTAACATTTGAATTATGTAGTTGAATTTTCGAGTGTGGAAAGCTTCAGATTACTATAAAAATTCCCAGCAACAATAGACTTTGTTGTCTTCGATACATAATATGCTGAGTATATTAATTATATATGGAAACTTCAATACCTTTAACAGTAAAACCAACGTGAACTAAGTAATGACTTTTTCAAACATTTAAATTTTGAACCGCGATCTTTCTAGAAAGTGTTATATGTATTCGCATAATTCCGAATCACAAAAGATTCAATTCTCCGCTTGGAGTATGTTTACATTTAAGATTCTGTTTACAATTGGGTTTTTCCATTTGATTTATATATTTTTAAAACAAATTATAAATATCCAATATACAACATTCAAGATTACAATACATACAAAGTAAAAGGTAATAATTTGTTGAGATATTTTGCATACCACAAGTTCAGCGATATTCCTTGTCAATCTTTAATTAACGATTAAGTTCCAGTTATTTATAATATCCCCTGAAGAAGTACTCAAGCACTCAAATAGTGCTTACTTGTAAATATTTTCTTCCCCCATTAAAAGGTAATGACTGTTGATCAAAATTATACTCAATTCGTGGAATTATGTTGAAAAATTAAAAAAAATATCAGGATGATAGGGTAGGTTAGGTTAGGTTATTAAGAAACTTTTCAATAATGCACTTGTCCAGAAAACTCTAAAAATAATTGAAATTAGGGTCTAATGTTACAATGACCTTAAGGACCAAGCTAACTTTTCGTAAACTTTATAATCTATAATTAATGCATCCCCTTAAATTATGCAGCTAGTGTAATTATTTTCAATTATACGATATAACAGATATCCAGAATTAAAATATCTCAATTATAGCCCATTAAACTCATTCCCTCTCTGTATTACACTGAGAATGAAGACATGTTCCGTCGTTACGTGTTTGTTAAAAGCAAAAATGAAAATTAATTATAAATTTATTATGACGACTACGTTCTCAGGAGAAACATAACAGAGTGTTTGTAATGTAAAAAATAGCAATCAGTGGAAACATTTACTTAACTTTAATAAAGCGAATTATTTAATGATGGGAGTAGAAGTAAAAAGTTTGTATTTTAAAACAGGCGATGTTAAGGGAACACATTTAACTTCAACAACCTGACTAGAACCGCACAACTTCTGACGGTTTACTATCAGAACTGCAGTAAGATAAACACATTCTTCTAGCAACTGACCCTTTTGTATACAGATAAATTATGAACATAGTTGAATTAGTCTACGTGTTAAATTTTTTTTCTCAGTCTATTTAATCATGTTTTCCCTTTCCTTTAAAACATAAAAATATGAAAAGTTTTCTCCTTTGCACTTGCTTATAAACTGCTGTAAGAATACCTACCTTATTTATGAGATGATAGAATTGTAAATAACTAAATAGTTATTTATTCGGTATAATTGAATAAAAACCGTAGAAAATAAATCACAAACAAACAGTGAAACATATTTTACCGGTGTCTCACACTCAAGATATTTTAAATTTTAAGTAAACCATGAAAAAGTATGTGGTTTTCCAATTTTTACTTTTCTCTCACGTTTTTTTATACATTTATAGTAAAGAAAAATCCGGAATTTATTTTAAAAATCAAGTGCGCGATAAATGAGACGATAATAATAAAGAAAATATGTACATCCATTATTATTAACAACCACATTAAAGAGTAGTGTCTGATGTAAATTTGTCTGCATTTTCCTCATAGTTGTCTTACAAGAGAACGTTTGGTTAGAATTGAACAGAAGGGAAGGGCAATATCATAACTTTGTTTTGTTACATACTGTGATCCCTGCGTTGTACGGCGCATCGTAAATAAGGGTTTCTTTCCATAGTTTGGTCTTGTTTTGATATATTTATTCATTTTGTTGCTCTGTTTCACACCGGTAAAAGAAAGTTATTTATGTAAAATGTATAAACAAGTGTTCTGAAGGTATACAGTTGAATGTTGAGATGTATAATATTTATAAAATATTTTGATGAAACGGATACATACAAATTATCAACAAAATCCAGAATTAGGTGTTACAATTTTGACGATTGATAAGTCAATGAAATACTAATTTTCGAACTTTATAAAACTTACTGTGAGTGTGATCTGGTTAGTCGATAAACGACAATCAGCTTCATAATATCTGTTAAAATTGTTTTAAACTAAATTGAGAAACAAAGAAATTTAGTTTCTTAAAAAATCAAAGTTTCTTTTTACTGATGTAGAAACAAATAACAGTTGTAATACGAGTTGTTTCATAAAGAGGAATAGAGGGAAGCATTATGAAGAAAAAGAAATTGCTTTTCTTCTTTGATGAAGTAGATATGAACCAAAGAGCGTAAGGTAATTTCCCCGTTGTTTCATGCCTCAATACATCACTGAAACTTTGTAGCATTTATTTTATTGAGAAATTTTGTTCCTGAAATTGAAACTTTTAGTATTTTAATTTTTAAACCGACTAAAAAGTCGTGATGACAGTTAGAAAAAAGACTTGATTATTCTATGAGATTCAACTGAAACCCTCCTCAAATATTACTTATAATGTCTCACTAGAGGTTTATTATTTATGTACCAGTATACTTAGACATCTATAAATAGAGTAATTTTGTAAAGTAACTCGGTTTTTGTAATCTTTGTTTTTAGGAAACAATTTATCATGACATAAGAATGTCTCATACTTTTGACCAGAATAAAAATACAACTACGACCTTCACAACGTAAGGAGTACATTTTACCTTTGCCATATAATAGTATTTTTGGTCGCTTTTAAAATCTATTTTAACTTTCTGGGTTCGATAATCTCCATATTAAGTTACCTGGCAGTGTGTGACAGTCTGTTTCCCAGAAATTCTAGCTCTCGATTTGTCTTGAAACTTGAATGTTGTCAGGTACACCTATTAATTTATGTTCTACGAAAAATTCTACGTGGTGGCTTACAATAAGAAAAATGTTATAAATACAAAAATCTTAGCTTATTCTAATAAATTAACTCAAATATATAGTTAATATATATAATTTCTTGGATATACTCAGAGTAGGTGACCCCCTGTGAGTTTTAATAGTTTACAATACAATAGGATATTGCTTTAAATATATATGGTATTGAAAATAATTAAATAAATAAAATACTTACACATTGAATTTACACTTCCCCAATACAACCAATTAATATCATGCAATTAATATAAAATTTTACCACGATTTTCACATGACAGATTTATTACAAGCTCACATGGCAGGGTTCTGATATCTTAATTTTATAAATAAAAGCTATTTGAGACATACGCAGAACATAAATGAACAAACCATCAAAAACCTGTTTGAAATAACAACAGTTACTTATTTAAAGTTACTACAAACCTTTAATTAAACTCATCTAAGATCGAAAGAGATACTGTATTATTATATAACTTGGAGCATAACTTTCATTCAACTAATAACAGATGTTAAAAATCAGTGTTCATAAGAAAGAGCTGACAATCTTTAGAAATTTATATTAAAAATAGTTAAAGAAAATAATATTTTATGTTAGAAGTCAATATTAGAATTTCTACTTTGTGGGCTCTGTTACTCTTCCTTTGTTGAGAGGTTCTCGTGTTCCATCCCTATAAGTTCTCCTGATTATATTTCAGTACGAAAATTATCGTATAACATATTTAGGTAAAATTTAGTTTCCACAATAATACGATATTTTGATACTATAAATGATCTCCAAACATTTTATGTTATACACATATGGAATGCTATATCAGTAAATACATTAAAGTGGATTTATTTACTTTGAAAAAATATTCAATCAAATGTTTTACTATTGTTGAAATAATTTGTATTGAAAAGAATTTCATACGCCTTACTGATCTAGTATTCAGATCGTAAAAGGGAAAATATTTTATTTTTTATTGAAACATTTCTCTAGTCATTTGTTCATTCTATATTCATTCAACGGTAATGTTTTATTAAATTTAAATTTTATGAAACACACATTTTTTTCAATATTGAAAAAAATAATTTAAAAGTATTAAATTTAATACTGCAATGGTGACTTTTATTTTATCGAACATGATTTAACGGATTTATTCATGCAAAAGAAAAGTAATAGCGGTGCTGAAATAGCCTTTCAATTAAATACAGTAACTTTATAATATTTTATTTTAGTTGTATTCAACTATATAATTACAGTTTTCTTTCACCATATTAATAAATTTCACTTTAATTAGTAAACCGTTAGTTTTCTTTCATCAACATAGTAATTAATGCACAATGTAAAATTTTAGTATTGAACAACTTTGAACATACTTTAGCTATTTTCAAAAAGAAGTCTACCTGCCAAACAGTTAGTGATATTGTTAACAATAATTATTTAAAATTGAACAAAAATTCTCACAAATAATCTGTTAATTATCTCAAAAGCGTAACGACTATCTCGCTATCTTCTGTGATGCCGAGCAACAATAATAAAACTATAACTTGTTATAATCGCTTATATTTTAATTATTGTATCACTGAAGATAGAAACGTTGTCGTTGAAACACGTTTGATTGAATAAAAATATTTGTGAAAAATTTGGTTGAAGTTTATTTTCAATTTTACATGTCAAGCTCGATATTTATTTCTTATACACAGCATTATTTAAGTTAAAGAATAGTTTAATTTCATTCATACAAACTCTAAAAAACCTCAATTTTCTGTTTCTACTGACCTTCGTGTTTCATTGAGTAATAATAATTCTGTTAAAGTGATTTTCTGTAGATATTTCTCTTTCTCTTTATAAAAACGCCGTTTCAGTAGCTTAGTTTTCTATGTTGTAAAGGTCTTGGGGATAGTTTAATTTTCTCACTACATTATGTAGAAATGCCATTAGAATATGCTCTATAGTGTCACAAAGTTTCCATGAAAATGGTTATTTTGACATCGTTTTGTCAGCTTGATGAAAAACATTGTTTGAAAATATGTTTTTCACTAATAATTTATATTGTTGTTATTTTTTATCGTAGTTGTCTTCTTTACGTAACCACAATAAAGAATTTAGGATTGGAGACTGTTATTTTTTAATACATGATCTTCTTATGATTTGTTGTTGTTATCTTTTATCTAATTCTTGTAAATTAGAAATAATATTATTATCATATTCGTATATCATCTAGGTGCTAGTAGAAATTTTCAGACAAGTAACGTGTCAGCATAACACGTTCCATACCTATGGCTTTTACTCTAGAAATGGCCTGTACTTATAACTCTTCCTTTCTTGAAAGGAGTTATATCGTAACCTCTATACTCCATACAGGATATCAACAATAATTAGGTAATTGTAACTATATGGAGACTAAAATAAGTTCATTAAATTGACTATAAAATAAAATATACGTTTCGAAACTAACATCCGTTTAAACCCTAGCCTATTAAATTGAAACTTGAATTTAGTTTTTATGTTCATTCAAGTTTCAAAAATACCTTTATTCAACAAATTTCTTGGGATTTGTTCAACTCACGGCAACTATAAATAAATTAAAGAGATGTAAACTATATAGTTGTAAGTCTAGTTACGAACCTTAGGTTTCTACAAACAAAAATATTGGATGAATACAATACATGCGTTTATAAATACAAAAAGACTATTATAAAGATCCAATAGTAACGAAACTACAAGGTACAAAAAAAATTACAATATGATTTATATTATAAGAATATATATATATTCTTATAATATAAATAATGACGAGTTTTATATTTATTTAGATAGGTTACTTATTTCTTTCCAACTTTAACACTAGTTTTAAACACTAGTGCACTCAATTTTGTGTTTACCTATAAGAGCTTTACATACATTTTAAGTTGTTCTGTTCATGTCAAAACGTAGTCATGTAAATCGAATTCAGGATTTTTTAAAAATTGGTTATCAAGGAATCTTGGAAATATAAGTGCCAAAATCTAATTCTTCTTTTGTTTACCTAACTCATAAACGAAGAGTTAAAAATAAAAAAGCGAGCTCCAAGAAAAGATATATAAATAATTTATTTATTAAAGATTATCAATTAGATATTCAATATGTGTACAAGCATCCATACAAAATTTAATACAAGCATTAAATAATTAAGCAATAATAATTTATATTTTAGTATTTATACAAGCAGGCTATTTAATTGCAAAATGAGGCTTTGCAAACTTAAATTTGATTCGGATAAATATTCAGATTTAATCTATGTTCTTATCAGCAATAGATCTTTTAATTACGGTTTCACTTGGCTTGTATTTGCAATTCACCATTGAATAACTGCCTATTCTACAAAAGCAAAATAGTTACCGAGGTAAAAGTTATTTGGTTGGGGGTGATTTTAGGTTCGCCTGGTTTAATTTATTTAGATTCAAACTTTAACTGTGTTGTGTTATTTGCTATATTTATCAACGGATATTTGCTGTTGATAAAATACATAAACATACATAAAGATAGTTTGGTGTTGTATACAAGTTTGAAATAAATACTATATAATTTCTTATACTAACCCTTCTCGTAGATACCAAACTATTAAAGGTGAAGTTGAGCTTCCGCAGTTTACATTGTAAAAGTTGTTCGTTATTGGAAATATATATATATATTTTAATCCATATTTTATTCAGTATTAAATAGTTTTCCTTTGCTCACAGAAGTTGTTTTGTGTTTTATTCCTTGAGTTACGTTATTATATTACATTTGGTATTTAGTTTAAGAAAAAGAGGGAAAATTAATATCATTATAACAAAGCTAAAGTACGTGAAGCACTAAAGTGATAAAAAAAAAAACGTAAAAACGATACACTTACTTTCTCTCACAAGCGTTTAAAAAACAAAGTACTAACAAAAAATGAACCGAGTTGAAAATATTTTAAAAGTTGTCTCTACTAAAGGTTTAAAATATTTCCGTAGGCCTATATATTTTTAAAAAATCTTGTCATATTATTACAATGGATCGGATGTCGTCATTTTCATGAAAAAAATCACAGTATCAAGAAATTATATTAGAAATAAAATAATAAATAACTTTATGTTTCAAATAATTTTGCACCAAAACCACAATAATCCAAAATATTTGAACACATCTTTCGTACTTCCTATTTGATACAAACAATTCTTAACGTCAAGTAATTTCTTAAAAGACAAAACAAGGTAAAGCGACATTTAGATCAATACAAAAGCTTTTCGTCTTTAATGAAACACAAGACAATAGTAAGTTGCCATGTTGCCAAATTGGATCTTACCTAATACGTTCTCTCAAGCAAAGTAAAATAATCAATTATATCTTATTTCACACGTGTCTCTCATCCCACACTAATATAGAAGTTATGTATGTTAGATTTCATGTTCTTGACCGTATAAAAAGGCAAATAAAACGTTTATCTCGAGCAGACATTCTGTTTTAGACTTGACACTGTTTGGTATTATTCCTAAAGACTGCCTTTGTATTTGACGATCACACTTGACGACAAGGATTCGTAGAACTACATTAACCTGACCTGTTTCAAAACTAACGATGTATCATACATACCCCCTCAATGCCACTTTTCGGTGATAAAGACTAAATTTTATTAAATAGTTTTTACTATGGAAATATTAAAATGAACAAAAGTTGAATATTTTAATATGTTTGTATATTAGTGAAACACGTATTAAGATGGGGCGCAACAAAAAAGAGGTTTCTTTACTTACCTTTCAGAACAGATATTATTAGAGTTTTGTTGTGAAAGAGAAGTTTTTTCCTATAAGGAATAAATAACCATTCATTTTTCAATTAGATTAATTTGACACACCCGTCTCTAAAAGGCTGACTATTCCTATTGCATTTCATACCTTTAACAGAAGTCTGACGATATGACCCATAATCTAGTCCAGGACCCTACGTCGGAGGTACCACCTGAGGATCAGAAAATGATCCAGAGGAAAATTCCAGCAGTTATAATATAATGACATATTTTTTCTGTACAGAACTAATAGGATTATTATATACAGTAATAACTTAAGTTTGATATAATCACTACAAATTTACAAATCGTAACTGTAAACCTGCTGGAGGGGCTGATCCTAAGGAACATTAGATATATAGTTGGTCTAAATAAATAAATATTAAAGATATGGTTGAATTTCGGACAAATTAAAAAATAATGTATGACAATCATAGAGATTACGGAAATTATATAGAAGGCTTAAACGTCAAACAATATATTACTTCATACAATAACCTAATTATTTGTAATAACAAAATCCTTGCATTATTTTACGTTTATTTAATACGGAAATGCCAATCCAGGTGGACTCTAGCTGTTTTTACACATTTTTTCAAGTTGTCTAGTTTCATGTTGTCTCTTTCATTTTTCTTATCACTTCTTCCTTTCAAAACATCATCCTAATAGATTATTCGAGGTCTAAGGATCTTTATTTTATGATATTTTTTTGTATGGCGATAGTGACCGAGAGGGTTTTTTCCTTTTAAAAACAAGAAAATAATAAATATAAATAAATGTCAAAACTACATGTCCATCCATTTAGTAATTGTTTGAGCTTCTACTCAGTCTTATGGTTGGTGTTGTGTGTTGGAGACGAGACGTTTCAGTCTCCATCCATATAGGAGTGTAACTGTTTAACTAGAACTTTGACAAAAATGGTAGTTTGCTTTGGAGCGTATTCTTGTTGGTGAGAAAGCTTGATTTACGATGCAGTAACTTGATATGCTTCCCACACATCACTCTTGTATAAAGCCGTCTAGAAGGATCAAGCCCTTCATGGGATATTGCTCCAGAGATTTATTTAGCTTATTATTAAACAAAGTTTAGACCCTTCTCCTCCTCTAACGGATGTTTATAAATAAACCAAATCAATAATCATACACCGATTATTCCCTAAAATAGTAATCTAGTTTAACACTATCCTTTATGAATGAAACAAAACGAATTGCGTGATAATAATTTAAGAATATATCACTATTACTGTAAACATTATAAAAAAGACAAATAACACCTGTTACTTTAATTAAATATTTTTGAATGTAAAATTATAATTAAATACAAGATCATAAACTTATAGGAATTAATAATAGTCATTTAAGCATAGCGTTTGATTTTATATTCAATTGAATAAATCTGTTAAATCACTTTCAATAAAATCTATTGTAGTATTAAATGTATTACTTTGAAAACATTTTTCAATAACAGGAAAAGCAACGATCATGTGCATTTAAAAAAATTATCGTTGAATATTTATACTAGCAACGTATAAATAAAACGGGGAAATGTTTCAATACACTACTTTTCTAATTACGATTTGAGACCTTGATTAGTTGTGTATGATAGGTAATTAAACAAATTCACTGGACCGTACTAAAAGTTTGATTATATTTATTTGTAAGTAAATAAATGCACGTTAATGTATTTACTGATATAGTAATACATACTTGATCATGTGTAATCAATAATTATTTTCGATATAGTTTTTTAGAATGTTAAAATGGTGAAGGATATTTTAATTTAAATTTTACCCAAATGTGTTACACGATAAATTCATCTTGAAAAAAGCAAGAGATATAAGCAATATCTGGTTCCACATGTTCGATAAGTAAAGTTTCTAAAATTGATTTCTGGGAAGATTGAATAAAATAGTTACCTTTTGATTATTTTAATATAAAATTCACATATTGTGATAAATGATAAACACTAACTTCCACAATTGAAATTAGATTGAATTAAAAGTTCTGCTCCTAGTTGTAGAATATTTTCTTTCGGATTTTAGCAGCATACGAATGGATAGACAAATTAATGTATAAAAGGTTTGCCGATTGAAATGGTTTAGTAAGCTGGTTTATCCGATTTCTGCGTTTGATTCTATAATAGCTAATTTTGTGTAAATGGAAAGAATTCGTATATTATTATCATAAAAAATGTCGGAAACCAAGATATACACAAAACAACATTTATTAAAAACATCTTTACCTATCATGTTTTCCGTGTGCTATGTATTTAACTGAAAAACTTAGGCTTCTAACATAATTAATTTGGTTATACTTTGTTTAAACATATGTAAATTGCTTAATTCCTAAAATCTAATAATTGATGCTGGCTTTACAATAAAAATAAATATTTAATTTTATTACTGAATTATCCTGACTTCTTTTCAAAGGTAAAATCGTTTAACGTGGGCAATGTAATCACTTGCGTTTTGTAAAGCAATTTAGAACATAAAGTGTCCTATGGTAGAGGTTGGTAAACGAGAGGATACAATAAATTTGCGACCAGATATTACCTCCCAGCCGAGTATTCATTATTGCGATGTAAGTTAGGCTAAGAGCATTGTTAAATAGTTCTAGACTTTCCATTTCTATATTTCTATTTGAACTTGAATGCAGCCATTGAAATGAAACTAAACAATCATCTTTCACGACTGTTTATTAGTTCTACTTTTCAACACTAGAGGCGTTTCACCAGGGTAATGTAATCACCCGTGTTTTCCAAAAACACTATTATAATTTAGCGTGTAATATTCTGGAGTAATATTGGTACTTGTTAGGAAGAAAATCCATATAAAGTAATGTCTCTAATTTTGTAGCAGTACAAAGTACATAGTACGTGCTTTGAATATATAGGAAGTTGAATAGCTTATGTAACACCACTGATAGTCCTTTCCTCACTTTGGAGACTTTTACTGCCAACTGGGTAAAATTATGCCTATCAATATAGTTGAGACCAAAAAATGTAAATTTTAATTCACTTTTTAGTTTTAATGAAAGTTTAATATGCATGTACACAGAATTAAACTTTAAATGTCAATACAGTATTTTTAAAATTTATATTCGGTATTAAAAATTATATATTGTATAATATCTGCAATGTTCTGAAATAATATGTTACAATAGAGAATTCAAGTAAGGATAAAATAATTTCACATCTAAAATATAAACCTAAACTCAAATTTTAACGATCTTTCATTTCAGATGGTGGAAAAATGTATACAAGTGATTGTGATATGATCATAAGTTGTTTAAAAAAAATAGTTATTGAAATCATGTAAACTACTCATATCAAAAATTTGTAATATATCTGAACTATTTCTAAAGGATTTATTTTTGAAATTGAATCTCATCCTTGATTATAATTTGTATGAGTAGGAGAAACCTTATATATAATTACGTCTTGAATAATTTATATAACATGTATGATATCCCTACGTAAATAAATTCGGTAGTTTTTTGTAAAATAACATGACATTTTGTTTTAGAATATAGTAAAATGAAAATATAATTTTACTTTACAATAAAAAATCTACTGCAAATGAAACTGTATTTTCGTACCTTCAATAATAGCTTACACAAATCTGACGTATAAGGGCGACTGAAACCAAGACCAGGAAATAAAATCGTTGCATGAACAGTTTTATTGTAAAGCCGACATATAGATTAGTAATTATATTAAAATGTAAAACTTCAAGACAAACAGACCACATGGAACGATAAGGAAATTGCTGAAATTTATGAAAGCTTGGAGACAAATGAAGGATGATGTTTAGTGTAACACTTATTAACTTTACATTATCCAGTATACAAATCGTATTTAGATTTTATGTTTACTATAAAGTAACCATTAAAAATTGCGTGAAGTAGATTGAATAACATAATGTCTATGTATTAGCTACTACTTTTTTCCACAGTTTTTGTCATATTGATTTTATATTAAATGATGTCAGGCTGACGAAATTTTTAACAATTATTCTTGATTTGTGGATAGTAAGTTGCAGTCAAAAATGCATTCTGTAATACGGTATCGTGAGATTCAAACACTGCATAATGTAAATTGTGTGTGCTGGAGAGAATTTATGGATACACAAAAAATTCTTGATTTCATCATAGGCGAAGCCACTGGCAAATCTAATAACCTCTAAATACATAAAATATTTCATTATTACAGTATTATTCGTTATTGAGGTTATTACTAGGCAAGATATCCTAATTAATATCGCGTAAATATAGGTAAATATATACAAGTAGACATTAAAAATTACTACTTTTGTAATTATCACTTTTAATTGTAGCCTAAGTTGTTTCCAAAAAAAATAGTAAAATTTTCAATTTACTATAATTTAATTGTTTTGTGACTAATTCAACTTAGAACAAAGTGAATTAAATTTAGAGTGCAGATATAAATTCTGCATTTGTTGTTATAAACCTTTACTCTGCACAATAAACAGAACCGAGTTATTGCCCGAAATTAAATGTAGCACTGTTTATTAATTTGACAAACACATGTTTACTAAACCTGAGAGGTTTGATTGGTTGTCACGAGTATATATGATACATCAAAATCGAAGATCCAAAATCTTGTGAAATTGTATTTGGTCACGTTTCCGTTACAAAGCTTAAAACATACTGTAATTACGTTGTTTAACTCATTTTATAAATTTAGAAAACAAATTGCAATTCTTCAACGTGTGCAAGATAATTTATTTCCTACAAACTTGAAGAGAAATATTTCTTTACGATATTTTACAAAGACCCAGTAGTGTCTGTACATTGTGAAGCAGATTTGACTTTCTCGTTTTGTTAAATTTAGATTTAGTTAGGAAATGATGTATCCTGTATTGATATTTAAATACCATTGATATTTACAGATCTACGAAACGGATAACTTTAAACGCGCAATTCTTTGACATATTGGAGTAAAATGGTTACAACCTAAACTTAAACAAACAAATAAATAACAAAGCTACACAAATAGCCATTTAAGTTAAATATTCAAAACAATTTTCTCGCAACTGCAACTACAACCTAGCACACGAAAATATGAACTTCTTAGGAAAATTATATGTAACAAAATCTAACCTACGTAGAGGCTTATTTGTATTTAATACGCGTATTTATTCATTAATTATCGTGAAAGAAAGTTTCTTAATATTTGAAGAAACTTAACCCATTTTGTTAAAAATAAAGTTCAAACAAACTTGTTACAATTACAACAGAGTGTATTACATTTAAACATTATACACGTACAAAATATGCTTTGATCATAAATAACCATACAAGGTTGTCAAAGTAACAAATTAAGAAGTACAACACGAATTCTTGAATGTAAGATTTTTGTTTTTGTTTTATAAAGAGTATTACTTTAAGATTATTGGTATAATGAGAACATAAAAACATAATTCACTGATAAAACTTATACCAGCAACTGCATTCGAATTTAAGCAGCCGTTTTTACATACTACTAAACCATTTGAAATAAATTATATGTTTAATACATAGTAAATACGAGAGCTATTATTCTTATAATATAATAATTTATAAATATATTATAGATCGTATCTTAGTTTAATTTGCATCTAATGTAACGATATTTTATTTTCAATTTAACATTGAGCTGATGCATTAATCAACAATTTAATTGGTTAGCATCCTTTTTGTACTGTATTGGAACGTTTCATCCACATATTAATATTGTTTCATATAGTTTAATTAATTAATTTAAGATTTAACAGTGTTAACCCTGAGTGTTCTCTTGCCAAATCATTCAGAAAGGAAGGCTGTGGAATTTTAGTTTTAGTTCTAACTAATAAACTGTGTGCTTTATAAGTAAGTGTTGCAACAAAAAAGATAATAACTTCATTTCAAAGACAACATATTTTAACTTATTGCCAAATCTCTGTTCAGGTTAATATAAATACTATATTTTATTGAATGTTTCCTCAGACTTCAGGTTCGATGAAGCTAAACAATAAAATTATATTTCCTTAACGCAATATCACACTATAAATTGAGGTGACGGATGAAAATTTAATTCTACTAAAGTTCTTCTCTTCCATACACCTTTAATAGAAGATATATAATTGAACAATTTGTAATTCACAGTTTAAATTATAAATTAAATTCAGAAGATGTCTTGTTGTTTTCATTACTTAAAGTTACATTGTTATATATATATATATATATATATATATATATATATCAAAGTTCGTAGTGCATGATTATTATAAAAGCACTACTGGAAAATTGTTGATATTTCAATCTTTGGACATTAAACTTTTAAGGATGGACTTGAATATCTACCCATTATATTATAAAAGTTTTCCAACATTGTAAAAGTTTTCATAACAAAATAAACGTAATCTCTCTTTTATTGAGTTTAATAAATCCTTTTATTTGTTTACAAGTGTTGAGTGTTGAGTGTAGAGTGATGATAAAAATAAAATAAAAATGAATATCAAAATAATAATTTCTAAAGTACACAAATTCTTCTAAAAAGAACGGTAATATTATCCGCTATATATACCTCTAGGAACAAGCTCGGTAAAAAAAAAAATCAGGTAAATATGTAGTTTTAAATTTAAATAATCACATAAGTAATGATGTAGTTTCGATCACTCTGTAACCTTTCAGTACATCAATGTATTGTTTTTTTTCTGTTATTAAACTGTATTAAAACGTGATATGTATTTAAATGTTGTGTGAATAATGCATGTTTTATGATGCATTGTTGTTATTTTCATTGATTAGAGTTAAATAGAAATGATGTATGAAGTTATAGGCATAGGTTTATTTTCAATATCTAATTTCTACGGGTTCGTTAGATAGTAAAATTACATGAATCAATAACAAATTCTGTGGTTCCGATAATTAATATTTATTTGTTCTTTATTCCATTATGGTTGTTACAATGACGTTAGATCTATAATTTTGTCCATGTCAGATTAACAAATAGTATCACTATCTAATATTTAATCCAATAAAATACAATTTAAAACGTAATCTGTCCTAATCAGACCTTCAAGTCCTCAATACAGAACAATGGCAAATTATTGAATATAACAATACTTGTTTTCGAAACACATAAATCTGCTCACCTTTTCAACATAGGCCGTGAATCTCTCAATAAACTGCCAATGAGTCTGGGATGCCACTGATCTTCTGGGTTGGTCTCTCATGACCAGCAGCATCTCCCCCTCCCCGCCGACAACTCTGATGACACTGATCCCCTTTCTACGTCACTAGCAGTTTATATAGAGTTTCACTATCCATGTCATGTAATGACTTACAAGCTAAGTAGTTGCGACTCTTTTTCAATTATTTCCCAATAATACCACACATCTGTTATTGAAGATTTAACTGGTGCTAACATTTGAGTATTTATTGTTAATAAAATAGTTTCAGATTGTTGTTTTATGAAACCAAAATAAATATAATGAAAAATAGAATATTAACCTATTTTCTAACGTCAATGACAAACCTTTTATAAACATTCATAATTTAGATTTTTAATTGTCGTTGTGATGACCTTCCACATGGCAGAAACGTTTTAAAAGATTTAGGTTGCTAAGTTGAGTGGCACAGTTCTGTAATTATAAAATAACGAAATAGACAAATGATAAGAGTAAAGGTTTCCAGTAGAAAACTTTACAGATATTTTTGTGCAAAACTCAACATTCATTTTTCAGAGGATTAGCATAATATACCCAATAATATTAACAAATCTTGAATCTGTATAACTTTAGACAGCAACGATATAGACGCAGGCCTGTACCACTTCTGTTTTTTTTTAAATAATTATTACAGTTACACGATTTATTATTCTTTTTGTTAAATGTGTTTGTTTTCTATTTTTGTTTGTGTTTTCTCACCAAGGACATTTCATATTTACAATTTATGAGACCTTGCAAAAAATTATATCAAACCACTTCCCAGGTTTTCTTTACGTACACGCTTTCTTTAAAATTACCAAAAAATCAACTGTGTGATTTAAAAATCACATATATATTGGTTTCCAGTTTTGAATTTTTCTCAGCATCTCTGTTTAAACTGGGAAATATATTAAATTTTAAATCAAGTGCTCTATAAATATGAAGATAACATTAATATCAAGATATATCTGATATTATTTAGTTAGATACTGTAAACCAAGCGTTGTCCACGTCGCATCGTTATTAAGATTTGTTTCACAGTTTGTTGTTGTTTGTGTCTTTTAGAAATTATCACTTCATTCCAGCATTAACTAAGTTTAATTTTTTTATAAAAAGGAAATGTTTGGATTTTTCATTATTCAAATAAACACAACAATTTCTTATCAGGGAACGTCAAAATGTGTTTTTGGGAATTATAAACAGATGTGAATGTTTTTAATTTAAAAAAAATAATATTAGTTTGTTATGAATATACTGATTACTTATCTTGATGTAATAATAGCTATTACGTATGTAACAGCTGAAATATGAGTTGTTACTTAAAGAGAATTAGTGAGAGCTTTATGAAGAAGATATAAATGATATCCCTCCATGAGGAAGTAGAAGAGGGGCAAAGAGCGCAAAGAAAGAATTTTCATTTTGTTTCCTGTTTCAATATCATCATGAGGACAAAGCCGGATTCATTGATTATATTACAGAACTTTTCTACTTCAAACAAAAGCGAAATTTTTTATTTCACATAAGGTAGGCTTTGATCCAGATATTCATAATTGAGAAAAACTGCAATCACCTTAAAAACCCAAACAAACCTAGAGCTCTAAAATAAATTATTATGGGTCACGTTTCCAAAGCAATGAAAATTTTTATGTCGGTTAACACTCTATAAACACAGCTATTTATTAGACTTTTTCAATTAATACAATAAAAAAAGAAGAAAATATCAATTCCAGGTATTATGCTGTATATTTATTTTGTATATTATTTAAACCATCAACGCCGTCTAATATTATATAATTGTTTATCCTTACATTTTAAAATTTTATAATTACACTGCTTAAGATCTGTATGTAGCTAGAAATCATGTACAAAACATTCACTACAAAGAATAAACAGTTTTATTCTTCTATTTTTTCTCTGTCTCAAATATCCTTAAAATAAGTTCAAATTTTGGTCGACGATTGATTCTATATTAATTAAGTCAAAAAGTATATTTAACCATATATATATATATATATATATATATATATATATATATATATATATATGGTTTCTTCACGAACGGAAGTCTTTCAGTAAACACATTAACACCTATTTGCTTAATTCAATATAAATGTAAAGTTAAGTAATGGTTATAATAAAGTTTATTGATGTACAAAGAACGTATTCCTTTGAAATGACCTATGCTTGCTTTGGTTCAACTAATCTTGTTTTTAAATCGTAAACAGTATACTATATATTATTTTGGTATTATAACTTTTTTTTTCATTCATTAAACTTTTATTATTTAATTACTAAAAGGTAAGTTGTTACTTTATGCTGTGAAACATAGTTTTCCCTGCTATTTGGAGTGGTTTATTTAAAAAATAATAATTTAAATACTGAAATAGATTATCTTGCTTTATCAGACATAATAATACTGATTTATTCATGTGAAAGCAAACGCTTTGCCTAAATAAACAGAGCATTTAAATGTTGCTTTATTCTCTTTAATCCTTTATTGGACTATAATTTTACATTCAAACGTATATAATTATTATAACATATGTCAATTTTATAGGAAGAGGCATTTATTAATTCTTTAAGAAAAATATGGAGAAAAAGTGAAAATAAATAACTACTGGCATTGTTCAATTGACTATTTCGAATCATTGTGTTTCTATATATTATATTAGACTGAGTAAATATTTTGCACTACTTTCTGTGTGTGTTTTATTTTTAATGGAAGTATTTTCACCTCAATAAATATTAGCTTATTTACGAATAATGAAGGTTATGTTAATGTTTTTTAGTTCTAGGGAAGTACTTCTATTTATTTTTGTTATGGATCTTTCAGAACCAAATTTTAAACTGAGAGCATGTCCTACTTCGAAAAAATAGATCACAAGGACAGAGTATTTATGTAATCCTACAACCGTCATATATATATATATATATATATATTAAACGAGTATATATATATATGTATATATATATTACAACGAGGGTTGTGTATTGATTGTAAGAGACACTAATAAAATAAACGTTCACTGCAGTTCGGAATAATGAACCTCAATTTTTCGCTGTCCTTGGAAAATTTAAGTGCGGTTGGCTGAGTTGTATATTTCATTGAGTTTCACTATATCTTTTGTCTTCATTAGTCCAACTGGCATATATAATAAATACGTTAAAAAGAAAAACGTATATAAACAAACAAATTAAGTTCAAGGAAAAAATAGAGAATAATAATATAGCGATTTTTTTGTCATAGGAATTATTCCTACTGTTAGGTAGTTCATCGCATAAATACATTCATTTGCAAAATCTATTGTCAACATTTATATTTTAAAATTTTCTGTTGTAAGATTTTTTGATATTTAAATACTTATTATTCAAAAAGCCTTTATATATAAAATAAGAACGATGGTCTCATTTAAATATAAGGAAACATTTTATCTATTTTAGGATGAATATATTGAACAGTAAATAAAAGATAAAATTCACTGTCCCTATTTTAGATCACTTTGGTTCCTGTAATTCCTTCAGCTATTACCTTTTTGATATTCATTTTTCCTCTTCCCACAATCATCTGTATATTAAGCTGAATATAATAACATATCCTAAGGTAAACACGAAACAACCAAACCTTGTAAACAAAGAAAACATCTACACAAGTTCATAAAAAAGAGATTATTTTTATTTTAGCAACAAAACGTTTTATAACTTCAAACAACTTTCATAAACGGGGGAAGTTCAAACCCACCTTTAAAACCTAAATATGTTTGGGTTGAAATACATTTTTTTTTTACTGATGGTGTTATTAGAGAAAGTACATTTTAGGCTCCAAACTTTATATGTATAAAACTGTATGTTTACGGAACAAAAAGATTGGTTATCAACATATTTTATATATTGATAAGTATATTACAAAAAATAAAATTAAAATTCTTCACATAAAGTTATCTTAATATAAATATACGTTGTTGAAAGTAAAATAAATTTTGTGATAGATAGTACCGGTTTCTAGCAAGGGCAGGTTTATTGATGGTTTCCTGAGTAGTTGTTAAAAAGTGTGTGAAAGTGTAAAAGAGAATAAGTTTTATAAAGCGAATGTAATGTGAGATCTAATAATACACGCAACTCCCTATTTCCTTTACGAATGAGAGACACTTTTGAAGTAAGAGATAATTAAGTCTCTTACGTTCTCGAGAAGGTATTTGGTAAGATGCAATTTAACAACAACGCAATTTACCCTTGTATTTTGTTTCACAAAGACGAAATTGTGCAAGCGTATATGTATTGATTTAAAAGTTATTCTTCCGTATTTTGTTGTTAAGGAGATTACACAACGTTTCAAAATTCTCCCATTAAGTACGTAATATAATAACAGTTACCAAATTAAAGAAAACCAAATTTCCCACTAAACAAAATCACTTCATTTAGAAACCATTAGCCTTACACTAAAATTCAAAAATGTATAAAAAACAAGAATTCATTTGAAAATAAAAAAGGAACATAAATATCAATGAGCACTTGATATATATGTTGGGGATCCAAAAATTGTATAAATTAAATTTGAAATGCAAGCAATTTTTGAAACTAAACTGATTTATAGAATCACATATTATCGGTGTGAGCAGAAACTCCCCCGCTCTTACTATAAATTTTATCAAAGTTAAAAAGGCACAATATAAATATTATCTATGAATGATAACACTGTCTATAACAGCTGGGAATCGATGTAGTAGAGCGTATTCTATTTCTAATCTATAAAAATCAACCTAACTTGTAGAACTTATATTTTCAAGATTCGACCTGTCAGAAAAGAACAACAGATTTTTATTTTATCAAAAGTTAATAATGATTCAAATGCATTGTATGTTATTTTGAATAATGTTATGTATTTGAATAATGAATAAGATATAAAGATAAAATAATTGTTAGTTAAGAGTAACAGTTATTTGGGATTAAGTCATGCCAATAAAAACTAAAATTAAAATTACAATCGAAAAATCTAACTACACCAAAATCAACAAAATTGGATACTAAACGGATATTATTTAAAAAAAATTGAAATAATAAAAAATATTTATAGGAAAAGGGAGGGTTTTAAAGTCAATCTTGATTAGTATTTGTTCGAATTAAATCAATATTCGAATAATTAATATGTTTTCTTTCAAATAATATATATTTAAAGTTAAACCTCCATATTTGTATTTAAAAAATAATTTGAGTTAAAATTATTCAAAGTTATTTCATATTAATGGTTTAAAAATTTTGGAACGATAAAGGAAATTAAGTAATAATTTATCAGTTCGAACTCTCGATAATTTCAACGTAAATGTAAGGAATGGAGTATCTTAATAAAAAACAATAATTAATATTTGATTAAATATTTTTCAGGCGATGAATAAGTCGATTAGGAATATTCTTTCAATATAAAAAGCAATCTTCTTTTATAAAAGCCGACATTTTAATCAGCCCCCATCGACAAAGTATAAACAAGTTGTACAATTTCACTTCAGGAAAGCGAAGGAAGACACAGTCCTCATAATAAAATTTTATTTAATTCAACTTGTTTGATATCTGTATGACAGTAAACTAAGTTGGCACGAAAAGTCATGAACAAGAGACACATTTCCTCTCAGGAATACAATTATTTTACTTTGTGAAAATATCAAATTTACTTCTTGTTATCTGTACATTGGTTTGTATAAACATTGTTTTGTAACAACATGAACGTAAATAATAACAAAACTATGAACCTCATCAGAACTATCAACGTGAAGAAGTGACCTCTATTCTAAATCACAATCCTGGTATGAAGTAATAGAAAGAACCAGTAATATCAAGATATACATCTTTGTTGTGAAACCCTAATGACTTATGAAAATATGTGGCAGTTCGGGAAATGTGGGATGGAATACTGAGACCTGAGAGGTATCTGGTTTTTGAATGATTAAAGAAAGGATGAAAGTAAGATAACCATAAAGATTTTGTACCGAAGATATGAGGAGGGAAGGCCCAGATTGTCCTGGATGAAGAGGATTTTCCGAGAGACGAGAGAAAATGGTGTCGAGATGTATCGAGGAGGATGATTGGGATTAAATTTTACTAATGATTAGTGGACAACATCAGAGTACATTGTAGCTCAATGTAATAAAGGTAAGAATTATGTTGACTTTCATTAATATATTCAGTTCGGCTAAAATAAAATGTAATTTCTATCCTTCCAGGACATAAAATATTTCCTAGATATTTTGTGCTTGTCATTATAGCCACCATTGTAGTCTTTGCTTTAATTTTATTTTTTTCACAAACACTTTTCATCTAATTTAAACCTTCATTACACGTGAATTATATCCCTTTGTCTCAAAGCGCTCCATTGCAGCGGAGTATCACCAACTGACTTTGAAAGTGGCTATGGACAAAGCTTGATGAGTTTCTTTTAGACATTGTAATGCGAAATTTACATAATTTAAAGTCCAAATAATGTTGATGAAACGAAATAACATCCAGGTAAGATCTCTTGAATGACAAAGAGTCAAAATTATTTTAGTGAATTTGTAATATCTAATGTAGAATTAAATTAATCTAAGTATTTCAAGTCATATTTATGGAAACATCAAATAACATGGAATGATTATTTACTCTACACGTGAAGTAATTTGTGTATCAACAATTTTAGTATTCTTCTCTGTAAAAAATATATTGTCAAATGCAAATGCAAACTAATAACTTTAAACTAATAATAATATATTTATGCTAAGGGTCGTAGGTACTTGGTGGTATTCCATTTTAATAAATAAAACACTTTGTTGTTTTTATAGCGTAACCACAAATTTATTGAAGCTTGCAGATCATGGTTTCGCTAGTTACAGCATTGTCAAGGTTTTATCAAGGTACGTACCTTGACAATGCAATAACTAGTGAAACCATGGTCGGCAAGATTTAATACATTTGTGGTCTTGATATAAAAAAAAGTAATTTATTTATTTCTAATATTAGGTATATATATTAAATAAAATATGTTTTAAACTATTTATGTAGCAAAAAACTAAACATAGAAAGAAAACTATTTCCCATTGAACTAGGATCACTGAATATATATTCCACAGCGACACTATTTTATAATATATATATATGCGTCCGTCGGATATTGGATTACGATTTCTTAATCTGTAACCGCTTTTATGGAAGAATATTTGTTTACAATAAATGGGTGACAAAAATGCCTTTTTTTTCTTCACCGAACTAATCCATTTTATGTCGTCTACGATTCTTGTTACTGTTTTCAAACGCACTAGGTTATTAGATTCTGAAATATATACCCCCCCCCCCCCTAAACTAATGGAAATATACAAACAGTGAGTTAAAGATGTACTTTGGTGAATCCTTTAGATATTTTATTATTTTAAAATCAATTTAACCTGTTACGTACAAAAAAAATAACAATAATTGTTATGTTTTGCAAATCTCTAAAAAATTAACAAGTATATTTTAAAAGATTGGGAGATTTTTACATTTAAAAACTCGTTTTTAGTAAAACGTATATTTTATAAATTTTTACTCAAGTTATATTGAATTCTGTGTTCAATGATGTACAAACATGATATTACATAAAATATGATAGTTAAGGTACAAAATCAATGACACAATATTTTGTTTCATTATCTTTACTAATTCCTGTTATATACTTCGTTGCACTCTTTTCCGTATTACCTGATTTTACAGTTTTACAGTTTGACAAATGTTCGTAAACGCGTTTCTTTGAGGAAAAAAGGCGGAAAAAGAAGAATAATAAACACAGTAACATTGTAAGTTTGTAAATTACCGATTACTTCATGAACAAGTTTTGAAAAATAAACAAATCAAATAAAGAACAATAAATCAACTATAATATCAACACTTCACTTTACGTGGTTAGATCTCTAAATACAAAATATGAAGGTTATTACAAAACATTTTGTGATAAACAATCGAATTCAAGTATTATTTATCACAAAGCTGTGTTATGAGTATTCTGAAGATATGAATGTATTCACTTTAGTTTCAATTTTTCTTAAAAATTAATAAAATGATTCATCAAAATTTTGCAGGACAGCAGTTGCAATCAGAAATGATCAATACAGATAATCCTGCCTAAATAAAGAAATATATTATGTATAAAACACAAAACTTACCAGTTACTGTTGTTCGTTTTATAATTTGTGATTAAACCTCTCAAAAACAAATAATAAACCATGTTCTTAGGAGTTATCAGTCAACAATGAAAAAATAAACCACAAATGAAATCGTAGTTGGGAGAAAACTATATATATTTTGATATCATGGGTAACGTTTTATTGGAAGCTTGAAGAATTATCTGTGAATTGCTGATTGTTTTCAAAAATGTATTAATGGTATATTTTTAGAAACACGTAATAAACAATATATTTTGTTATATTTTATATATGTATTTATTTTTTATTTTATTTATTTTGTGTGTAAAAATTGGTAAAACTCATTAGAATGAGCTATACATAGAACAAAATTGAACTTTCTTTTAGTTACAAAAATTTAAAAAAAACAATGTCAGATATAACCACAAATACCACAGGATTATTTCAAAATTTTTTGCACTTATGACATTACATGAACTACAGACAATCATATTTAAAAAATAAAAATTTATTATTGGGCTGAAAAGAGTTCACAATTAATTGTCTTTATAAAAAAAAACTCCACAAAAGTTTTTATTTTTACTCTATAAAGTGTGTTGGTAATTAATAACAAGTTTATGTTATAAAAAAATAGTTTGCTACCTGTTATTAAAGAAAGTTGAAATAAAACGAAATCTGTATCTGAAACTTAGGTAAATAATATAACAGTATTTTAAATTATATTGTATGACCAATTAAACGCAAGCAAAAATATAAAACATTACAACCAAGAAATAACCAAATAAAATACTTCCGTGGAAAAACTTTACTGAAAAACAACAAATTAAAATGTTCTTATAACAAACACAAAATATTATAAAATATCAAAACACATGACATAATATATTGACACACAGAAACACATTTTTAATTTAACAATAAAAATAACTACTAAAATATATGTGGTAATTGGGAAAAAATGACCTGTAAGTCTCACTCAACTGGTTTGACTGTTGACCTGTAAAAAATGAGTTGCAAAAAGGAGGATGTTTAGAAAAGAAGCAATTTGGGAGACTGGATTGATAGATCATTGTTTAGGTCACTATAGTCTCGTGGATTTACAACTTGATGTCTACTTGCAGCTAACAGCAAGTAATAGAGGAAAGAAATAAACGCTGAAAAAAACATTGCTCTAATTTTACCTCACACAAACATTCACAATATCAAATAATAACAAAAAAAAATTTTTTTCTAACTCTCTCCAAATTATATCTCTTTAATTTAAAATTACGTGATAATGTTTTTTTTTTTAATAATTTTGTTATTCGCATTTCTCGTCGTTTTTTAATGTAACTATGTTGGTGGGGAATAACCTCTTGTGAACATTTTACGAGGGTTTTAAATGATTTATAAATATCTACAACTGTCTATATAAATTAAATGATTGATTTAGGTGATATATTAACTTTTCCTATAAAAGGTTCAAATTAAAAAAAAAAGTGTATAATGACGACAATAATATATATATATATATATATATATATATATATATATATATATATATATATAGATTTACAATTTAAAAAACACGGTAAAGAGTGTGGGAATAAAAATCTCAAAAGAACATAAAAGGAAGAAAAAAAGACGAATTAAACATCAAATACACAAAGTTAAACTACCAACTTAATCCAACATCTGAGATGTAAGTAGGCAAAAAACTCTTGATGTATGCACAAAAACTGAGACTACCATGGGTTTACTCTTTTAAATCTAATATTAAAACTATTCATACTTTATTGAATGAATTACAGGGTAAATATACCGTGGTACATACGTAATAACGTCATCCTTCACCACCTTCATAACAACAATGTGCAACAGGAAATAGAAAAATGTACAGCATAGCATGACATCCGTCTCGATCTGAAAAAAAAACAACAAAAAAAAAAACAAGCAAATTCACCAGATTATGGAAGCAGTTAATGACAAATTTCGACCGAAATGAAATAAACCATATGAAGTGATTCGATTATTGTACTTTATGATTTCTAAGAGAAATATTGTGTAACAATTTATTGACTTTAATAGATAAAAGTTCTTAAAAAATCTAAGTTTAGAAAGGTCAGAATAAAATAATAAAAATAATAATAATCGCCCTAAATATTCCTCACAGTGTTCAAACGTCGTCTTCTCTTATATTTGTACACGATCTATGTTTTTACTGGTAATAATAAAATAGTAATTTTAATCATCACCCAAAATATTTCTCACAATTTTAAATTTAATTTTTAAAAGAGCTATTTTTTTATAGGTATAAAAATAATAATCACCCAAAATATCCCAAACAGTATTAAACCGACATCTTCAATTTGACTTATCATGTTTCGTCTGTGTGACACGTTGGTGTATGTTAGAAATCTCCTGAAATTCGGACGTGATCTGAGAATCAAGTTACAGTTGTCCGTATACCATCACACAGATACAACATATAACGTAACTTCTGGCTTTATTACAAGTTATGTAACACTGGGGTAAGCTTTGAACAACAAATATCTATGAAATATCCTAACTTGTATATGATAAATTATTTGTAACATGAAGTTTAAAAACAAAACAGATTTATCAACCAAACGTAAATATATAAAAACTGCACTTTACTGTATATAATTAATAATTACAATAATATATAGGTGAAATAAAAAAAAAAGTTTTTAACATTCCACGTTTTAAAAACTGACTAAAAAGTATAAAATAATTTTCCATGACCCTTCTACAATTTTGAGGGAGGATTTTTATTGGCTATGGATATATTTGGAATACTTTGAGAGAAAAACGTGGGGCTCAAGCAATCTATGATAGTTAACGAGGAGTAAGTAAATTAAATTATAGTGAATCTCATTTCCGATTAAATGAAATTAGCTGTGAATTCATCCGGATTGTCTACTTGTATTATTTACTGGCTGCGCCCCACGTTTTTCTCTTCAAGTATTCCAAATATATCCATAGCCACTAACAATCCTCCCTCAAAATTTTAAAAGGGTCATGAAAAATTATTTTATACTTTTTAGTCCGTTTTTAAAATGTAGTATGTTAAAACAAATTATTTGATTTATTATTTCCTGTTTTTTTTGTCTTATGCCCGGGTGAAAGATTTCAATCGGTTTTGTATATAATGATGAGACTCTGACAGGAACATATATAGGAAATTCCCAATGCATTTCACACCCTGTTTAGCTGCAAATGTCTGAAATTCAAAATATTACCTCTTATTCCTATATTACCTATATTAGTTCTATTAGACTTGTAACTCAGAAAATCAAACTAAAGAAGTAAACAAAATGTATTTTATTTTTTGTTATGTACATGAATAAAACAATACAATGTCAGACCCTTCTCCATTACAAATTGTAAATGTATCATAAACTTATGTTGGTGAAGGTCGTATTTGACGCATTCTTCCCATCTCCGTCATGGCATCTTCAATGCAAGGTGTTTTGCCAGTGAGTTTTGAGCAATCGAGGTCTTTTTTTTATTTGATTTATTATTATACTTTTCAGTTCGTTTAAAAACGTGGTATGTTATTTTTTTTTAAATTTATTTATTATTAATTCAATTCTTACAAGCTATGAAAAATTTGCCTCAACTTACTTCAATATTCCGGTTACCATTCAAAAGCGGTAACGCGGTTAAGCGGTAACGCGGTTAAGCGGTAACGCGATAAAGCGGTAATACGGTCAGTGGGTAACGGGGTTAAGCGATAACGCGGTTAAAAAAAAATTTATATCTCAATGGCCAATTTTTATTTCTTTACAAATATAGAGACAAGAAACCAACTGAATATTGTATTGTCATCCAATTCTGAACTATGTTCAAAATTTCTGGTCTATAGCTTATCGGGAAGTTAGTTTAAACTCGAATGCAATATTCCACCCGGACAGACTGACAGATATGACGGAAACCGAACTAATAAAAAAAGGTTGTTACGTATGATTCAATTTTATTCAGATCAATTTGACTATTTTCACTGCCAGTAAATATTTGATAGTAAAATCTTTTTACAGATGATATAGAAACAAAACATTTTTTGTAGCGACCTAAAATGATATATTTAACCATCGTTTTATAAAACTAACTTCTATTTGTCTAGTAGCTAACGCTCTTTTTTTGGTAATTTTGGGATCAATCTCAGTGAGGTTGCAAACATTTACCTTGTTTAAAATGTGCATTGTAAAATGTGGCGCTGTGATTGGTATCGAATACTGCTTGCTAATATTAGAGTTACTGTGACTAGCATTCTATATGATAACCAAATATTACCAGATTAAAAAGCCAATCTAAGAGGTGTAGATCCTGATAAACGGGGTGTTGTGCCAAAAAATGCTAGGATCAAAATAGGGCACAATTTGAAAATATCTAACCTTTATGTGCGACAGGTATAATTACTTATACAACTGTTTTAATCTTCAAGTTACGTAGTTACAAATGTTAGTCAAACATGTTACATTCTGATAGTTCCAGATACTACTTTAATTTTCTTAAGAAGTCTCAAAACTCATACGACTGAAAATCTGTAAATAGATTTGTTTCTACGGTAAATATATCTTTACATTAGGTTACTAATATATGAAATGTACAGTAAAAACTTGAATTCTTTTGAAGATTAGAAATATTCTTAAAACATCCAATATCAAGTCTAATTATCTAAAGCTTAATTGAAAAAAAAACTGTTTTATTACCAAAAGTATAACCTGTGAATGTAGATGTATGATGGTTAGAAACACCTTAATACGTAGAAGTCTGCTTTAGGTGTGGATAATTTTATTTAGAAAATTATTTCCTAAAAGGTTATAACTCGATAAAGTCAACATACCCCTTTTAATTCCTATAAATTACAGTTAAGACATAACAAATAGTTTATATCAAATATTTGTAAGTCTGTTAGACAGTCAGTTTCTTAATGAGGCTTATATTATATCCATTATATAGTTATAATTGAAACTGGCGGAAAACAAGCAAAATACTACATTGGTAAATTTCGTTGTTTAGTTGCTTATACATGTTTAAGAATATATATTTAAATCGAATGATTTGAGACGGTAAGACCAGAGAGTTAAATGAAGAAGACTATCATTTCTATTTACATATTAAGAGACAGTCTACCACTATCAGATAGAAAGTACCTACATCATTTAACACAACTCCGGAAAATAAGAAAGATGTTTTGAGCAACTAATCTTGAATTCAATTAAAACATTCAATTTAATTGACACAACACCGTAAAAATCAATTTAAAGGGAAGTAAACTGAAACGGTGTACTAAATTTAATATAAAATTATTAAAAATGGGAAAAACTACTGCATGTATACACATCAAAGTACTTGGAGATGTAAATTTACAAAAGTAATTTACATTTTATTATTAAAACGTAAAAATAATATATGTCTGTTCCATTTTTAGAATTACTATATAAACATGTTCTTCTTTTTATAGATGCAAGCGTTCATAAACCATACATAAACAGATAGTCAGGACAACATAGTTGTTATTTATTACCAAGTTAAAGCGTTACATGCATTTAATATTTTATAATGAAAGACACAAATTAAGTTTCAGTCTCGCTAAAATTGTAATATAATATATACTCCTATTTAACGAAGGATAGTATTGCAACAAGCAGGTAAATGTTTTAATTGTGTTATTCTCTGCTTTGTAATTTAAACTGTTTCCAGTTTTCGTAATTGTATCATGTAATTAAAATTATACTATAAAAAAGGCAACCCGTTCTTATAAATTTAATAAAGTAATGTTGAAATTTAATTTTCCCAGAATATTTAGTTAGGACGTAAATGAAATTGTGTGATTGTAACAATTTTTAATTTTTTTATTCAGAGCTTCTTAAATGTGATTCGAACATTTTTCATTTAGTGGTTTTTTAAAATGACGTTTCTTTAAATTCGAAAGGATGTGTGTTTCAGTGTGTCATAAATTTTATAAATAACAGGTGTTTAGATTGGATAATTTATCCAATATTGATATAAGGTGAGTGTCTCTTGAAACTATTAGATTTCAAATTATAGTAAAAAGGAATAGAAATGAAATAAGTGCCAAAAGTTATTATGTCATTGTTTTAGGAACAGTATTATCTAAATAACTAAAAATCATTCAGTTTATAACGGGATAAACTTTTAGTTCTCCTACAAAATGGTATTAAATTATGTTCGAAGTGGCTAATCGTTGGTTATACCGAAGGAATTGTGATTGGAACTAAATTAAAGGTTGTTTTATGAAACTCATGTGTATGTGTCCTTCAATATCCATGTATGATTTGTAATATATGTTATTCCATCTTGTCTTAAAATTCTATAAAATTCAAAATCAAATTTTTTTGGAACAATTGTAATATGGTTTATTTATATTATTTTAGTTATAAATTTTTTATATTGTAATTAATATACTTAAATTTATCACGTGTTTGTGAACCCTGTGTAATTAGTTCCTCAAGTTTTGAAATCAGCAGTATTTGTTTAGAGAATATGAATCTGTATATTTTCTTTCTGACAGGTAAGTATTGTTATAAATTTTTTATATAATATAATTTTTTCGTTTTAGGAATATCAATTTGACGTTTGCACTTAACATGGGCAATTTTATCAAGATGAGTGGAACAATATAAAAATAAAACCCTCTCAAATTTATAAAATAATTATTCTCTTTATAACAAATCTCTCTCTCTCTCTCTCTCTCTCTCTCTCTCTCTCTCTCTCTCTCTCTCTCTCTCTCTCTCTCTCTCTCTCTCTCTCTCTCTCTCTCTCTCTCTCTCTCTCTCTCTCACTCACTCACACTCCCTCTCTCTCTCTCTCTCTTTCTCTCTCTCTCTTTTTTCTCTCTCTCTCTCTCAGGCAGAATTATAAACGTGTCGTTTTCAATTTAGTTATTATGAATTTATGGTATAGTTTAAAAAATCTATAATGGTCCAAGAGGTTATTAATAGTAGTAAAATAGAAATGTATCACAACCAAGTTGCATAATAATTTAACATCAATTTTGGTTTTCATACATACTTCAGGTGATACAAATTTTTAATATAATAACATAATAGAATATAAAAAAGTAATTTTAAAGTCGTAAAAAATAATTTTATTTTTGAATCATTTCCTCTCATATATTTCAATTTTAATTTAGAAATAATATAATACTCATTATATTGCTTGTCAATTGACATAATGAAGCAACAAATGCTTGCACAGACAATTAATTATTTGGGTGTTAATTTAGTCGTATAATTACACTTAAATAACAAAATCTGCATTCCAACTAAATGTCCCTGGGTTATTGAATAGTTTCATTAGTAACGCAAGTGTTTAATTAGTAATTATGTTAATTAGATACACAGCATGCATTGCTGCACCAAAGTGATAAAAATGATAAACTAAATATATGAGTGTAAAATATATAAATACCAATAAGTAATATACATAAAATTATGTAAACCAACCCAGTTTGCTTCGCTTAGATGCATTAATTAAATATAACAACAAGAAAATGTTAGTAAATATTTTGCGGTAGTTTTAATAAGCAATAGGGTGGAAACAACTCTCAGTAATTACATAATCCTCTCTACAGGGGACTTTATAAAATCTAAATAGGAAAAAAACATTTCGGATCAATACAATAATCTTGTCAACTTCCATTTCTGTTTCTCTTTGAAGTTTATCCATAGTTATTTGTTTTGATAATGAATGTTTTGTTTGTATAAAACTAAGTCTGTTGATTCCATGTTCTTAACTACCTTTAACATGTTTAAACTAGGTTGATGTTTTTGTGGTCGGTTGGAAAAGAAGTATTTACTGTATGGTTTTGTTCTCTGTTCGCGGAGTTTTAGATTTGTATAATGTATATAATTTTCATCGACCGGATATTAATTTGCGTTCCATAAAGAGTTTTTAATTATAATAGTTTGGCGTAACAGCCTAGGAACACACATTACGTTCAAAAATATCGTAGTAGACCAATAATGGACTCGAAAAAGCTTATAGTAATAGATAAAAAATGTTATTTCATTTTCTTACATATACACAAGGTTTGGTGATGAGGTCAATAATGGATATTGAAATTTTCACTTTTTTTTCGGTTTTGATGTTTACTTTAAAAAAACAAAGTATTTATAATTTTATCTATATGCCGTTCAGTCAATTAATTAAAAACACGTACAGTTGGGGAACTTAATTTGTTAAAAAAATTTGATAAATCTGCGTTAAGACGATAAACTAACAATTCCTTTGTTTTAGAGATCACCGTCTCACTCTATGACAAAGTCACACTAGAGAATCAAACTTTTAGGATTACTGATGATTCCCAGAGGAAGATCCCCTTTCTGCTTATCACCTACAAAACTATCTGAACACTATCTGTTCAGGAATAAGATACTGTTAATAAGATACGATGTACCGCTTGGAAACGACAACGTTTATGGGGATTTGAATAATCTTTGAAATTATTTGCTTAATTATACAGGGTTAGACAAAATGATGGAGACACACTACCACCTTTTCCCTTGTGAACTTATTAAAAACAACTCAGGACATCTATTCAGGTAATAAAAATATACTTTTGGGGGTATAGTTTAAAATCATCCATGCATCCAAACTTGGGGATTTGTGGCAGCTAAAGAAAATTAAATATGAAGCCATATTTAATGACACATCTTTGTAAATGTCTTGATAAAAGAAAAAGAACAGCGAAAACCAGATCTTAACCTTATCAACAATGGCGGCCGGTTTACAATTTTATAACATCAGCTTTGGGAGAAACTAATTACTGTCTAGGCGTGGATAAATGGTTGGATAATAATTAAAAGCAAGTTTATTGATTGAACATTAAAACAATTATATTATTCTCTTTTGTAAAACTTCCCCTCAAAGAGTCTAAATTTATCAAAAACACCCAGATTCTTGGAAATAACAAAAGACATATAATCTTCGTTAATTTTAACAAAATAAGACAATCAATATTATCAGTGATTTTGAGATAAAATTTTGCATCTATACTTCAGTTTTATACTAGTGTTATCAAAGTTTAAAACTGTATTCTCTTGTTATTGTTAAAGAGATGGAGCTAAGTGAACGAATGTATTACTACATTAAAGATGCGAGGCAATGACGATCAAATTAGAGCTTACGATGAGGTGAAGAACTTATCTAATGATTCTCTTCCAATTCTCAAACCTATTATCTAAATCAGGAAAAAACAATTAAAAATATTCAAGGGATAGACAATGTGAATGCACGTCGCAAATCAGGAAACCAGAAATCTGCTACAAACAAAGACAGGTCACTTGATGTTTTCCAATGTGTTATCGAAAATCCTCTTGTATGGATTCATTCTGTTTCCTAAAATTTAGGAATTTCCCAAAAATCAGTGAGAAAGACTTTACACAGTAAGAGTTTTAAAGCATATAAAGTTTATATTGTTAACACTGATGACCGACGGTACTTGATAGAATTCCATATTTAAATAAATAAAACACAATTTTTCTTTTGTAAAATTCTATTATTTATTTGGTCTAGCCGACCAAGGTTTCGCCAGTTACGGCATTGACGAGGCTCTTACAAGACTAAATACAAAGTACACCATAACTATTATAAAACGTTGAGAAAGGCAGCAAATTCCCGTTAACAAACAAAGCACAAAGACCCGGAGGAAAAACCCCACAGGCCATTCACACAGGTATTAACCAACCTTGAATAGAGGTTGAAGTAAAGGAGAAAATGACAAAAATTCCGTTTGGTCATTTAAAACTAGATTACCATCATTACACAAAAGTCTCTTAATTTCTAAAATTTCCAAAACATTTAATTTTCTACTTTTTACGTTAACATGTAGAATTTCAAATTTAACATTAGAATAAAAATTTGTCAATGCATGATTTTTTAAATGGTTAGAAAAACTAGAATCATTATAACCTAACCGCCAACTCCTTTCATGCTCACCTAACCTACATTTAAAACTACGGCCTGTTTGGCCAACATAAGCAGCATTACAAATACTACATGTCAGTTTGTACACACCACTTTTTTGCATTTTTTCTATTTTATCTTTGGAATTTACTAACATCTTTCCTATATTTTGTTTACAATAATATTTATAAACCAGCTACGATACATTTAATAATGAATTATTATTTTCATAAAAAAATAATTATTTTGTATCCGTTTACTATCCAAATATATCTAATTTTTTTACACATATAAAAGAAATTGCATTAAATAATGCCAAACGTTATTATTAGTCTATTTTAATAATATAACAATAGCTATTAAGGTCGAAATTCTTTTGAATTCAAGTCAAATTATACAAGTAAATTGGATTTTCATTTAATGTTACTGAATAAAATTGGAATATTTATATATTTAAATAAATATAAATAAATATATATATATATATATATATTGGTTTTCTTTATTTCCTTCATAAATAGGACATATGTTCGGCTGTTAGGTATCTCATTCTATACCACTGGTGATAGGCATATATTTATATCCAAGATATGCATTTTCCTCATATGTTGTTTAAAGGTGTAAAACATCACAGACAACGTCGTCTTATAAAAAAGGGGGAAAAGAACATGAAATAAAGAACCCTTTCACTAGACTACACAAATAGCGTCAAGGTAAAAAGATAATAAAAAAAGTTAAAAGAGACCTGATAAGAAAGATGAAGGATAGGGATATATCCCAAGACTACACGAAAGAATGTACATCCAGCTGGTCTTACGGGATTATCACTCCCGTACTTAGTATGGTGGGAGTCTATGGGTTTAGAATTGCAAATGATGGAATTCACAAAATGAAAATCCATAATGAAAGTTTAAGTCCCTAATCCAATAGTTTAGAGTATTCGCTGTGTGAAAAGTATATATTAGTGCAATAACTCTCTATGTCCTTTTTGAAATCTGATATACAGAACAATTAATGGGGGTGTGGGAGTTTGGTGTCCACAGTTCATATCTCATTTACTATTGAACAATCACAAATTTAAACAGGAATAGAAATAATCTTGGTCACGATGATGTATGGGAAAATTATACTATTCGCAACAATAGTGGTGTTACGTTGTGCATCAAACTCATCTCGATTTATTGTTCTTGTTTACTTTACACAGCACACTAAATTTACAATATTTCCATGTACCCTATTCGATAAATATGAAGAAATTCACCCTCAGTTTTATTTAAACAGTTTGAGTTACAATAAATTGCATATGTTATAAAAATATTACTTTTCAATGTTACCTTTCCAAAAGAAATATGGACTAACCTTACATTCAAAAGTAGGTATGTTATAGAGATGGTCATCAACTCCTTTTAGTACTCACTTACTATTATGTAGACAAAAGAAGTGAAAACTGACGAGGGAAATTATATGAGGGAAAACTGATGCTTATATCATCGTGTATGTATATGTTTGTTCCTTAAAAACAATTTTCTCTATACTATTTATTTTATTTTACGTGAAGAAGTAAAACATATTGCAATTTGCGTAGCAATTTCTTAAAGCGAGAGAGAGAGAGAGAGAGAGAGAGAGAGAGAGAGAGAGAGAGAGAGAGAGAGAGAGAGAGAGAGAGAGAGAGAGAGAGAGAGAGAGAGAGAGAGAGAGAGAGAGAGAGAGAGAGAGAGATATTCAAAAATAGGACAAATATAATATATAATGACAATTTTACAATGCAGGACTATGAAAGGATTAAAAAGGTGAAACGTAACTGAGAAAGAAGGAGAAACTCTTGTAAAGAAAAGATAATTGATTTCCTGATTTTCAAGTTGAATAGCATTAACGAGGAAGGAAACAATTTGGCAACAGCGCAATTTAGTCTTTCATATTGTGCATGAGGAAATTTTATTCTCTGTCCATATTACTAGTAGAAACATCAATAATAGTTGTATTTCCCAATATCCAAAACTTAATTTTTGAGGTATCACATACCATCTAATTACAATATTTCCTTGTCATTTGTAGGCTAAATATTGTATCTTTGCAAGTTTAATTCCTAACTAATACATGCCATGTATACATACCATCTAAACTAGTGTTTCTGTATCTAAATCATTTGTAAGGATATCTACAAATATAGTGTTTTCTCAAGGTCAACTGTTAGCTTATGATGTATTCCATATGTTCTATTATGTGGTTGTGTTTCCAAGTCATTTATTGGAATATCTATAAGTATTGTGTGTTCCCAAGCCCAGCACCTAATTTATGATGTATCTTCAACCGTATAAGTTCGTGATTGTGTATTAGGGCTTTTTGGAAATTTTCATTAATAAATAGTTATTTGTAAACCCAACGTGGCTAGTGCTTAGACGCAAACAACAATATTCATAGTTTAAGAAGCTACAGTAAAAAAATCAACATCTATTGTTTACAGCGACTTAAATAACAGGGAAAAATTATAAAACTAAAGTGATTCATTAGTCATTTGCTTCTTGTGTTTTTATTCTGATTTACCATTTACTATTCATTGAGATTAAAAGGTAAATCAATATTATTACTCATCCATGTTTATAAACATTGCAATGTCTTAACTGAAAAATTATTCCTTTTCCCCACCACTGATTGGCTTCGGTGGCTGGTGACCCAATTCATTGGAAGTGTACGGTTGCTAACTATTCTTTATATTGTACTCGAAATCACATTAATACATAAGACAATTTTATTTAGTTTAGACAAAATCTCCGATGGAGCAAAACAGTTTTATTGCATGTAAATTATGGTTTTAAAGTTATTCGGTAATCAATAATTGTTTATATTATTGACATTTTTCATAACTTTTGTATATAAAAAACGTATACATTTTAAAAGCGTGGATCAACTCTCGATAAAGTAGAAAAACATAGAGCTGACAAACATGAAATGGGCCGACATAGTCGAGTATCCTGGGACTACTATGTCGGAAACTGACACTAATAACTAAAGAAAGAGCTAAGACTATTGACTTTTTGTCTGAAAATTTCGTTAAAAATGAAATAACTGATTTATAAAGATATGTTTTAATTTCTCAGAATTACTATTGAATATTAGATCAATATATACTTAAAACATTTGGGAAAACAATAATCAATATTTTGAATTATCACAATTTTCAATTTTAGGTTTTCCAAGATAATGTTATGCTTTCTATCGACTGAAAACCCCAACTCTCTCTGAGATGTACGGTAAGCTAGTGGTTTAATAAAAAATTATATTTTATATCAAGTTTACAATTGATATTTGTCATGGTACTCGGAATTATTTATTATCTGTTTTATATGAAGTACGGAGTAGATTTGTATTGGACATGTTCCGTTGCATACATGTCATGTTGGCTAAAATTAAAGTTTCTCTTACCCGAAATATGATCTCCATTTTTATAACATATAAGTGCGGTCCCATAGTGCTACGGTATTACAATTAATTGTTCTTCGTGGTGCGTAAAGACTTTAAGGAATCATTCGATATTTTCTGTTTAAAGTTGTAAATGGTGTTTAGGTGTTTTATAAAGTATCATCTGTTACCGAAATAAGTACTAAAAACTGTAATCTAAAAATCATTTAAAATACATCTGAATAAATGATTCTTTTTCTTTCACATATGTACAGTGTTTAAAAAAAGTTATCTATATTTTTAAAAAAACAATGTTTAGCCGGAAATATCAGTGTTTAAACTTTCCTGGTTCCCCAAAAAACAGTTTTATCAGAAAATCGAGTGGATGTCAGAATTTATAAATTGATAAATGGGAATATTTTGACTAAAACTCGAGATGCTTATTTTTTTTTTTCAATAATATTAAAATTCAGTAAGCCGTATGAAATTTCGATTTTCAAAAAAATGGAATTTGTTTTGCTCAAATGTAGTGTTTAACCATTCAAAGAAAAAGAACTAGCTGACATCCTAAAATTTCCTTTTTTCGACTTATTGTTGCTTTGGTGGAAATGGGCTAAAGTTACAGCTATACAGTAAGAGACATGTTTTCTAAACGTTACCCAAAATTATTTTTTTAACACTGAGTTTCAGATAAACCAAGTGGTCGTTTCCACTTTATCCTGTCAACTCGAACTATTTCCGAAGATTTTAAATGTTGATTTTTAATTAGTCCGCTTAGTCACTACGTAACCCATTTTTTAAACCTGAAATTTTGGAATTCAGTTTTTATCTTAAATTAATTGCAACAAATAATGGCTTATGTATTTCGCAACATGTAACATGGTTAAAATATTTTGAGTATATAAAATAACAATACTACGAGGTTCTGCTGTTTTGGTCATGTGCTAATATTTACGAAACTTTAACCTCTTAAATGTTCCAAGTTTTTAGGGAATCTCCCGAAATATTTTACTGAATATAATTTAAAGTAAGTAAAATTAAATATAACTCGGGTTTGTTACGTTTTTCTTGTTTCTTATTATTCTAATATTTAATATAGCAGAAAGAATTTTCGGTCATGAAATCATTTCTCCTAAATACAAAATAAGTTACAAACTTGTGTTGCATATAAATTACATAGAACAGTTTATTTAGTAATAATCATTTGAAAAAAATATTTTAACTAAACCGAAGCAAGGTTTCTCAGTTTAATATTAATACTCTGTGCTTTATATTTAATTTTTCCTTGCCTGAATTACGCAGGTAATAAATATTAAATTGTCTTGGAATGTAATCCAATCTTTTTGTTTATTACACCTTAAACAACATCTGTCAAAGATGAACAATCTTAGCCTTGTGTTATTGCACGAGGTCTTAGTCTGCTGTAAATCAACTGAATCGGATGGAATGTAGAGTGAAGATGTTTATATAGTGTGGTAGTATCATATTTATAAAGGATTAAGATGTTTATTATCATCATTGCCCTACAAATGTGTTATTGTATCACCTCATGCTTTAATTTACATTTTCATACAATTGATGAATTTCTAGTTATTTGAATCTTTTCTTTATCATAATCTACGTTGTTGTCATTACTTAAACTATTTCTTTCCTAACATTACTTATTTATTCAACATCGTCTTGATATTATTGTCTATTCCTTACTTATGATTAGTTTACCATTGAATATGTAATATAGCTCTGACGAAACTATACGTTACGTTACTGCATATAATCATTTTACCTTTTTCAACTTTGTCTTTTTAATCTTGATTGTATTTGACCATTAGTAATAATCTCCCATATTTTATGTTGTGTTACTGATATTCATCCAAAATTCATCATATTGGATTTGGTAAATAACTGTATATTATCATTATTATATAATTGAGTATTAATTGTATTCCTTTTGCAATTTGTATTACACTAGGTTAATATTTGTAACATTTGGTTTTTGCAGATTTCAGAGAGTCCTATCCTAGGATCTTAACATTTATTTACCTTATTGACACTTTGCTTGTTTCAATTAACAGATTAAGTCGACACCAGTCTTGGAATTACTCTCATTTTGTGTGATTATAACATTGTTTATGTGTTTTATTACCTTCTCGTATTATGTTCGATTTACACCATTGATTTTACATATATAATAGATGAGGCATCTGCATGGTATGGTCTGAAACTTACAAATTAGACTCTATTGTTTATAACATCATGGACAGCAGGCCGCATATTGAATGTTCCAACTCTTCCATCAAAAGCGCATTCTGAAATGAATCCACAAAATTACAACTGTTTGACCCACATTTTGGAGCCTCATATCAAAGTATTTTATTGAACTTTTCATCTTAGATACAACTTCAGTGCTTGAAGAAATTTGAAACCTTAAATTTCAAAATAATTGTAATCGTTTTATTCTCAAATCGGATTAATTGATGAAAAAATAATCGCTACTTATTTTTAAATCGTAACTTTATTTCTGTTTAAAGGGGATAAAGTAAAATTGTTAATTATACAATAATGACGGCAATGGTTAGGTTAGGTTAAGTTAGGTTAGGCAACGTGGGAAATATATTTATGTGGTAGAAAAATATACAAACATCAAACCAGATAAATATTTTAATTACCAAATTTAAAATATAGATAGAGTAGAATAGTTTAGGACTAACACAAACAAAAATATAGAATCATGTCAGATAAATAAAAAACATAACGCTATAAATGTTTTCCAAAATACTTCTATAAATGTTACACATTCCATTAACTGTGTGTGTGTAATGAGAGTGGGAGTACAACTGATTGTTTAAAAAACTTATGTCTTTATCTAAATACTATATATTTGTTGTATTTCCTTTCAATAGTTGTGTGGTAAACCAAAACTACAAAATATATTTGTAGGACACCATCGGTAACACAACACTCAAAAACTTAGATACCTCACCACCATATGCAACACCATTTTTTGTACGCATTTCCCTAAAGCTCGGAAAGAGGGTAAGATATGAAGCGTTTATAAGTGCATATTTCTCAAAATTAGCTGAACCAGTTTCGTTCAGCGTTTTAAAATGTGTGAAGGTTAATGACCCAAACCTTTATTCTAAATGGTAAGGGAAAGGGAAGTAAATATTAATAACGAACACAAATTAAAATGAATCTTGTCTACCATAATTAAAATCTCCATTTCAACTTATGACGTGCACTGTAAGTTGAGACTCAGTTCGCTTATTGTGTGTGTTTTTATTTATTTTTACTTCGCGATCCTATAGTGTTTTGTTATATGAGTATATTTTAATAATATTTTGACTAGAACTTCAGTTTGATTAAAAAATTAATTAATTTGCATAAGTGATGTTAAATGTTTATATTAATAATTATGAGTCAAAGCGTTTGAAACCACTGTATTTCCAATGAAATAAAAACGAGATTTTGTCCCGTACCGTTACTGTTTTGAATATAAATAATATTTTTAAATGAATGGATAATACGAATTTATTAAAGTATAAAAATGTCATTGCTTTCTCACATTACACAAGCTGTAATATGAAGTTCATAAGTTCAAGTAATTTCATAGCCTAATGCAATGTGATGCCAAGAAACAAGAAGAGAATATAACAATGTTGTAATTAGATAGGATCTAAAACCTATTGCAAATGTACTGAGGATATAGAATAGAATGCTGCATTGCAGGAATGCCGATTTAATGTTGATAATATCGTTGAACAGATTCAAAACTACAGCTTTTATAAACCCATTGAAGTATATTCTGACAGCTGATAGTTTAATCATAGATTATGTTTTCGTAAATGGTGTATGTATAAATTGAATGATCAGGTGTCGTTTCTTTGACAAATAGTACTTACTATTTGAGAGAAAAAATAAAATCTATATCCATAGTTTGTCTTTGTAGTTGCGTCTCTTTCTAGTCATGTGTCGAAATATCTTTTTTCCTCACACAGAAGGATGCTGAATATTGTACTACTACATCAACAAGAAAAAGCCAGTTATAAAATAATCTTACATACAATAACATAATTAATTAACAGAACACGAAGAAAATTAATCTATAAATAGATTTAAAATAAATTGCTACAAAAATCAACGTATAATGGACAATTTAATTGTAACAAGGTACCGTGTCAGCTATTAAGTCATCTTCTGCTGTACATAATTATGCGGTTCAGAAAACCTGTTTTAAACAAACATACATTACTGGGTAAGACCTCTTGATCTAAAAATACGAATTAACATTCGTAACAAAGCCGAATATCAAGTGTTGGACATTATATTTAGTAGATCTGCTTGTATTATAGGGCTAGGTAAGTATCATGATGGCGCCTTTGACTTGGTCATTTTCAAATATTCAAGGTTTATCACTTGGCTTGATTTATCAGTTTGTGTATTAATTTTTATATACACTAATAGAATTCAAAAAGCAAAATTCTTACAAATTCTAACAAAAAGGTTAGATAGAAATAAAATTGGAAATCAAGATCTCACAAAAATTGTCGTTTTAAAGCACATGAATCAATCCATTTTGTACGTGAGTTTTTCAAGCACATATATCTAATTAAATGCAATAATATAACAGGGTAACCTAAAAGTATTGTCAAATCATTCTCGTTGATATGGCCGTTTGATTTTTCACAGTCTCGGATGTCACAGTTTTCAGGAAATACATGTCAATAGCTAGAAAGACAATATCTATATTATACATTCGCTAATGACTCAAAGCAAGAGAGTAATAGCTTATACATTTGTAAGGCAAACATGAGACATTCAAAGGCTAATATGTTTCCATTGAGAACTCTTGCGTTTACGCTTGAAATAGAACTATGTTTTCTTTTATGCCACTCTGTTGGTTTAAAACCTATGAAACTACAATATATTTTTTATATCTTTATATAAAATATTTTTTATCTATTTTCAGATTTGAAATTACTCATTATAAGAAGGGACACCAGAACATTCATTAGATATTATATAATTTTATTTACTGTAATTATGGCAAATGTCTGCTTAAATTAAGTAAGTCTTGTACATGAGTTACAATTATGTACCTATTGAATATTTAGGAACAGTTGACTGGGGTTCTTCAGTATAATTACAATGTTTTCATTAAATTAGTTGTTATAATATGTTATTTTGTTTGTTGCCTTACCTCATAACATATTCTTAGAAATTAAGTTTTTCTTCAATGTATAGTTTCACTTTTAAAAAAGTTACAAATTAAAGATTCCGAGGAGACATCACAATCACGATATTGAAGAATTAGCTTCTATAGTCATTAAGAATATGTTGCTCGAAAAGTGTAACAAACAATATGTAGAAATATTTAATGTTATTGTTTAACAAACAACGTTTAATGTTGAAAAAAAGTGAAGCACGACTAAAATATATTAATAACTAATGGGATATACGAATACATCTTAATCCTAATTATCCATCTTCCATAATCATAAAATGAAGCATACAATCACTAATAACATGTTTTATTAATAAAATATGGCAGAATCTATCTTATTTATAAAAAAAGGCTGAAATATTTAGCTCAGTTGCAAAATAGCCCACTAATATTCACCATCGATACGCTTGATACTCTGTACTGCATTTAGAGTAGTCAAGGACAGAATCCATACTACCATCTACAAGTGACGCGGCATTACTCGTAGTTATTCATAGTTATAGATACTCATAGTTATAGTTATTCATATACCCTAGGAATTCAGCGATCTGCCTTTGACATAAATGTTAGTTTCCTGAAGAGGATGGCTGGTAATGTAAACTAACACTTGTTCCAACTGTAGTGGGTCAACACTGTCCTTAATAAATATCAATGGGGATTTGAACAGGAACTTCTGACACACCATGGAATAACATTAGCCAATAGACAAACATCATCACGAAAACGAATATATATATAGGTTTTGAATATATATATATATATATATATATATATATATATATATATATATACAGTATCTATTTTGTTTTACACAATATTATCTCTAACTCTCTCTCCTCATTTTCGATAAATTATTATGTATATGAGACGTTGATTAAATATTTACGTTTCAAATAAAGTCTATCTCTTTGTGAAGATATTATATCTGATCACCATGGCGTAAACACAATAGCAATAGTATAAAACATTCCTAAACGTTTTCCTTCTATTACATATTCCATTGATAACTTTAACAATTAACTCTGAACCATCTTAAAGTTGTATTGATGCACAATAATACAAAGTAATTCATAGAGAGTTTAGTTTGTTAAATTCAATAATGTAAGTTTAGTTTATTTTTGTGTGAACATAGATAAATACAAGAGGAATTGTATTTGTGAATATTTAATATAGGAAGTCCAGCTGTTGTGATCATAATTTTGCAAACCTGAGACTTTATATTATATAAAGTGTGCATATTATATATATGTATATATATATATATATATATATATATATATATATATATATATATACCGGGTGTTCAAAAAGTCTGGAAACCCTTAATATTTATTTTATTAATAAACGCAGAACAATGAAACTATAGGATTACGTCCTCACTGTAGTTACTGACTTTTTGCTCATTTTAACTGTCTTTCTTCACTTTGGGGGGACGTCCTGTAGAGGAAGTCTAAAAAAATGTCTTAAATGTAAGCATAGGTCAAATTATACCTCATTTTAAAGGTCTTTGTTAGAGGAACACATTGCCGCAATCCCGACTGAAAAAGGACCATTCGTTTGGAAATGGCAGCCTTTTACAATTTGTTAACTTTACGTTGGGAAGATTAAGAGGCAGAAGTGTATACTCAACCGTGTATGTTATGTTAATGTTTTAGCTATGAGAATTTCACAGCGGGAGTGTGGAGGGATAGGAAATATCAGTAATGGTCGATTTAATTGTTTAAAAACGTTAGGAGTGCACAGATCTAATTGGGGACAATTATCATTATTAATAAAATTGAACAGACAGTATGTCAGTTGTTTATGTTTAAATTACTTACTTTGCAAGACAATAATTATAAAAAAATAAACAAACCTTGGAAGGTATTACAGAAGGTGCTCAAAGTGGTGTCCTTGTGTAGCTGATTGGTCGCATTGGTTGCTGATTTTGGCCCTCCAGATTTTGACCGATCAGTTACAGAAACGCACTGTACGGTATTCAACACTGTTGGTTTTTTGAAAAAGTGGTCAATTGGGGAAAGTTTCATTGAACAAGCGGCTTACCTCCTCATATGAACGAGTTATATCCCCATAACCCCTCATCATCAGTATGGTTATTAGCTCTGTCTCACTAAGTGACATTGTAATAAACTAAAGCTTACTAAAAATTTGCCATTGAATTAGTATTAAAATCAAACAAATTTTAATAGGCTGCCATATCCAAACGAATGGTCCTTTTTCAGCCGGGATTGCGGCAATGTGTTCCTCTAACAAAGACCTTTAAAATGAGGTATAATTCGTACTATGCTTACATTTAAGATTTTTTAGACTTCCTCCACAGGACGTCCCCCCAAAGCGAAAAAAGACAGTTAAAATGAGCAAAAAATGAGCAAACCTTTAAATTATCATGAAAAATACATAAGTGTTTTTATATTCATTTGAATCATTAACCGTCTTATTTCACTAGTACTTTTCGTTACAGGGTGCTGTATCATTAAAAAAAAAAAGAAAGAAAAGAAAAACTACTGATGAAATAGAAGAATATATACTATATTCTACATTATTTGTAATATTTCGACAATTTGTGTACATCTAACAACTTAAAATACGACTTAGTTACAGAAATGTTGTGTTGGAAAAAAAATTACATATTATTTTTAGTAAACTTTCTGTTTTAAACATTTGGTGATTGAAATTTCCTCAAGTATAGCATATTTCAAGTGGATAAGAACTTAGTTGAAACGTTTGTAGGAATAAAGACACGTTTAAGATAAGAGAAATACAATTTGATATGTCAAAATTAGTAAGTTAGTCTTTAACTAGCACAAGCTGGAGAAAGTGTTTCGACAAAAATCTTATTATATCTTGAATAAAACTCCAAATATTATACTTAACTGCATACATTCTGTGGTCTATAAAACATAACTATCTCGACCTATTGTTTTAACTATGACTAGAATATTGTTTTATACATTCACAGTGTTTGCAAACTAAATTTACATCTCCCATTTCACTCATTCAAATGGCCTTGCTGAGGGATATACAACGACTGCATACAAGAGAAACACGAAATATTGTTTAGCAGGTGCACATATTGTCAAATCATTTAACGGCATATGTTGTTTCTATGTTAACTTTATTATACAGAATGAAACATAAAATATGTATAAAACAACATAAGAAAAAGGTATCATATAAAGAAAATTTTAACGAAAATTTCATATACTAAGCTTTTTAATAAACTGAAACTGAGGAAAAAATGTAAAAAAAAATATATATATATTATTTACACAATATAACAAATAAAATATATCTAAGAAAAATAAATTTCATCTGAAATTAAATGTCACAATTATTTCGTACTCATTGTATAATATTAATATTTCTTAAGTGCAACAGCCGTTTGCTTTGCACAGTATGCTGTGGAGTAATTCACGTTCCCTTCTACGCAATTCCATCCTGCCTTCCCGAACAAGAATTCACTACCAGTGAGAGTTATTCGACCTTACGAAATCAGGTCAACATGGTAACTTTATGAACCTTTAGACGTTGAATCCGAGACCTCACACATACCAAATGAGACTTATTAAAGACTAAAACAACAACTAAACCAATCCCACATCTCTCCAAACACAGAATTTATAGAAAAAAGTTAATTTCGAAACTTGATTTCGTAAACTAATGTGATTTTCTTAAAACTACAAAATCCGGGATGGCAGAGTCACTGACCTGATTGTAGCGAATGGAATCTCCCATGTGTACATCTATGGAGCATGTCGAGACCGAGAAACAGACAGGAGCGAAGCGAATTGAGACTTTTTAATATATAGTAATATGTTTTTAATGAGCCTGTTAGATCCTAACCGGGATCAAGAGAGTAGTGATATACACTATTAAAATGTCCAGACAACTTGTTTAACAATCGTTTTAATTATTTACGTATATCCTATAAGGCTGCACAGTTTGCAGATATACATAGTTTTTTAAAACACGCACTCTCACTTTTCAGGATCAGAGGAGCTGTAAACAGAGATATTCACAAAAGTAACTCAACATCGATTTTTGACTTTTCCATTATACAACATTCTGTACATGTGGGAAAAAACTGATCCCCTGATTCCGAATTTAATAGAACAATTTATAAAGATTATTGTTATTATTTGTATCTTTTTCGTTCTTTTATGAAACATTTAATTTGACAATGGTTTATTCCATTTTAATTACTTCAATTTCATGATATAATAATTGCTTGTTACAACTTAATGTGACATATATTGTAGTTATCTAATTAATTTTTTGTTAAATATTTTTACAAATCGTGTCGAAAATTTGTAATCAATAGAAAAGAAGTAAAAAGCAAATACAACAAAATGAGAACGTTTCAGTGATTAAGTCGCCAGGTCCTATAGTGAGAAACGGGGTATTATTCCCGAGGTACACTTCTAGTGCAGTATCTTTCTTAAAATGATCTTGGGTTAGATTGCTTTCTTTCGTATTATTAATCAGGTCTCTCTTAACAACTCTTTAATTCTTGTTCCCCTCCGACCTCGACGCCATTAGAGTATTCAAGGTCTAGGTGTTAAGGGCGGTAATTATCTATATGTTTTCAACTTTAAACGCGCATAAAAAGAAAATTTCCATGAGTCATCGCCCTTCGTTCTTAGTAGTGCTCTAATAATGTACCACTTATCTATCAATTCAAACTACTTGGGTTTGTGCCACTGATAAAAGAGGAGTTGTCCAATCAGTCCAAATTACCCGAGTTTGTGTCAACTGGATGATGACTTACTCAATGAAAAGTAGTCTTGTTGATATGTTTACGCGATGTGAAAATTGGAGTATTTATTTTGTACTGACTGTTTATTTTTTAAATCAATAAAATATATTATAATAACTAGAGTTAGTTATTTTAAGTTTCATATAAGTTTTATTTAAAAATAAAATATATACGTGCAAGCCACACATAATACACGTTTCAGGGACTCGGGTGTGGATATTTCCAAGTGGACGATCACAACAGTAAGAGTTTCCTCATGCGACATTCACAGATACAAATTACTCTTGCCTTTATCTGTCTTCCCACAAAAGTTGCGTAAACTTATATTATTTAATTTAATAGAGTAAACTATCTGAATGTAGCTTTGTATTACTTTATTTAATTAAAAGTTTAACAAGATTCAAAGTTTATTGTTAAAGCTATGAGTGGAATACATATTAGACTGGAAAAGTGTAGAAAGTTTAGTACTGTTTTGATATTGTGTTTACTTAATCGAGTTTACGTTTTATATTGTGTTTGAGATGTAATTCCATTATAGTGCAATACACTACATCGAACTTTATTAAAATAGCTACAAATTTATTATACAATTTAACAATTTAATTTATTGTAGGGAGGGAGAGAGAGAGAGAGAGAGAGAGAGAGAGAGAGAGAGAGAGAGAGAGAGAGAGAGAGAGAGAGAGAGAGAGAGAGAGAGAGAGAGAGAGAGAGGGGGAGGGAGAGAGAGAGAGAGAGAGAGAGAGAGAGAGAGAGAGAGAGAGAGAGAGAGAGAGAGAGAGAGAGAGAGAGAGAGAGAGAGAGAGAGAGAGAGAGAGAGAGAGAGAGAGAGAGAGAGAGAGAGAGAGAGAGAGAGAGAGAGAGAGAACTATCACAGCTACCTTTCCGGGCATACTCACTCGTCCTGTAAAGTACTTCTGGGGATGTTGTCCCTTGTGGGGATATCCCCACAAGGGCAAGCGGCCTAAATCAAGTTTATATGTAATATACATATACTTTTAAGCATATTAGATCGAAAATAAAAATATTTTTAAATATCCCCTAAAATAGCTTTTGGGACGACAGCTTTAGTTTTGAAGAGAGACCACCAGGGCTGCGCTGAACGCAATACTCTCTCCTATAGAAGAGATTCGGGCTTTAGCCCTAAAGGTGACTTATGGGGCTCTTGAGTATGATTGGTCCATTCAAATTCGAGAGAAAAGAGCAAGTTGGTTAATGCCTTTGTGAGGATACCAAAATATTTGTATGTAGACTGCAACGAACGTCACTATGCCTTTGGGGACATTGTTGCCAGATGGAACAGATCCAGTGTTGCCGTCAATTGCACCTTTCATAAACTTAGAGTTCAGTCCGTTTGTCCATTTCAATTTCTTAGAGGTGGTTGTATACTTGTTGCTTCTTTGCGTTATTTGAATGTGTGCAATATATATTATAAATTACATAAGTTATTCGCCATTCTAAATAATTAGTCCCTTTAAAGAGTTCTACCTTTTATATGAAATGGAAAAACTATTTATCTGTTTACGTCGAAAAGTGTTTGTATATCAGATATAAATTTGTCAGATTTTTACATAATATATATCACTAGTTTTAAAGAACAAAATTATCTTTATTAAATATTTTGTTACATATTTTATGTATGAATTAATCAATTAGGAATGGTTACGTAGTAATTTATCTAGGAGACCAATTTATATTGGAAACTTTGGTTACAAACTGAAATGAAATAAAAGATGTATTAAAAATCCATAATATGGTATAGTTTTGGGTTTTTGGAATAGTAATATATTACTGTTCATATTCTTCCCAGAAACAATGTACAGTTTTATTAAAAATAATAATTGTTTTAGAGTAAATTCAACAATCAATACATTTTACTTAGTACAACTTATTATAAAATTGCATTAGTTTTAATTCAACCCATCCTACTTTTACTCCTTATTTCTAAACATCCAATGAAAATGAAAATGTATTTCATTTATATTTTTAAATGATATATGAAATGTTTTTTATTCCCAGTTATTCTTGACAAGTGGTAATAGAATGTACAAATTCTCTGATTCAAAAAATGTGATGTATTTTAACTTTATACAATTAAATATTATACAGTTCAATTGGCAATGACAATAGAGGGTTGAGATGTTATTTCAAGGTTTAGAATGAAAAATTTTATAAATATGTTACACAATTATAACATATATCATGTTTATATAATTATGTTTATTTATACAAATAAATATAGTCTATAGTTCAATAGTATAGTGGATTCTTTTTATTGTTTGTTTTTAGTTATTATGGGGTTGTTATGCAACAAGGCATGGTTAATCATGTATAACTTGTGTTAACAACTGTTGATGGAATTTAATTGTGAATTCAAAAATGTTTTGATATTTCAAATCCGTTCAGTGGTTTTCGAGATACAAATGATTTAATAAAGTCGTGTCATCGCATTTCAATAAAATGCAA